>VWYI01029353.1:45209-81340 GCA_013399455.1 Anthoscopus minutus
GCCAGCACGGCCGCTCAGAGGTAGGCAGGCTCCGCGCCCGCTCCGCGCCCGCGCCCCGCTCCGCGCCCCGGGGCGCTCCCCGCCCGCAGCGCTGCTCCCCGCCGGCAGCGCCTTTCCCCCCGCGCCAACAAAAACCCGGCTCTGGAGCTCTGCTATCAGCAGTGAGTTTCGCGTAGATGTCGCCAGTTAAATATTTATCCCTATTGTCCCGTAGGAATGACTTTTTATTAAATAATGATAACAACAATAAAGGAAGTGGCGAGTTTCGCTAGGTACGGATAGGTAGGTTTCATCTCTTTGGCTCCTTGTGTTCGCTCGGAGGAAGGAGTTTTCAAAACTATGTTTGCTGCTGATTTAGTCTTAAGATCTTCAAATGACACTTTCCTTCTCCGGAAAGCAGCGAGTTGTGCACGGATGTGTCCAAAACATATTTTTCTACCTCGCTTTCTTATTCTCGTCAGAATCAGCAGCTCCGCTTCTTCTTCTCCAATAAGTAGGGAGTTTGCAAAGCGTACTACAGGGGAAATTTAATTTGAAGTCTCTTTGTAAAACCACTGACACTTATCTCAGATTTTTAAAAAGAAATCCCTCCAAGTATAAGATGGGTTTGGCGAAGCTGCGCCCAGCCTCGTTTTCTCTCTTGTTTCTCATTCTTCCCATCTTCTTCCCCGAAAAAAAAACCAAAACAACAATCCCAAACACGAACCAAATCCTGATGCTGGATTCGCAGCTTGAGCCCTGAAGCCGGCATCACCCGGCATCAGTTTAATGTTGACATCTCTCGGTGTCTCCCACCTCGCCCTGCACCCCTCCCTTTGGAGCCCTCTAAGGAAGGGAAAGTTTCTGCAGGGACAACCCTGAAATATTTGAAGCTGTCTCTTGGGCTCGGTGTTTACCCACGGCTCCGGCGCGGGAGGAAAGGCTCGCAAGATAAGGCACATGGGCGCTGGTGTGACAGCTCCGAGCCGAGTTTGAGAAGTGGCAGGACCGATGCTGCCCCGCGGGGCAACGCGCCGGCGGCTCTGAGCGCGGCTCCCCCGCCATGCGGGGCCGGCTGCGAGCGGGCACAGCCCCCGGGGAGGGCTGGTGGGTACCGGGGCCGGACTAGGGGGGCTGCTGTGGGCTTCGGGCTCGCCGCAGGACAGGATGGGGTCGGGGCTGAGTCTTTCTCCGTGCCCGGAGGGAAAAGCCCCGGGGCGGCTCGGGGGAGGGAGGGATGCTCTGCCCCGGGGGGGCCTTGCCGGGTCCCGGCGGGGAAAGGCACGGGCCAGGGAGGCGGCTGGGGGGGGCGTGAGGCCGCCTCGTCGGGGCTGCCGCTAACCCGCGTGTCTCTGGTCCCAGCGGAGTGGGTCTGGCCCGGGCTCACTTCGAGAAGCAGCCGCCTTCCAACCTGAGGAAGTCCAACTTTTTCCACTTCGTCCTGGCTCTGTACGACCGGCAGGGGCAGCCCGTGGAGATCGAGCGCACTGCCTTCGTGGGCTTCGTGGAGAAGGAGAAGGTGAGTACCCTGGCGCCCCGTGAGGGCTCGGCCGCCTCCCCGGGGCCCTCCCCGCTCCGCTCCCCCGGGGCCGCGACACCGGCTCGTCCCGGGAGCCACGGCAGCCTCCCGGGAGCCTCAGCCTTCCCCTGTCCCGGGAGCAGACCGGGAGGGGGTGTTCCCTGATCCCTCGCTACGCCCGGGGCAAGGGAAAGGGCTGAGAGCTGCCCCATCCAACCCCGGGACACCCGGCGTGCGAGTGATGGAGAAGCTTCATTGATACCGTTTTCCTTTTCTCTCCGGCCTCCCGTGTCGCCTTTGACTTCAGGAAGCCAACAGCGAAAAGACCAACAACGGGATCCACTACCGCCTGCAGCTGCTCTACAGCAATGGTAAGGGCTGCGAGCCCCCGGGGTTGGCCCCGTCGCCCCCCGCCGCCTCCGCGGCCGCAGAGCCCAGCAGCGCCCGGGTTCCCCCGGTTCCCCTCCGCTCCGTGCGCTCGCTGCCGGAACAAGGCAGGCCTGAGCCCTCGGGCGAGCCCCGGCGAGCTGCGGCCGGCCGGCCCCGCTCCGCTCCTCACGCCTCTGCCTTGTTTCAGGGATCAGGACGGAGCAGGATTTCTACGTCCGGCTCATCGACTCCATGACCAAGCAGGTGGGTGCTGCGGGGCGGCTGCCGAGCAGGGGGGTGGCAGCCGTCGGGGCGGCCCCGGGAGGTGAAACCCGCCCCCGCGGCGGGGCCGCTCTGCCCGGCGGGGCCGGGACGGAGCCAGCGCCTCCCGCGGGCACGGGGCTCCCGCTCCGGCCACCGAGCGGGCTGCGGGGCGGCCGTGGGTCCCCGCGAGACCCTGCCTGAGGCTGGGCTGCCGAAGGAAAATACAGGCGAGCCTCCAGCCGTCCCAGTCAGGGCTGGTTTTGCCGCTCAATTAATAAGAATTAACCTCCGGCCTCCGGCAGCCCCCGAGCGCCGCCAGCACAAGGCGCTGCCCGGCGCGGGGCTCTGTCGGTCCGGCCGCTCTCGGCGCTGCCGCCGGCTGCGTTGGCTGGAGGAGGAGCGGTTGTATCGCGACACGTTTGCATGTCGGAATAGACCCCAGAACCGCGGCGCGGGCAGCGGCGAGCTCGGGGTCAGACTCGGGGAGCGTAGCAGGGCTTGTCAGTGGATTAATCCTCATTCTAAGCTTGTTCTTTAGCCTCCCAAACAGAGTGATAACGTGCGTGCCTACCTGTAAAAAATACTTTTCTGTTTAAACCCAGTATTTTTACAAAGGGACTTTCTGAGCAAATAGATTCTCTCTCCGTTATTTAATTTTTTTCCTTTTAAAAATTGTTACTCTGGGTTTTTTCTGCTCCTATCAGAATATTTTTCTCTTAGAATATGTTTCTTTTAAATAGTTAGGATCGCTTTTGAGCCTTTTAATCCTTAAAATATGTTTCTTCCCTTCCTAATCTGTTTTACTTGTTAAAGAAGATTCTTAAATTTTATTTAAGAAAAACATTAAGGGTTTTCTTTTGTACCGCTAGGAAACGTCAGTCTTTGTATGTTGTCTGCAGGGACAAAACTCTTGGCTTGTATTCGGGTTTCTTCTCTACAGCAAAACATAAAGCTCTAAGGGCTGAGTTTGTTTTACAAAACTCTCTTTGATGGTCCCAAAACATCTTTTCCTGCTATTGAAGACTGTCTTTCAACGGTAAAAAAAAAAAAAAAGAAAAAACAAAGAAAAAAAAAGAGGAACTTGGGTGAATTTTACTAGACAATCCACTGTGCATCTGAACTCTGTTATACTGTACACTTCCAAACAGAGCCCATTCCCCGTAGGAATTAAAACAGCAGCAACATATCCTTCTTCATAAAAAAAATCCTGGAAAGCATTTGCTGTCATTCCCTGGTTTTCAGGCACAAATTGGTTAGTTTGTGTTAAAAGTAACAAAATCTTCCTGATATATGAACGCTTTTTAGTCCTTTTAGAGCTTGTGTATTTCAGTGTAGATCGTGTCAGAGAGGCTATCAATAAATATTATCTTTAAACAGCTTTCCTATCGTTACGGAAATGCAGAAGTCTCTGGTCATAATCCTGTTGAAAACAGAGCCCTGAACTCATGGAGAGCAGTGGATTCAAAATAATTTTCTTAACAAAGGCATCTTGCATATGAAGAGTTCATCCTAAGGCACTGTTTGACCTCTTGGTCTCTCATTATTATCAAGTCATCAGAGGGCTTTGGAGAGAAAGGGGAAAAAACCCCCCCGAGATACAGTTTATTTGTAAAACCTACCTTGTAGCTTTAAAGCACGTTCACAATGAAGAAGGAGGAGAAAAAAAAAATCTGTCCGATTTCAGGAAATCTTAGAAAAACAAAGTTAGTACAAATTGCAGATTTTGGGAAAAGTGCAGTGCGGTTGAGAAGCAAGGATTTTAGAACAAAAGCTCTCTGAGCTTAGATTAGAAAACGGGGAGCAAAAGGCTGCTTTAGATGCAAACATGTTTGCTTACATATTAATTTCATGTCTGTAGTTTCTTTAGGCATGACTAGAATTGCTTATGAAAAATAGGGAATTGTCATGTCAAAACTGTGGCATGTGCCGCTCCAATTTTTTTCGGGGGCCAGATGCTAAATTCTCCTTCTTCTTCTTTTTTAGTTTTTTCTTTTCAAAAGTGAAATTATTTCAGAGTTGGGATCGCGTCGGTTACTGAATGCTTATTAGGAAGTGAAGTACAACACATGACAGAAGCTCACCCAAATGTTGAATATATCATTTATATTTTATGACAGTGAATTATATAGAAGATTCTCAAGTAACTTTCAAATCATCAAACTGTAATTAAATATTGCAAAGACTGTCTGAAAATTCTTTAATTTTTAATGAAAGTTAAATATATATTGTCAGTCTACTTGAAGGTGTAGTATTTTAATGCATGACGCTCAGAACAAATTGGATAATGAAATGATTACTTTTAAATGAAACTGTTGCAGAAGCGTACACATTTCAGCTGGCAAGTGTCTGCTCAGTACTCACACACACACATTCACACACTTGATAATTGTGAATTCCCAGACTGAAATTACAGCTACTCTGAGGTTTCTGGTGGCAAATTAAAAATCCCACAGAAGCAAAGCTTGAATGAGTTAGGTTCCCCAGATCATACAGGAAAGTATCTGTGGCTTTTCTTTTAAATATTAATTTTTTTATTATTATTTTTTAATACAGACACATCAGATTTAAATATATTCTCTTTGTGTCACAGTTACAAATTGCGAGGTTTTGTACGGTTGCGGATTATTAAGTTAGGTAAGATAAAATAAAAGCCCTTCTGCAAATCAGACCTGGATTTCTGTGCATAGGATTGCTGCTCAGAGATTTCATGTGAATGTCCCATTAGCAGCATGTGTTATACCAGTAGGTAGGCAGGGCTTGGCTGTGCTGGGGGCTGTGTATGTACTAAAGGGGAGATGTTCCTGCTCCTGAGTGTTCCTGCTCTGCCTGAATCGGGGATTTGTTTGTGTGGCTGTGCCCCGCTTAGGAACTCATAGCAGGAGTCGTGTCCTGGCTGGAACAGAGGGATCTCTGAGTCCTGGTGCGTGCGTGTTTCTCTGTCAGCTGTGGAGCAGGATGGGAAGTGGGGCTGGAGAGTGGCACAACTGAGGCAGCCAAGAGTTGTGTTGGGAGCTGCATCCAGGGCAGAGCTGGGCTGTGGGATGAGCTGTGCGCGCACTGCCCCAAACTGCCTTGGGAACGGGGTCTGTGGGACTTCCAAACGGGAAACCCAGCCAGGATTGCTCTCAGAGTGCATCATTTTGGGTTGTGTTTGGGGTATCGTGCTTGGCTTTTGGTGGTGGCCCCGGAGAAGTGCTGGGTGGAATGGGAATTACGTGGCTTTCGGGGGTCTCTCTCAGCTTCTGAAACATGCCCCCGTCACTTAAAAATTGTAAATGTGACGCACAAATCATTCCTGTGGCAGAGGAGTTCTGCCCAGTTCAGGCAACAACATTCGGTGTCAATACTGGCTTAATTAAATTTTCTTTTATGTTGTATTGGCACCTCATTTTATGTCAGGATCACATTCCTAATGCTCTCAAAACCCTGTAGGACCCCAAACTTTATAGCTGTTGCTCTCCGTAAGGCAGCAGCTCCTCCCGCAGAAGATCTGCCTCTAACAATGATGCATTTTGAAATTGCCTGCAAAACGTGAAATATATCTGCTCTAATAAAACTGGAGTTTTTAGGCAAGTCAAAGGATTTTAATATGTTTATGGAGAGGAGATGCCTTCTATTTCTTTGGCTGTATTTTCATAAAGTTGAGATATTTCACTATTAGGAAAGATGGAGGAAATAAATCTGAAATACTTGTTCCCCACCCATTTTTCCTTCAGCCATTCTCATCCATAAGATATAACGGATGCTAATATGGCTCAGGCATCTTAACAATCATAAGTTTTGCTTGATGGCTATTGTCTATTGCTGAGAGCCCTCATGAGTCAAAAGTCTTTCTCTCAGACTTAAACCCTGTTTATATTTGGATCTTTTTTTTTTTTTTCCAGAGCTATAATTCTGGATGCAAATGGTTTTTCTGTTGACTTGTCTGCCATTCTCTGATGTCTGTGGATATTTGATCAGCTCTATTCTGTGCAAGGCATGGCCCTTCTCTGGCAGCTACATGCATGGGAAAAAAAATGTTATCAATAAGTTCAGAGGAGCCTCAGCAGACTCGGAGAAATTTCACACAAACATGAAACAAAACCTAACCCCTGTGACAGGGAAAGTTTACATTGTGCCAGATTTTAGCAGCTTTCTTGTGCCTTTGGTGAGATGTCAGAAGCACAGGTGATTTTAATTTTCTTGTACAGAGAGGAATGGAGAAGTTTGGAATTTGCATGCATGATCAGGACCTGTGTTTGGGAAAATGTAAACTCATCACAGTGGAAAATGTGTTGTTTGGAGTCTGAGGGTGAAAACAAAGCTGAGGATTTTGGAGAGACTGCCTGAGCCAGATGGCCTGGTGCATTCCCAGTCTGGCAGCCCAACTGCTCCCTCCTGTATAATATACAGCCATTTGTTCTGGGATATTTACGCTAGAGCTGTTTCCATGTGAATGTTTGAAAACCATTAAAAATGAACATATTAGGAGAGATAAATTTATTTAATTTGTGTGAATACGTCGATAAGCAGGCTGTGAATCAAAGGCAGAGGGAGGCTGGATAAAATAATTAGATGCTTCTGAATTGTGCATGGAGAGGCAGAGCAAGAACTCCCTGTCCTCGCCCCGGGACCAGCTCCGTGCTGCTTGTCCGGGATAAACCTCTCTGGGATGAGTCGAGGTTTTGCCTGGGGAAGGGGTAAAACCTCGGGTAATTGAGGGTTAAGGATTCACAGCCAAACAAATGTAATTCACAGTATTTTCTCTGTAGATATATAGTGGATACAAGCCTAATCCTCTCTGGGTGAAATTCTGGCCCATCTGAAGTCAATTGCAAAGCGCCTATTGAATTCGGTGGGGCCAGGATTTTATTTTCTCCCTGTGTGTACGGCTGTAAACGTCATTCCAAATCATTTTAGTTCTGTTTTGGAAAAGACCCTAATTTTAATGAGTTTTCCCTTCTCTTTTATTTTTGTAAGGGACATACTTTGTTTTGTGAGGCAGATGGAATCTGAAAGCAAGTGGATTTAGATGCACGTTGGTGATTTCTCTCCTTCTCTTACTCTTTTAAAATCAAGGCCATGACATAACTGAGTAATATAATGACCATGATCTCATTCCTTCAAGATTGTTTTTCGTCCAGTTTTGAAAGCAGGATTGCTTGACTGGCAAACTGACACCATGAGACGATTCTGCCCTCACTAGTACCAGCATAAATCTGGATTTATTCAGGAATGGTTAAGGACAAAATCTGTCTCCGTATTTTTCCAGCTTGTTTGTCAATTCTTTTATCTTTATCTTACTGTGTCTATGAGGGAAAAAGTAGATTGAGAGCTGTAGCCTTGACTTTTATACCACATCTCTTCCTTTTTATTTTTTATTTCTTATTTTCTCTTTTAATAATAATAAGTCTGTTGCTGAAAAGTTTTGGTGAATTTTTGGACGTACTTAACTGTGATGTGCTTGATGTAGCAATTTTTATTTGCTGTTAAGCAGTGAATTGAATTGAACTTTTTATGCAGCTTTATTTAAATAGAAGTGAGGAAGTCTTATATTTTTGACACTAATTTTTCGGGGCCTGGTTTTGAAGTCCGTTTGTGCATGAGTGGTTGTTACTCACTGGGACTTCTTGCAGGAAGGTTACTTGGGTGAGTAAGAGGTGGCAAAATGGAAGATAAATTTTGTGGGGAAATGTTTAAGTTGTTGAGGAGAAGAAATGCTATTTTCAAGTGCTAATAAAACACCCCCGAGTTAAAACAACATGAAGTAAACAAAAAGAAAAAACCCAAAGTCCATAATTTTGCATTTCCTTTGTCGGTGTTTTGTTGTGCAACTCTGATGTGTATCTGCAGGCTTATTTTTAGATCTGCTGTGGTCTAAGTTTATGCACTGTAACTTTCACTTTGTCTCTCATTAATGTGATCCCTATTTGACAAAATCACGACGACGTTAGTGCGGCAGGGAACCCCAACGCAATCTCCCTGTTTCAAAGCCCGAACTTAAAAACCGCGTAATTTATTAAAAAAAAAAAATCAAGGTATTTTTGTTAAAAAGAGTAGCTTTTCAAATCCAAGAGTTAAACATTTTCACAACAGCAACATAGTAGACCCTTCCTGTAAAAATACTTCTGGCAGCTCTAACGATCTGAAACTTTAGCAGTTCCTGTTTCCTTTTTGAAGCTAATTGTAGAATTAATGCTTCAGAGCGGCGTGGTTTGCGAGGCGGTCGAGTATCTGCAGGGCTCTCGGGCAGCCATTCATGGGGGCAAACACTTGGTGCTTCACACAAGTAAATTGGGAAGATGGGGAGATGGGGATGAGCTGCTCAGAAATGAGCCCGGTGCGTTCTCCTGCTTCCCAGAATTTCTTAGAGATTCCTGCAGGAATAGGGGTAGGCGAGAGGGGCTGCGTTTGACGTGGAGAAAACAAAATGTGCACGGGTGCAACTTTGATAATTGAATGCAAATAAAGTGAGAAGCAAATCCTTCACATGGAGGGAGGCAGAAGAATGTCATGCTTGCAAAGAAGGGATCACTGATGCTAAACACAACAGACAAGGTGATTATGTACCACAGTGTTGACTCTGCCCGTTCATTATTGCTATTTAGTTGAGTTATTTAAGCAGCTACCTGGAGGTTAAGTAAGCACAGCAGCAGGAAGGGGAAAGGAGGAGAGAGGGCAGAGGGGAAAAAAGAAAGTAAATTTTGCATTCTGGTTTGTCGTTTCTAGAACTTCCTTGGCTCCACTGGCAACAAGCTAACCCATCCTGGGCAAATTTATTTTAATATTTGGATGTATGAGAAGAACGAGCTGAGTCCAGCAGCCCTCTCCTCCCATGTCACGTTGTGATTGTCTGGAGGTGACAGGGGGCTGGAAGTGTTTGTTCCCACTAAAGGCTTCAGAAGTAGATCTGCTCTTTCCCCTTCTGCTCTGCATTCTCAGAGAGAGATCATTTTTTAACTGTTGATGAAGTCCAAGTAGTGCCATGAGCTTCCTCCTTGCCTGGTCTGTCCCACTGCCAGGTGGAACCTGATCTGGGGTTTTCTGGAGTCTTTGCAATGTCCCCCTGACTGACCCCACCAGGTGTCAGCCAGTTACTTCAGTTCTCTGGCTTTGCCTGGAAGAAGCTTCTCCCCATCTTCCCTTTTAATGCTGGGAATGAGGCTCTTCTGAATTTGTCCCACCTCCTACTGTAATATGTGTAATTCCATTTTCCAGGGCTTCTTGCAAATTATCTGTATCTCTCTTGGGCACTGATGTGGAAGTAGCTCAAGGTGGGGTTCCCAGCTGGGGCCAGGGGGTTGCTGGTGTCTGTGCTGGGGGGACTTTCTGTGCATCCCCTTTATCCCAGTGCTGGGTTCAGAGCCATTGTGCCTCACTGGTGGAAATGAGGGGGCAGAAGCCAGGTGAGACTCTGGGCCCATTAGGGGCAATTAGTGGCAGCCTCTGTTTTATCAGCTATAAAACCCCAGCCCAGGGGCTCTCAGGCTTTAGAGGAAGGCTCATAGCAAAACTGAAGTTAAAATATTAAAACTACCAAAGGTAGCACAAGCCCATTCCTGTTATTATTTATGGAATTATTAAGTAATTTTATAATGCATGCTGTTAATATTGCATGTTGCCTTTTAAATTGTGTAAGAGTCAGAGCATGCTTCTTCAGATTTGTGTGTCTTGAGATTTGTGCCCCTTCTGGAAGTACCACACCTCTTACCCTTCGTGGGTTACATTTGTAAGGACTGGAAAAACAGTTCATTCTATATCAAAGTAGCTTACTTTTCTCTCAGCATTTTCCATGCTTCCATTTCAAATTGATCTCTTTCCTTAAAATGTGTTTCATCCATAGAGCACACTTCTTAAATTTCAGTCTCTATTTTATCGTTAGCTCTAGGGAGACCCATCTCAGATGTCATTTTACCTACTGAGTTTTTTCCCCCAATTTCTTGTTTTAAATCCTGTGTTTTAGAGGCTGAAAACGTCATACCAAGCTCAAGGGTAGTGCTGGTGCTCAGATGCAGGGGTGGTCATTCCCCCAAGGCTAGGGCTCCAATCCCAGCTCTGGAGTGCCACCCTAGAAGATTTAGAAACCTCAGTGCCAGCAAAAGATGCAGTTGCAAAGGAAACTCCACTCTTGTTTTGCTGCTGGGGGCCTGGTGCCTGGGGGCAGGGGTGGCTGGAGAACATGATTGTGGGGCTGAGATGGAAATCCTGTCCTGCTGGGGCTGTGAGCACTAACCCAGCTCATGTGTAATGCCGATCCTCGCTGCTGGTGCTGCTGGTGGGAGCAAACGTAGACTCCTCTTGAAATGTGAACACGCTGCCTTTCCACAGTTTTAGCTTAAAGGATTCTCCCTGTGCTGTCTCAGAGTCAAATTTCTCAAGCTGGTTGATCCCCCTGTTTGTTTTGGTCTCCTCTGCTCTGGTAGGGCCTTCTCCTCACTTATTTATATCCCTGTAACTCCGGAGGTGCTCTCTGGAAAGCGCTGGATCAGGAGGTTCAAGGCAAGAATCCAGCCCAGGCGCTTTTTCAGGAGCTACCAGGAAAATGCCTGGGCTGTGCAGCTTTTGTAATTAAAAATGCATGAGCTCTCTCTTTTCTGTCTTTTTTTTTTTTAATGAGTAAGACCCAAAGTATATCAAGCCTTTCTGATTCTTTTCTTTTCTTTTCTTTTTTCTTTTCTTTTCTTTTCTTTTCTTTTTTCTTTTCTTTTCTTTTTTTTCTTTTCTTTTCTTTTCTTTTCTTTTCTTTTCTTTTCTTTTCTTTTCTTTTCTTTTCTTTTCTTTTCTTTTCTTTTCTTTTCTTTTCTTTCTTTCTTTCTTTCCTTCTTTCTTTCTTTCTTTCTTTCTTTCTTTCTTTCTTTCTTTCTTTCTTTCTTTCTTTCTTTCTCCTTCTCTTTCTTTTAATGCTATTAGGTTTATATTTTATTCTGAATTGAAAGGAAAATTGTGGTTGTCTTGACTACTGAAAAAACCCATCCTACACACTGCTGGAGAGATGTGCAACAGAGAGGAGGGAATTTAGCTGTACTCAGCCTGTATTGTTTTACAACTGCAGGTCTTGGAGCAGGTTTGGGGGGAGATGCCAGGTCTCTTTAGCCTGAGCTGCGGTTTGCAACTTGCTGAGCCTTTTGTTTCAATTTTCTCCAAACTCAACTTTATATACAACTAAAAATGTGTTTTATTTCTAGGCTATAGTATATGAAGGCCAAGACAAGAACCCAGAAATGTGCCGAGTTCTGCTCACGCATGAAATAATGTGCAGGTAAGAAATACCTCTCTTCCAGTTAATTAGTGATGAGAAGATGAATCTGTCTCCCAAAATCTAGGTTGAACCTACAGCTATTTTCGGACTTAAATTTATCTTTCTTGCACTAAACAATCCCAAAATAACACAGTTCGGTGTGTGTAATTAGCAGCAAGGTCTCAGTCGTCACACTGGTTTTCAATTATTTATAAAGAGTTATTCTTAACAGAACGCTGCTGGTTTTCATTTAGATGCTAGCCCACAAAAGGTCTCCTCACCGAAATTAACAGTCTATTATAGTCTTGTAGCAATAAACGTCTCTGCCCCCAATTGCCAACAAAAAACTCCTCGGCAAAATGACAAAATAGTATTTTTTGGTTTTTTGTCTTTTTCCTCCTGGATGTGCATTAAGGAGTGAGGGCAAGAGGTTCTTTTGTCCTGGTTGCTGCTCACGCAGGGTCCTCACTCAGCTGGAGCAGAGCAGCTGAAGCTTCTCTGTGCAAAAGGTGTCGTCTTCTTGATTTTCTTTAAACATCCCCATGCAGGTTTGGCTCTGCCCAGTGCTCTCCTGCCCTGCCTGGGGTTGATGACTTTAATTCAGTCAAATATCTTCTCCCCCAAACTTCTGCAGCTGTTTCCTTCTCTGTTCTGGCTGGTTGAATTAGGTGAAGCCTCCTCTAGTTCCTTTTCGCCACAGACCCCCTCATCATCTCAGAGAGCTTGACCTCTCAGTCTCATTAAAGTCAGTGGGTGTTTTTTGCATGTCTGAAAAAATCATTTGTTACATGTTATTCGATGGCAGAAAATAATTCCCTGGTGGAAGACGAGGCGTTCTTGCATAAGCTCATTGTTACAATCAGTTGTTTTAAGACTGTAAAAATGCCATTGCATGCGTTGTAACTTTTACAAAACACATTTACTAAAAAGGAGTAACTTGAGGGTAAAAACTAGTACCCACTTCTAAAAGAATAAACTTGGATGAGGGTTTCCTGGCAGGGGAGAGTCTTTGACAAAATACTCAGATGGAAACTTCTCTGTTGGTTGATGGTTTTTTTTTAAATTTTTTTTTTAAAATTCTTGAGATCTGCATGTTTTGTCCTCCACTGACAGCTCCTCCTGCTAAAACCCTGCTGGGGGGTAGCACCCCGTGATGGAGGCAGAGAAGGAGTTGCTCTCCTTGCTCTTGGATTGAGTGCAACCCTGAACAACCCTACCCCCCCCAAATTATTCCTTGCAGCAGGATTTGGGGGGATTTTAGTTTTCATGCCATGCTTTTCTAGACTGCTTCCTTCAGTGGGTTTGGCTTCCTCCAGGAAACCAAAGACATTGGTTTGCAGCTCCAGAACAATCAGCAGCTCCAAGAGGTGCCTGAGCCTCTGCTGCCCTTGGGAGCCTCATTGCTCTGCTGAGAACTCCAGGCCACTTCTGCCTTTCCAAATGGAATCCCAGTCATGTTGACAACTTGTAATTGTCCTAAAATTCATTGGCCCAATTAGCATGACTTTCACACTGCATACCTAGCTAGGAACAATTCATGGAAATATTAAAGGAGGCCCCTGACCTGATAAGATTCAAGTGCCTTTTACTTTTCTCCTGTAACAGACCAGTAGGACTGGGCACATGAGTAAAATTAAGCACACGTTCAAGTGTCTGCAGTGTCAGGGTCTGAATCTGCCATTAGTCCTGGGTGATGTCCTCCTGATCCTTAACCAGCAGGGTTTGGTGCTAGGAATAACTCACTGAGCCAGAATCAACTACTTTAATGAATTAATTTCCTTATAGATACTTCAGAAACATAAAGTGTAAGAAGTAAATTAAAACTTTATATGGTGGGCTGAGTTTTAACCAGAACACCAAATGCCTACATCACAGATTTATAGCCATTCAATATATTTTGACTGAGACAAAATTACTTCTGTTCTGGGAATGTGGAAAGATATGCAGTCATTCCCTCTATTAAAGCACTTTGCACTTTCTTTGTTCTTAAAATTCACTGGCTCATAAGCTTTATTCCTCTCCTCCTATTTATTTACTGCTAGTCCTTGCTTTGTGTTTCATGACCATAAGGTGGAGGGGGTGGAAAAAAACCAAACTGACTCTAGTAGGCAAATGTTGTGTTCCTGACGGGGTGAGGGAGACATATTCAAATTTCTTACAGCTCATATTAGATACTCCCCATTTCCTTTGCTGCCCATACGTGTGTAAGAGGGTGCTGTTTGTTTACCAGGCCGCTTGACCCTATTGCACAAATCTGTCATCTATTGTGCTGCTAACACGCTTTTAAATTGCAAATCTGATGCTCTTTAGGGGTCTAGAAGGGGAAAAAATTCTCTCTCCACACCATTCTGTTTCTCTTGATTTCTTGCCTGTTGTAAGTGGAAGTTGGGATGTGCTGAATTTGCACCAGGGGTGCAAATGCAGCCTCAATTATAAGCATAAAATTAGAGTCTGTTCCCCATTAATCAGCCCAGCTAATTGCTATGCACTACCATTAGCCATATGGTGTGAAAGACAGCTTGCTCTCCCTAAGATGAAATTTCTTCATTTCAGACATGAAATAGTGAGGGCTCTGTATTTTAAAATAGCTTGTTTTAGATATTTAATTTCTAAACAACTTTCAGCAGTGCTTTCTATCAAGGCTAACTGCACAATAAAACTTTGCATTTATGTGACAAAGCTGGGTATTTATAGTGTACTACAGCTACGGCACAGAGGAGACAAAGAATTCAAATGTATAAGAGAGTCCTGGCTGTGGTAGGAGAGCGAAGCTGATGTTTGCTTCAGGTAGCTGTTTATTTCAAAGGATTTCATTGTGTTTTGTCAGATATAAAAATCTACACTGTTGGTGAAAATGTTAATAGCTGGGGAGAATTCACAACCTCAGTGGAATTTATTAGTATTGTAGGCAGCATGGGGAGGAACATCTATAGTTAATATTGCCTCAACAATTTCCATTATGAAACCTTCAGTGGCTTACAGCTTTGCCAAACTTAAGCTGTTCTGGCTGAAATATCCTTTGCAGGGTGTCAGCCTCAGGCTGACTTTCTTTGCAAAGTTTCAGCTAAAATGGTTCAGTGATTTCTGAGAATGAGGTTGGAGTAAAATATGGGTTTTGTCTGCATCAAATAAGATCTTACAGCTGTTTTGCCAAGGAGATCCCACACCTCTGTGCCTGTTTGGGGCAGGCGCTGTCCTGATGGCATCGCTGGAGGGAGGGATCCCACCTCGCTGGCACCTTGTGCCAAATCTCCCGCCCGGCCTCGATGGCGACTTGTTGGGGCCTGGCAGCCAAAGTGGCCTCGGCGCTGGCCACGTGCCATGGGCCCCTCATTGTTCATTGTCCCCAGACAGACAAAGCTGGGCTCCTGCACGGGGCCGCTCCGGCCACCGCGCCAGGCTGGGCACGGCCAGGGGCCCCGCGGCGCCGGACACTGGCGTGAGGAGGCCTCGGCCTGGGCCGAGACCCTCAGGCACATGGGGAGGGAGGAGGAGGAGGATGGGGAGGAGGAAGGCAGGAGAGCAGCAGGCCCCCAGAGGGTTGGGGTGAGGAGAAAGGCAGCAATAAAAGCTGGGGGTGAAGAAGGAGCAGGATAGGGATGGTGAGGGGCTCGGGAATGAGCTGTGAGGATGACAAAAACCGCGGGGCGCAGGAGGTGGAAATGCAGCCTCCTGCCGAGGAGTACTTGTTTTAAAAACAAGCAAACCCCACAAAAAAAGAAAAAAAAAAATCAATTTTGGTAGGTTTTCCCCATGGGATAACGTGGCATTGTGTCCGAGCCATGGCTCCTGGCCCTAGCTGGGGAGAGGTGTTGTGGAAGAACAGCAAAGACGAGTCCTTGTCCTCCTGGCTGCAAGGAGCTTGCGTTCCCTGCTCTTGCACAGAGCCTTGACGGGAGCTGGAGGGTTTCTGAGTGGTTTGGAGAAGCTCCTGGGAATTTTAAAATTCTTTCAGGGAAAGGAGAAAGGGTGCTGAATATTTAGGAACTTATTTCCTAGTGCTAAGTAGGCACTAAAAGCCAAAGCTTTTGACGGAAATTGAATTAAAAGCACTTTTAACCAGGTCTGAAACTCAAGATCTGCGTGATGTTTTAATTCTTTGCATAGAAAAACTAGAGTGAAGAGGCTCCCAATTCTGCTGTTGTGGAGGGGAAAACCACAAAAGACAAACGAAATTTTAAAATACGATTCTCTAGATCATGAAGGAACATTCAGAGCCTCCTTTCATGCCAGAGAGCCACCAGATGGTGAGATGTGCCAGCCATGCACATCACCCTCAGATTGTGGTCAAGGAGCGAGGTCTCCTACTGTAACTTGGGATTACTGGGGTGCACTTTTGGGAAGGTACCCCAAGTAAGGGGCCGCCTGAAGAGCAGTGAAGCTGCTTCCCCTGGCTCTCAAAGCTGGGTTGTCCCCACTGGTCAGTGCCTGACTCCATCCCACTTGTGGCAGGAGGTGAGACTGAGGTGTCCCTGTCCCCAGGCCCCTGTGGCTGCCTCTCCTTCTGGGTTAATGCCCTGGGAAGGTGCCAGCCTCTGAGCTTGGTGGTGTGTGGATGGTGGTATTTGCACATCTTGTGCTGGGAGCCTGGGAACCTTTGCTTGCCTGAGTAAGCGTGGCAATTTCTGTCCCTCCAGTGTGCTGGGAGAATGTCAGGACTAGCCCTGATTTGCTTCAGTCACAAGAACTGCATTGTCTTAACTTGTGCCAACTCTGTTTCTAATTACATTTTAATCATTTAAAAATGATTAGCAGTTTTTATTGCCTTGTTTGTGGGTAAATTTTCTCACCCCACACATTCTAGCTGCACTCCAATGACAAGTCCTTTTATAGGCAAAAAAGTCCCTGAATGTCCCCATGACTATTTACCTACAGCATATTTTATTCCTTCCTAAATTTCAATACTTTCAGGGTGCCAAGGCTCTGGCATTTTCTGGTGGATCAATTGTGGTATTGTGCTGTAAAATTAAGCAGTTTTTTTTGGCAATCCCAAACAATGTAACTTCCACCGAAATGAAGATACCGCACATGTGTTAACTGTGAAAAGTTTCAGCCCTGAATAGTTGCCTTGAAGCTTTTTGCGGTGAAAAGAATTATGTATTTTCCTCTCTTTGAAAACAAAATTATTATTTTTTTTAAAGCCATGTTTAAACAGGCTGTTTTTGTAAAAGGCCCCTTTTTTTTGTTATCTTTAGTGTGGTTAGTTGCTTTATTGCTAATCTTGGTGGGTAACTGTATATTATTCACTCTATTGTTCAGCAACACAAGAGAACCTTTGTCATACTCCCAACAAGGCTATTTATATAGCGTGGCACTTCTGAGGGCTTCTTCCTGATGTTCTTCCACCTTCTGGGGAAAGGAAAATAGCTCATCTGAGAGCGAGAGTGAGCAGTGGTCCCTCCTGACAGCTGCTGATGCAGGTCCCTGGGATGCCACTGGGAACAAACTCAGTGGTTTCCAAAGATTTGGTTGAGTGTGGTTGAGGCTGACCAGAAGGTTTATTCAACAGGGACATATGCTCAGGTCTGGCCAGGGAGAGCATCTGGGGTGGTCCTCACTGCCTGACACTTGGTGCCATCATGGGATGGGGTCCCTGCAGCTGCCCAGGCTTTGTCCAACAGGTCCTTGGGGACCAAGAAGGGTTTGGGAAAGTCAGGAGCTTCTTGATTTTTAATTTATTTATTTTTATTTCTTGAAGCCTTGACTTCAGTGGAGGATTTTCTGTTAAGAGACATCAACAAACAGGATCTTTCCTTGTGAGGTGGGGATTTCCTCACTGGGGTGAGTGGGTGGGTGAAATCTAAAGGCTTTGCTGACCTTTGTGGCTGTGATTTGGTCTTGTGGGTTGAGATGGGCTGGTGGGAAGAGCAGGGCAGCTCCCAGCCACAGCTCCAGAGGCACCAGGAAGGATTCCCACCTGGAGCAGGAACGTGTACCTCACCTACGAGCTCACCTACAATATATTTAAGCCTCCTTCCGGAAAACAACCCTTAACAAGGAATCATCAAAAAGCAACAATTTAACTTTCTGTTAGGAAACAATAAGCCACCTTAGCTCAAAAAGAATCCCAGCCTCGAGGTCAGCCATGGAGCAGTGCTTTGGGAGACAGAGCTTGTATTTCACATGCCTGCTTTGTATCTGACCCGACGCAGGGCAGCAGCCGCCGGAGCAGAGCTCTCCGTGGCATTAGTGATCATTAACATGCTCGGAAAACTTGGGGAAACAGGCGCGCTCGAGCATAAAAAGCTGCTGCTGCTGCTGCTGCTGTGCTGCTTGCATTTTAGCTCCCCCATTAACACCAGTGTTTCTTACAGGGAGAATAATTGTGCTTTTGGAGTTTGGGGGGGAGGTTTGCCAGTAGCTGGGGATTGTGTGGAAGCAGGAATATCTTGTGGATGTGTAACACAAGCGTTAAGCAAATGTAAAAACCAGGCTCAGCAGGGAAAAATCTGCCTTATTTTGTGTGCCAGCGTCTGCGGGACAACTGTTAAACCCTGCAGAAAAGAGGCTACAAATAGGCAGCTCTCCCTGTTTTGGGAGATCCTTGAATTATTATTTGTGAAAGGGGCAAACCCCCTCTCTTTTTAGATTTTCCGTTGCTAACCAGCTGTGCAAGAAGTTAAACATCGTAATTAACCCATATGTGACCCAGTACATTTGACTGATTTGCAGGCAGGGCCGGCAGGGTAACTCGAGCTGGCAATTTGAACCCACCATGTTCGTAATGATGATTTTACAGTGTAATGGTCGCACTAAATCCTTTCGCTTTTGCTCTGTAGCCGCTGTTGTGACAAGAAAAGCTGTGGCAACAGAAATGAGACTCCATCAGATCCAGTGATAATTGACAGGTAAGGACTGCTATTGTTTCCTTCAATTTTTTTTTTCTTCCTCTCTCTCCTCATTATAATGAAACACCTGCCCTGTGTTGCTAATGGGGAAGAATTAGGAGGATATACGGATGAAATTTTGGGGTTTTTTTGATATGGAATTAGTTGTGCTTTGCAGTTGTGATTGCCTTGGAAGGGCCATATGTGGGATAAGGGAGGGATACTGTGAGTGCCCTGCTCTGTGGAGGGCTCCAGCTCTTGCAACTGATTCATGTGCATAAAGAGGAGATTTTTCTTTCTGACTTTCTGTGACTCAATTCACATGCTATGCCAGGGAAGCTTCAGGAATAAAATAATAATAGTTTGTGATTTATGAAATGTGGTTGGGTGCTTATAAATATTTAACTTTTATTTGAAAAATGTTTGAATCATTATCACTTAGCTACTGTAGTTCTGTTGGATGCAATCCATCTACATTTTAAGGCTTTTATTTATGCATAAAAACAGTTAAGAAAATAGATCTGCAACGTAAGGTTTTTCCCCTCCTCTTATCTTCTTTGGTTGGAATACTATTTTGACTGTATTGTCAGTTGATTAATTCATTTTTGCCTGTCTTAATTATTGTGTTTTTAAACAGATCCATGTTGCTAATCTGACATCACTGAGTAAATTGTTGTAGTACAATACATCTATTCCTGTTGTTCTGAGCCATGTGTAGTTTCTGTTGCTTGCCAATTATGCAAAATGGTAGCCAAAGAGCCATTCTTAGATTTTAATTGTCCAAATGTGTTGTCCAAAGCCATGTGGGATAGCCAGGGCACTGTGCAGCATTACTCTAGAGGAATTAAATAGCCACCAAAAGTGTCTGTTAGGGCTGGGGACAGCAACACCCTGCACTGATCTGGGAACAGAGGGACCCCAAAGGGAGCTCTGTGCCCAAACACACAGGGGTGAGGGCACAGAGCACCTGCCTCTCCTTGCATTGCTGTCTGAGTTATGTTTGCTGCACCTTCCATGCCAGGGCATCCATTTTATGAAAGAAGGTGAGGTGGGCCCCACTGGAGAGCAGTCCAGAGCCTTGTGCTCATCCCAGCTCCCAGTTTTTGGATGTGTTGGGTAGGAAAGTGCTTTTATCTGATGCTTATAGCAGATGTTTTGATTAGCTGTAATAAGTAATCCTGAGAATGTTTAAATCTCAGAAGATATCTCTATCTATTTTAACTAGGCATATTTTCATCTTCTCTGAGCATCAGGTAGCACCAGAGGAAGTGTGTGTGTGGGGGAAAGCCCCCCAGTGAAACCTGTGCAGAGCTATGTTTTATAAGCATGCTGCAGAGCTTAACACTATAAACATGGTGTTAGAGTGGCATTTTGAGCAACATGAAAGCTACAAAATTCACATGAATTTTTCATTGTACTGGAAAGTGAGATGTTAAGATGCTAATGGCAGGTTTACAGAAATATTTTGTTTAACTATCTGGTATGCAAAACTGCTAGTTGCAAATCATTTTAAATTTTGACAGCCAGAGATGCTGTCTGTTACATGCTTCCTGCAAAATGAGGAAAATTGGAAAAACCCCCAGCTTTAGCTTCCTAGTAGTGATCCATTCCTCAGTCTTTATATGAACTGAGGCAATAGTTACCAATTTTGAAGTTTCTTCTTAAAATGCAAGCTAAACACAATTCAAAGCCGACAATACAAACCCTGCCTCGCCACCCGCACTGAATCACACTTGGCTCGTGAATGGGTTAAGCTTTTAAGTTTTTCACTTGGTTTTAAATTGTGACTTTGATACAGAAGGTTGATATGACTGTGGTTTGAATAACACTTGATTTTGACCTGTTCCTGTGGGTTGCAATGGCATAAGAAATTTGACTCAGCAGTACTGTAATTAGCCCTCCCCGTGTTTTTGAAACAGGATTGTGTTACCTGGATTGCATTAGTGTGGCTTCTATTGTTGCCGCTTCGCATCTGTCCCAGTAGGGTACTTAAAACCTTTTCTTGGCTGGGGCTAGTTCAAACAATTTAGGCCAAGCAAGTATGTGCTTTATACAGTTAGTGGCTTTAGTGATGTTTCTTGTGACATTTATCCTATTCATTTTTCTTGTCCCCGTTGGTTTGGAATGGATGAAGTGATTTATATGGAGCCTTTTTACCTTGAAACGAGTCCTGTAAAATTGTTCTGTGATTAAAATGCCTGCACAAGTCAGGCCATGTGTTTGGTTGTGCTCCATTGTCACTTCCCCATGCACACAATTTTTAACTATTATGTCAATTGATATGCAAAGCCATATTTAGTTATTTTTATTTGCACTGGGCTTAGAGAATTCATTTACCATTTGGGCTAAAGCACTCCCACATGCCTGATGCTCTGATCAAGTCTTTGCCTATGGATTTAATCTAACTCTTGCATCAAATCTTGTGAATCCACAGACTCTGACCTAACATAGAGTTTAACATAGAATCTATCCATGGGATTTTTGACATATGTACTTACATGGAAATGCTATCCTCTTCTGACAAGTTGGAATACAATTTGAGATTAATTAATTCTCTTTGATAAGGCTGGAGAGACTTGGGATAGAGAGGGCTCTGCCTTTGTGGTGGTTTGGTGAACTTGGAGAAAAAGCTCTTTGGCAATTTCAAAGTTACATGTGTTGTATTCTTCATACCCTGGATATATGTGAAATCAAATTGTATACTTCTCTTTAATGAAAATACGGGTTTTAAGAAAGAAACCTGTAGCTGTGTTTTAAACGGTATATAACTTCATTCTTTATAAAATAGTTTTATATTTTGCTCTATTATAGTATCAGCAGATACAGCAGTGAAAGGGACCTAAAAAAATTTATACTCTTGTAAAATAGTGATTTCAATTTTCTCTAGAGAACAAAATAAATCTATTATGATTACAGAGTGGTCATCCCAAGGAAGTTTCTTGGAAATCTGTGTGTGTCTGTATCATCTTCTTAGCATAGCCTGTATATTTTATCACTAATTCAGTTACATGTGTTGAGATGAAGATCTGATGAACAGGAACTCATTTAAAAAGGGGTATTATTGTCACAATACAAATGCACAATTCCTCCCACGAGTGCAGTGGCAGGGATGTATTGTAATCACACTTAAAGAAAACACAGAGCACTTCCTGTTATTAAATTAAATTCTAGATTGATTTAACTTTCAAATTGTAACTCATATTTGAATTTAAAAGGTTTGCAATAAAATTCCTGTGAAGAAATTGAATAAATTGTAGTTTTATTACCACTCTGGATATCCCGGTGTCCTAACCTTTTTCCTTACAGTTATCTTAGTTCAATAAATAAAACCTCATTAGACTATTCCCATTTCAACGAGTTTATTAAATTTTACAGGAGTAATTAGCATAAGCTGTGCTAATTTTTCTGGAAGACTAATGAGAGAGCTTCCTAATTAGGTTTGCTTTGTAAGAATCAGGAAAGATGATAATGACAAAAGTCACATAGGGGAGAAAGTGGGGCTTTATGTTATTCCTTGGTTTAGGAAAAAAGCTCCTCTCTTGGCACTCTGGTCCAAACTTTTAAACCCAATTTACCATTGTCAGGACCAATATTTAATGATGTTACCAGTGCCTGCTGGGGCTTCTTTACCTTTTATGGCTGCATCCAGTCAGTAGGAGTCCTAGTGACTGATAAAATAGGAATAACCACTGCAGCCCCAAATATAGTGACAGAAAATATATATACCATATATATCATATATATCCTGCTAGAGAGATTGCATGGAAAAAGGGCTGAAAACAGGCAGTTGCTGGCTCATCCCAAATTTTGCTTCTTCCCAGAATACTTGAGCAAGCTGATGACAGTGACCTGTCACTGGCTTTGCTAATATTTACCAATAGAGGTAGGAGCTGTAGTGACAATCTGGCCACAATCTTTTGGACTGATAAATTTTTAGGTGAGGTAGAAGCCAAGGGGCTCTGTGCAGGGGAGGGACTGTGTGGCCTTTGGGGGCAGGGGATGGCCAGGGCTTCTTCTGGCCCTGCTCTGGTAAGAGCACTGAAGTTCTTCATGTGGCATTTTGGATGCAGTTTGGGAGCAATGAGGAGGTTTGTGCCTTTCCAGTGCCATCACAGCTCTTGTCCATGGAGCAGGGGTGGGGATTCATGGATTGGAGGTTGTGATATTTCTTATACCTTGATATCAGATGACACCAAAGTACATTTTAATGCATGACCTCCTACCAGTGTCTGAAAGGCCTCTGTGCTTCCAGCATGTGCAGGATGCTCATCTGGGCTCTCTGTAACCTGTCCCAGCACACTCAGCCAACTCACCTACAGATGGGTTTGAAATCTTTCAGCCTGTAACCCAAAGTTTTTATGTTTGTGGGTAGGATTTCACTGCAATGACGTGAAAAGCTCATTACCTCTGTTTTACTGCTTTACAGGTCATCACGTAGTGGATTGCATTTTACAGGCCTGATCACCTTTTCATCCTAAATAGCAGGCAGGTGGAAAAGTGAGGACTGTATCACACTCCCTGCATCCTCCCCACAAACACACTGCTTGGATGGATGTGGCAAATAATGTGTTTTGCAGTAGCTTTCCATGTCTGGAGAGAGGGGCAAGGAGATGCAGGCAGAGCCTGCCCTCCAAGAGAGGTTCTGGCAAGGGGACAATGTGGGTTTTGCTGAGAGGGAGCTGCTGAGGGATGTTTTGTTGTAGGGGATGGGGTCAGTGCTGCAGCTGATCCCCACCAGCCTACAGGGATGTGGGCTCATCATAGCACTGGTGTCACAGCAAAGTGGCAGGAGCTGCCAGGTGCTCGGGCAGTGGCCCCTTTGCAGGAGTCCCTGTCCTGTCCTGTCCATGTCAGTACCAGAATCTGGTTCTGTGGAGTCAGGGAAAGCTGTGCCTGCCAGTCCTGCTCCCCCCTTGCTCCCACTGGGGATGGGGCTGTGGGAGCCTGGGGTCCCATCACTGCTGGGTCCCTGGGTGGGTATTCTACACAGAAAGAGCAGGAGGGCAGCATGGAGCACTCTGATAGACAACCGAGGTGCAAAATGTCCCTGGGCGTGAATATTTGGCTGTGATCTGGAATTTTGTGCTGGAAAGCCCCTCCTCATTGCTGTGCCCCTTCCAGAGCCAGATGGGAGTCAGTGATTCATCAGAGGAGCAGAAGCTGGGTGACAGAACTACCCCCAGCACTGCACAGAGATGGCTCCCAGGCTGTCTTTTCAGGCTGTGCTGCCTAAACCCCTGGGCCTCTAAGCTGGGTGTTCAGAGAGAGAAGTTGGCCTCGAGCGCTTCATGTGAGCTCCAGGAGCCTGTGAACCCACACATTTCTGAGAGGGGAGGGACCCAAACACACATCCTCCAGGATTTGGCTGTGATTGATGCAGCTGAGAAGCATTATCCAGAACATTTCCCACATGACTTAGGCAACCAAAGGCATTTTGAGCTGTTGTGAGATAAATGGGGGACACTCTCATCAGTAGATGCTTCTCACACTGAGATTCAGGCTTGCATGCCTGCCCCTTTACCAGTGCTCCTCATACATGTGGTGTCAGTCTTCTTTCTGGTGATGAAATCACTAGAGCTGGGGGCAACTTTGCAAGGATTCTTGCAAAAATCTCTTGGTTTCAGCCTGCTGGGGTTGGCACATATCACTTCTGCTTATAAATTCCTTTATTTTGCTCTTGGGGCTGAATGAACTTGGTCAGGGTCAAACCAGCTACTGCTTATTGTTTGTTTGATTTCTCTTCTCTCTGCCTCCAAGGATAAGAATTTTTGTATGATCTCAGAAGTATTATGCAAAACCTTAATTTGGTCTGAGCTTCACTCAGGTTTGTGAGTTTCTCAGCAAACCTGTTGTGAGTTTTCAGTTTCCCAAACCAGGCATGTCTTACGTGGTTTTGGGTTTCACTGCAAACATTTCACACAACTCTAATAGTTAGTTGCTTCTCTCAGTGATGCCTTTTGAATCCACAGCTAGTGTTTGGGCTTTAGTTAACTGTGGTCTTATGCTTGATTATTACTATTTAATATCATTGGTGATGTAGCAGAGGCTTCTATTGCAAAGCAGGCTCGTTGTGCTGAATGCTCTGTAATTTCTGAGCAGGGAGATGATCCCATTCCTGAAGAGAAATGGTTCTCCTCATGCAGAGCAAAAATTAGAGATTTTTCTAAGGAGACAAAAAAGCTGGTGTTTAATGTCCTGGGGATGAAGGGAGCTGAAGACAGGATTGCTGCATTTGGCATTTGACTTTTAGTGCTCATGCACAGCCATGGGCTTGGCCAGCTGTGATCTGAGTGCACACATGGGATGTGCTGGACCTGCTGCCCCAGGGCCCCAAAGTTGGCGTGTCCATGTCTGTAGGTCCCTGAAAATCTCCTGCTCAGCAAAGGTTAACAATTTTAGGAGACTGATTTGGTTTGTTTTAGTCCTCAAAGTCCATCCTGAAGACCCTGTGGATTCTCTTGTGCAAAGGAATGTAACAGAGACCTCATGGATTACTCTGCTGCTCTGTTTGGTTGGAGGTGCTTTGAAAAGTTTGGTGCAGTGACCTCCTGCAGCACCAGGAAAGCTCTGAGTGCTCTGGCCCCAGTAGGAGCCCAGGGCCTAGCAGGGTGATCCATCCCTTTGTTTTTTGTCACAAAACTTCAGATGTGCTCTTCATACCTATCGATTTCTTAATATGAACTCCTTCTTCAAAGCATGTCCTGCAGCAGGAAGGATGTGCTGGGCACAGTGGGCTCCCTGGCTCCATGCAGCTCAGTGCCAGCTCTTCTCTCTCAAGAGTGGGGATTTTTTTGGGAAAAAAAACCAACCTTTTTCTCATATGCATATATATACACACATAGTTTCTGGAGTGGATAAATTTCCTCTTCCATCTTAACACCTGATTTATTTCCATATTTGCTGTCGCAGTGGGAATGCATACATGAATAAGAGCAATGGGGAAATGTATCTGCAAAGATCATCCTCAGTTTTAATGCAGATTAGCTAAAATTCTTCTGAACATGAAAAATGTATCTCAGCTCTATCCCAGTGTTTACTGGATAAAAACACAACCCGAGCTTTATTCTGCAGGAGCTGAGGCGTGTGAGTAGTTTTCTTCATGTGAGTTTTCATAAATGTTGGCATGTTCCAGCCACCAAAATGTATTCTTACAAGTAATTTGCCACACTTATTAAAATAACTGTGTTAAATTCACTGGCTCTTCTGCCCGCTGGAAGTATTTAATTTTAATACAACATCTAACTAATAAAGTTAAGAGAGTAAGAAACACTTTTAGGTTACTGTGCAAATCATGACTAAGTTTCTAGAAATGGTTTTAACACTGTCCTCAGAAGGCAGCAGGTTTCTGTAGTAGTAGTGGGGAATGTTGGTATGAATTTTCCTCTTTCTCTGTAACATCATGATATTTTTTTCTGTAACAGTTCTGGAAAAGTACAGAAAACCCATACAAAGTTCCCAGTGTGTCACAGTAGCAACTTTGCATAGGTAGTTTGTGATCAGAATATATTACTGTATCAACTGGGTGTTTACTTTTCTGCTAAGGACAGTATTTTAGAGGGATTTTTTTCTGTTTAAAGTGGAATGAGTAATTTCTACCTGCTTTTTAAAAATGGCATCTGGAAATAGGAAATGTGAATATGAATTTTCTGTTGCTGTTAATATGTGAATGATATGAAATTAGTTATTAAAAGGCTTTATATCAAATCACTGAAATTATATACTGGGCTGTAGTAAGGTGACCCAGATATAGAGCCTTTCAGAGCAATCATTGAAATGCTATGAACAGTGCTGTTTTGTCTTTGGTTTCTTGCTGCCTCTAAAGGTGTAGGCAGATGAAGATAACTTTAAAAAGAGCTATTTCTCCAATTACAAGCTTTTGTCCAAGAGCAAAGAAAGATTTTTAGACTAACAGCATTCACTACAACAAAATTAAATTCCCTTCATCTGACAAGAAGCGGAGTCTGGCAATAGTTTGGGATTTTTTGTTGGGGCTGGAGCAGCAGCTGCCCTCTGTACCCCGTACTTTTCCCAGAGAGGAGGTGACCTGAGGTGGGGAGGGTGAGAGGGCACTGGGTGCTGTCCCCTTCCTTTGGGGACATCATTTCCCCTTCCCAGGGCTCTGGGGAGGCCTGAGGGAGCAGCATTCCCACTGCTGCCCCCCTTCCCTGCCCCCACAGTGCCAGGAGGCCTGGCCAAATCGTTTTGGGTTTGTAACAACACGTCCAAATCTGGCATTCCACAACTACGGCGTCTCGCTAACGGGCTGAGGCACCAGAGTTCAGTAATGTAATATAAAAAGTAATGGTGTTAGCTAACACATCCTTAATAAGATATTGTCTGCTGCTCTGCCATATGCTACCGAGCAGGCTTTCCCTCTGTGGGGCTTTTGAGTTCTCTCAATAAGATTATTTCAAATACTCTAATCCTGAATCATTGACATGAATACAAAAGCCTAGTGACATCTAATAGATGCCTCTTAGCTTTGCTTTTCCTCTTGTTCCTTTCCTTTTTCTTCTCTTTTTACCTGACAAAAAGCTTACAGACACTTGGGCTCTGTCTCTCAGTACCAGCATGTGGGTCCCCTCATGAAATATAAAGGGAGAAAAAGGGCTGACATAGGGCTGATAAGCCACAGAGCAAAGGACCATAGAATTAAAAGTAAATGCCAGTAAATCCTACCCTGTACACTCAGTTGTTCTTTTATTGTTTTCTTTAATTCTTCCAGTGCCATGCTGGGCTAAAAAGAGATGAAAAATGGTGCTACCAAAAAAGAGAAAGGTGATGCTACAATGCCAGGGTCATATAGGTTTGCTTGATTCTTGGGTTTTCGTGCTCCTCTCACCTTGAATTTCTAATCAGAGTTGCAAACATTCTAAGTGAAACACATAATTCAATTAGATGAATGTTTAGGTCATGTTTTTCAAAGATTAATTAAAAAAAACCTACCAAGACATCCTCGAGTGGCATGATTGTGACTCTGGAACCGATTAATTTTATATAACTAAATGTTAGAAAGACTTAATATTCCAATGTGAGTGTCTAGCACTCAAAAATGATCTTCCTCTTAGTATTATCTCAACAATTGTCAGAGGCACAAAAAATTTTCTGTTCATCTCCTTTTGGACTCTGACAAACTTTCCACCTGTTAATTCCAAAATCTGCCTTTGGAAAAAGTTACTGGTGCAGGATACAGCCAGTGCCTCCAATGGGTTAAAAATAAGCTATTTAAAACACAGCACTTTTCCTTAATTTTTTATCCATGGTTTTGCAGGGAGACTCTCAGGCTCTCCTGACCAGGATAACCATCAACTTCCACCCAGTTGAGTCAGGTCTCCTCTGTAAACTCCCTCAATATAATCCTTCAGTTGGATTTTTTGGCATCTGCATCACTACATAACCATTGGCTGACTTCCCAGATGTTAAGTCACTTTGATAAGTGGATGTTAAAAACCACTTTACCTAGTTCAGATTTTGCAGAAAGATGACACAAGGAGAGGAGAAATGTATTCTGTATTCATTATAATGTTCTTTGCTCTGAAAGAAGAATAAAATTAGCCACACTCAGAGCTATTAAGACCTGATGGTCGCTTCTCCTCCCAGCTGCTCCAGGTGCCTCCATATCTCTGGCACAGTCCTGCACGAGCTGGGATTTGGCTGCAGAGGGGAGTCTACTCCCTGGAATATCTTTCTGGGGATTTTACAGGCAGGAGAAGGAAAGGACCTGCAGCTTGGATCAGGATTTACCCTTTCTTACAGAACAATGAGGAAATTCAGCTGTGTTACAAATGAGTGCCCTGGAGTTTTCTGTGGTCTGGGGTAGAATTTATTTGTCATGCTGGGGTTTATGTGTTAAAAGCAGCTCTGTAAAGCTTTTTTTCTTATCTCTGGGTCTTTCTGTTGGTACCATGGCCTCTGGTGTTACTGGGCCCTGCTGGACTCTGAGTGAGGGATGCACAATGGGAGAGTCTCTGCCCTATGGAGATGTTTAGGCAAGACAATCCCTAGGCTTTTTTTTTTTTTCAAAGCACAGTGAGCTCTGTAATAGCTCTGGTGTTCAGAAAAATAGAATAAACTGTACTGTGGTGTAGGAGGAAAACTTCTCACTGAACCCCATTATATGTACGTAAATTGTCATCTGTCGTGTACCACGTGGCAGGAGAGAGGAACTTTCCTTTTTTTTCTTTTCCTGAAGGATTGCCCTGCTGTGACAATGGTAACTCAATTTGTCAGAAATTACAAGAGCATTAATACATCATGCCCTAATGTTTCATTAGTACATTAATACTTTTGAAGTCATCGGAGTTTCCCTAATAAATGTCTTCAAAGTTGGCTGGCCATTCATAAATTTGAGTTTTCAGCATTATAATTTTAATTGAAATTCCTATTTTCCCTGATTAATCCTTGGAGTCTGTGTGTAACAATCAGCCTTGTTGACATCAGCACACGAAGGAATAACATGCTGAGAGTTAATATTTGTGTTATTGCAGAATGGCATGATTTGGAGGGGAGGGGGGAAATATACGGAGACGATTCTCAGGGAAACAAAAGAGAATTTTGGGAATGCTTTTTGCCATGGTAACCCAGTTATCAGTCATTAATCTGTCACTTATGAAACGAGCTCCAGACTCTGACACTCCGCAGCGTCCCCGGGGGTCGCGGTACCTGCGGCTGCCCCCGGGAGGGCTCACCCCGCCACCAAATCCCATCATCTGCCTGGATGGGCCTCAAAGAGGGGAACTCCCTCCCTGCCTGGGCCACCTGGGCTGCCTGGCCCTGCCACCCCAAAAGCAGCTCCCCAGGGTGATGGGGAGCCGGCCCGTGGCCGCCGCTGCGCTGGCTTTAGGGGCAGCCTGTACCTCCAGAAGGAAGGAAGTTTTTTTTTCCTTCATTTCCAAGATAAGGTGTCATTCATGAGAGCAGCGTGCTGAACTAATCAGGTTAATTGAGAGGCCCTGAAAAGCTCTCATTGAGCGGATCCCTCCTTCCTGCTCAAGGCAGATAGTGCAGACGGAGAGATTACAAGTGCTTTAAACTCTTTCTCTCCATCTCTGAATTTCACACCCATTTCAGGATGACGAGGGTCAGAGCAGATGTGTGACACCGGGGTTGTACAATTTAGCTTTGTTGGGAGCAAGCTTTTATTTTTGTTTTTTTGGGTTTTTGTTGGGTTTTTGTTGGTTTTTTTTTTTCCTTTTAATCATCCCCCCTTTGATTATTTTACAGTGAGGCCAGTGCTTCCCATCTTTCCTGATGCCAGGGACACCCTGCTGATTTACACCAGCTGGAGTGGTGTAAATTACTCCACTGTTTTGGAAAGATGCAGAGGACATTTGGAAAGATGTAGAAGACTAATGCTGTCATGTGATTGGCTCTAGATTGACCTGTTCCTGAGTGTTGTTAATATTAAAATTATTTCAGATCTAACTCATGGCAGGGCTGCAGGAAACATTAATTTTAAAAAGATGTTTTCAGTGTTTGAAGCAGATAGCAGTGGCTTTTATTGCTTTTATGGTATCATTTCCCTTTAAACCCCTCTAATCGAAGTGGCTGTACGTAATTTTATTCAAGTTTACCAGAATGTGAAAGCATTTCCCTCTGGATACTCTTGCCAAATTAGGAACAGCCAGGCTCCAAACCTCATCCTAATCTTCCTACTTGCCACAGTCTATTACATTTTCTTTGCAAATTGTAACTGTTAGGGTGAAGAAGACAGAATTTTCAGGAAAACAAATTCCCCAAAAGTAGTGTGTGTGTCCCCACTTCTGCAAGCTTAGTTCAATTTAAACACGAGCTAAACATGAGCATCATTGTCCCCGTTGGCCCCCTCCTCTCCCCCCAGCTTCTTTTCCTTGGAAGTTTCAGGAATGACTTTAATTATCTCTACAATCAAATTCTCACTGCTGTCCCTGTGAAAGCGTGTAGTCATGGATTGCTGGGATTATTTTCTTTAGCACTTGGGGATAGAGAAACTGGTTGTTTGGAAATGAGAACCAGCTGGGTTCTCAGAGCCAGCGTTTGGAGGGAGCCACTTTGCACAGAAACCCTGGTGCTGAGCAGAGCCCGAGCTCAGCCCCCAAACTGCCCCTGCTGCCTAGGCCACAAGGGATTAGGATTTATCAGGGCTGGGTTTTTATTTTGTTCCTCTCATTAATATGCATCTCCAGGGTGGCTGCTGCCAGGGCTCACCAAAGTTTCTGGAGGCAGAGGTGCACCCTTGCAGTCCCATTCCTGGCTTCCCCTACCTAAAACAGAGAAAATAAAATTAATTAATAGAAATCGACCCGAATAACTGTAACAGACACAAGTTCTGCAGATGACAGGTAAGCAGGTAAAGAGAGATTAATGCAACAAAGGGAAGAGCAGAGATAACTTATGTTATCTTAACATCTTTTGTTGCCCTTAGAAGACAAGCTGCAGGGGTGATGTTCTTCCTTTCTTCCAGTTTGGAGAAATTAGTTATTTGTCATACCTTATTAATCTGTTTAAGAGCCAAATTCAATTTAAAATTAGGACCATCCATGTAGTCAGAAATTACATAAGCTATGCTTTTAGCTGAGTATTTTGTCATATGGAAAGGCACAGAAATCTTCTTCATTTAGTTATAAGGATATAAATTTGGAGATACTCCACTGGCTTTAAGGCAGCTGCTTCATATTTCTGTGTTTTTAAGAGAGGAGTATTCATTCTCTGGGATACAAGGATTTGTTTCTAGGGTTTATTTACATTTTAAGATATCAATATAAAATACATTTACATGTATATTTTTTACTTTCAAGGTTCTCTCATACTCCTGCACATTGTTGTTTTCTACACACTGTTGTTAGGTTGGTTTATAGTTTAAATTGTGACTTCTCAGTGTTTGAAATGCAGTAGTGACTGAATTGGTAACTTAGGTAAAAAGCCAAGAAAATAAATCTTTCTGTTCCTTTTAAAAAAGTTTATTGCAAAGAACATGACTGATCTGAGCTTTGAGCAGCTACTTATAAATGATTTGATTTCTTTAATTCCTGGGATACAATGACTTTGACTCTATTAATATCCCCTTTAGCACAACTAAATTATTTTTTGAAAGATGAAACCATTTAGTTCTGAACATGTTTAGATCATACTGTGACCTAAAATCTCTCACATATGTTATATACATTTTCACACATGGATTTGTATTTATGGTGGGCTTGGTTTTGTTGTTGTGGTTTTTTTATTCTTTTTTTTTTTTAATTTGGATTTTCTGTTTGTTTTCTTTTTAATTTAATTTTGTTTCTCCCCCTCCCAAAATAAATAACTGCTGCATTTCCAGTCACTCAAATTTGGACAGAATTTTACTTCCTGTTTCAAAGGTCAAGGAAAGCTGACCTCAACAGCAGTGTTGAGGCTGCTGAATTATTCATATCATTGACTTTGTGTCAGCTTCCACATTTGTGCAGAGGGATGTTTTATTCATTTATCTCATTTAGGGACCTGCTCTGCACCTGTTTCTACCATTAAGTACCCTGTAATTTGCATTTGATGCTAATTTAGTTTCATATCAGCCTGGTCCCCTCTTGTTAATTTAATTTTCTAAGACCCTTTTCATTACAGTAGAAATGTTTCCCTCTTTAAAGCAAACATCTATACAAGTAATTGTATAAACTGCCTTTTAAATAATATCTTTTAGAAGATTCCATCGTTTAATTCCTTAATTCCTATAATTAGCCATGGTTTGATTAATGTTTCAAAGGGTTAAATTAAAATGCAGAATTACTCAAATGCATACTTGAATAATTTTCCCTCTGCTGATAACAGTTTCTGCATTGCTGCTTTTATTCTCCTCGTGATTCTGAGTATTACATGTACTAACAAGCACTAATTTTCCTGATGTAGTGATTTTCCTATGCTGAGCAATAGCGAGTTTTAATGTACAATTGTTGGGAACTCCATATTGCCGGTGGGATACTTAATTTTTTTTTCCCCCCTTCTGATCGATTGTAAACAGTTGAGGAGAAACGCTGTGGCTGAGCTGCTCCGGGTTCCTTTCCAGATTGTAAGAAACTTAGAGATCCTTTATTTTGCCAACAAGCATCGCTGCTGTGTTCTCGCAAACAGCGTGATTAGTGCTGATGGCTGCAGAGAATCATTTGGAAATATTTACAACCATCATGGATTTGTTTGTGGAGGTGAAAATTTGCATCTGCTGTGATCCTACAGAGCAAAATGCTCCGGGGTTGTCACCCCCGAGCACAATGATGCGTGTTCAGTGCAGGAATATGGCACAGGGGTAAATAAATGACCAGAGGGGCTATAGTGGGAAATCAAATCCCTTCTCTCCCCTGCGGGTTTATTTAGAACAAGGCTGGATAATTGCAGTGGGCTGGGCGCTGTGCCGGGGGGTGGACACCTCCTCCCCTCCCTCTCCAGCCGGGGGAAAATGGAGATGTTGATTCGGAGCTTTCAGAGGTACAAATCCCCCTTTCCTTGGCGGCTTGGTGGGCGCGGAGGGGACGGGGACATCAGCAGAAACAGGGCTGGAAGCAGCGGGGGCCGGGCTTCATTACCCAGCAAAGCAGCCCAAGCTAATTCCGCCCTCTGTTTTCAGTGGGGAGGGGGAATCGGGGCGTCCCTCCCAGGGGGATGTCTCCCCAAATTCTTCCCTGGCCTCCTGGGGACAGGAGAGATTTGGTGTTTGGCTCTGTGTTGATGCTCCAGCCCGTCGCCGCAGTGAGGCAGGGAGGATGCGAGTCCTGCGCGGGGATCAGCTGTGCATCAGCTTTTGTTTTGCCCCGGCAGAAGGTGACTATGCTCTTCCTCCAATTCCCCCTGGAGTTTGGGAAGAGGTGTCTGTGGGTTTGGGATGAAACGAGGCTGTTCTGCCTCTGGGGTCCTGCTCCCAGTAGTGCCCAGGGATGCTCCAGGGGCTCAGTTCAGCTCTGATAATCCCAAAAGTGTGTCCTCTGTTACACAACATGCCACATAGATAGATGAGCCTCAGACCTGGGCTCTGGAGCTGCTAATAGCACAAGAATTTAATATTTAAAAATTGAGCTGAAGCAAAATCTCTGGCTTTGTGGTTTTATTTTTACTCTTTCTGGTGGCAAAGGTGCCTCACAGGCTGTGGTTGTGCTGGCAGAGCCCCCAGACCTGGTGTCAGGGGTGCTCTCCTGAGCATTCCCAGCATACCAGGGCTGTGGGATGGACCTGAGTACCTGCAAGCCTCACCTTTCCCATCAGCCCACAAATTCACATACTCATAATAGCTCCCCCTTTATTTTGTCATATACTCACAATGACGGCCTCAGAGCCGGGCATTTCCTGAGTATTAATGACCAGCTGGGGTTAATGGCCCTTGCTTGTGCCTTGAGCCATCGGCTCCTCCCGACTGGTCATTAATTCCCAGGAAAAGCCCTCTGTGGAGGTCATTATTGCCTAATTATCTCCATACACTTTAATGCCAGTTTTGACAATGTACAGTCTCATACTTTGAGTTATAGGTACTTTATAATTCATTAAATAGCTTATCATTAAAACTGCAGATGATCTTGATTATTATTTATTAATGTTTTCCCTTTGATTTTTTTTTTTTAAATCTGATTCTCCCATTTCTGGAGGAAGGAAGGGACAAAGGTAGATGGGGTATGGCTCCAATGTCAAAAACTGTCACACAGCAGCTCTCCCAGTCTGGAGGGGTCTTCCCTGGCTTTGAGAATGTCCCAAAAGCATCTGCTAGTGGAGCCCAGACCTTGATCCAGAGCTCACCTTTCTCAGTCTTTAGCAGAGACTCGAGCAGCACTGGGATGGCCACCTCTGCTGGAGCTCTCTGTGCTGACCCTGGAAGCCTTGGTAGCTTCTGGCCCACAGTTTTGGCATATCTTGGCTGGTTTTTCTCTTCACCCTGGTCCACATTCAGGCCTGGGTTTGCTCTGGGAGCCCTTTCTCGCCTCAGTGAGGCTGTTCATGGGGTGAGCTCTGTTGGGGTTCAGGGTTTGGCTCTTTCCCCAGCAGCATCAGGTGAGTGCTGTGTTTGAGCAGTTAGGTGGGGTGGGAAATAAATGGGAGAGGTTGAAACCAAGCAGAGGGACTGTAATTTCTGCTTTTTAATAAGAGTGCATCTCTTCCTCCTGGGAAGAGCTTCTCTTCCTGTCACTGAGGTGTGCCTGTGCGTGGCATGATGGAGTTGCAGGTGCAGAGGCTCAGAGCTCTGCCTGTGTGTTGGGAAAGTGCCATACTCAGCCTTGCTGGACAGCCTGTGGAAGTGGCCAGAGCAGCACTGACGCTGATTCTAGGGGAATTTACCATCCTGTTTGCCCCAAATGGCTCGATACTGCAACCTTGTCTAGTTCTCCTTTACTTCCCACTCTTTTCCCCTGGCTTTGCAAGTGAAGTATCTGGATAGCAGAGAGCTAAACCTTTGTGTCTGTGGTTTTTCTGAGGTTTTGCTGTGCAGGAGCTGTGAGCAGCACCAAGGAGGGCTGTGACCCTTCTGGGCCAGCTCAGGGGCCACAATGCTGCCCTGTGCTTGGGGCAGACTGCAGTGGCAGGAGGTCTCTGTTAGCCAGAAAACCTGTCAGGGTGTTTGCTCCCTGTACTCAGTCATTACTTGTACTTTAGTTGCCTGACAGCATCAAGTTGTTTCAACAATAATAATAATGCAGTTTTGGAGCTGTTTTCTCCATTACCCGTGTCTCTGTTGGTTTTGTGTTTGCTGGAGGAAAAGATGTGTGTGGATGTGAAAATACTGGCCCCATTGAGCCATGCCATTGCCTTTGGAGGAGGCCAAATTTCACCCACTGTATTTGCTTTTCTACCTCTGAGCCGTGTTTGTTTACAAAACCTTCTTCTGAACTGCTGTAAACCGCCCAGCAGAGCTGCCTCCCCGTCCCAGCTTGCTCTGGCCTTCTCCAGAAGCCAGTCCGTTTGGATTAAAATCATAATGTCATTTGAAAGCAGGGAAGCAAACCAACCCAAAGCCTTCTGCAAAGTTTGAAAGTAGCAAGTTGCTGCCGAGAGGGGAAAAAAGAAAAAAAAAACCAACCAAAGCCCTTAAAATTCAGACTCAACGGGTCTCCTGTTACCACTGTCAGGGAAGTCCAAGAGCTTGAGGCTGATGAAGAGTTACACGCTAAAAAAAAAAAAAAAAAAAAAGCAAGAAAAAGAAAAGAGGGCAGAAGGGAGCAGTGTTATTTACTTATTTATTTAAGAGCCTAAAAGATTTATGGTAAAGCTAATTTAGGAGCGCGCTCGGCTCTGCATCCCGGCTGCGCAGAGCGGGCAGCGGGAGGCTCGGGGCCGGCTGCCCCCGCCCGCCCTCAGAGCTGCCATTGTGGGGCCGTGAACCGGGGCCGTGAACCGGGGCCGTGAATGGGGCTCACACCGGGGCCGTCAATCGGGGCTCACACCGGGGTCTCATCCTGGGGCTCACACCGAGGCTCACATGGGTCTCAAACCGGGTTCTCACACCGGGTTCTCACACCGGGTTCTCATCCCGGGTCTCACACCAGGTTCTCACACCGGGTTCTCATCCCGGGTCTCACACCGGGTTCTCATCCCGGGTCTCACACCGGGTTCTCACACCGAGGCTCACAACGGGTCTCACACCGGGTTCTCACACCGAGGCTCCCGCCGGGGGCTCGGCGCTGCCGGCCCGTGCCAGGGCCCCCGGGCGGGACAGCGGCGGCTCCGCGGTGTCGCTCGGGACGGGCCGGGGGCCCTCCCTTCCTGGCCCCTCTGCTTTCTTTTTTCTGTCCTTTTTCTTTCTCTTCCTCTTTCCCCTGCCTTGCTTATTGTCCCTCTATTTTCTCTCTTTTCGCTTTTCTTTTTCACTTACATATATTTCTCTTCTATTTTCCCTCTTGTCTCTTCTAATTTCTCATCTCTCCATTTTTTATTCCCTCTTCTCTCCACTCTCTTGTTCTCTCTCCTCCCTTTTCCCTTTTCCCTTTTCCCTTTTCCCTTTCTCCTTTTCCCCTTCCCTTCCCTTCCCTTC
>VWYI01029353.1:81359-415589 GCA_013399455.1 Anthoscopus minutus
CTTCCCTTCCCTTCCCTTCCCTTCCCTTCATTTTCCCTGTTCCCTTTTCCTTCCTCCCTCTTCCCTTCTCTTATTCTCCTTGCTTTTTCCTTCATATTTTTCTTCTCTTCGATTTTTTCCCTTCACTTCTTTTTTTATAAATTATTATTTTTCTTTCACTTCTCTCTTTCACTTTTCTCTCTCTTTCTCCCTCTCTAATTGCTCCCTTGCTAAGAGCCGAAGGCAGAATTACAAATGCAGCCTTGGCATTGTGGTTTGAAGGATTCTTCAGGGATGTTTTCTTCTGCACAGTATGTTCTGTATCTTCGTTTTGGATCGTCATCTCTGTGAAAGAAAAAATATTCCTTCTCTGTTCTGAGCACAGAAGCATGGTAGAATTATGAAGTGTAAGGAACGTTCCTCCCTTTCTCAACATCCATATAATTACTGTCAAGCCAAACCAAAAAGCCTCAGGCTTAGAGATCACTAGAGTAAAGTTACATTTCGCAAGATAAAAACTGAACTCAGTCCTCAAAACAAAAAAATCTGGTGACCAATTCTGTGTCAAAGACTAAAGCAGACATGACATTTTGCTAGGAAAAAAGCAGAGGCACTCAGATTTGTTACCATATGGAATATAAATTAGTTTTATTTATATTTATTAGTTCCCTTCTGCTTTTCCCTTCTCCTTCGCAAGGAGCAAACTGAGCTATTAAAAGTCTTGATATTTTTGTTTTTCAAAAAGAATTAATAGCATGAATGAAGAAAACATTGGAGGTGGGGATAGATGTGCTGTACAGTGACGACATTGCCTTTTTTTAAGTTCTAATTCCAGGGTGGGAGCACGGGAGGTGCGTTGGATGGGAAATGTATTCATGCAATGAAAGGCTGCATTTGAATGCAGCTTTTCTGTTTTGTTTTGCTTTGTTTACATTATCAGCAAAACCAAGATGACACAGCTGGGCATGTTCAAAGCGAAATAAAAATAGGAGTGAATAAATAAATAGTAGTAAAGAATAGTAGTAAATAAAAATGAAACCGAGCAAGCGCCGTGTGGAGCCTTGCAGAAGGTGCCCTCTGAGTGCCCCGGGTCTGGGGTGGTGCTGCCAGGCTGGGATGGTGCTGCCAGGCTGGGATGGTGCTGCCAGCTGATGCCCAGGGAAGGAGGTTGGGTGGGAAGAAGAGGCTGATGGGGCACGAGCAGAACTGGGCTCCTCTGGAACAAGTTTTTCCTCCCACGCTGTCATCCTAGGGCTTAGCCCTGCCCTGGCAGGCTTGTGCCGTGAGCTGAGCATTCTTTTGGATGTTTTGGGGTGCAGTGTTTAGTTGAGACAGGGAAGTTTTGGCTGCCTGTCCCCATGCCATGTAGAACCCTCCTGCCTGCAGGCAGAGGCAGAGGAAGGGGTGGGAGAAGCAGGGAGGCTGCTGGAGGGGCTGGGAGCTGTAAGAGAAGAGGCTGGGAGACCTGGAAGTGGCAGGCAGACAGAGATAGATAGCAATTAGGATCTAGAAGCAGGCTGGGAGATAAGGAGTCACCGAAGATTTACTGTATGTATATGGACAGAAAGAAAGAGCGAGTACATTGGGAGCAGGGAGGGAGGTGTGTACGCACAGTAAATCTCTGGTGATGCCATATCTCTGGCAGCTCCTGCATCCTAATTGCTCTCTCCTTGGCTGCTGCTTTCTGGCCTCCAGCCACTTGCTCTCCATTTCCCTTCCCACCTCCAGCGCCACCTCTGTGGGGCAGCGCTCAGCCTCTGTAGGGCTGGGAAGGGTGCAGCTCCCCTGGCATGGTTGCAGAGCTTGTCCCGAGCCTGCTGGGATTTGTGCTCTGCTCTCCAGTGAACCCTGGGGAGCAGAGAGGAGCTGTAAATGCTGTGGGTTTGCTCCTTGTTCCTGGACTTTAGGGCAGAGCTGGGTGAATTGCACAGCTTGGCTGTCCCTACCCGCAGGAGAAGCCCTTTGTGCCAGCTGCTCAGGACCCAGGGAATTACATTTGCCAGGAGGGAATTTGGGATTGTGAATATCCCCATGGGGATCAAGGGCAGCCCCGAGCTCCAGTTTGTGCTCGCCAGGACAGCAATGATCTTTGCAGTCTCAAGAGAGTTTGGGCCCTGCCAGCACTCAAATTTACTTTTAGAATCCTGTTTTTCACCCAGGAACAACCTCTAAATGTCTGAATCCTTAGGAAGGTCTTTCTTCACTTTCTCAACATTCACATGTAGTTCCCCATGTGAGTTTTCTTGGGACATGTTCTATTTGCTTTTGGAACATGAGTAGCCCCAAGGGCCTTCTCACAAGTACGACTTGCCTCTTGAGGTCAGAAAGATGGTGGGATCTGCAGTTTTGCACTGAACCTTGCATCCCTTTAACTTTTGAGGAATTTTTTTTTCTCTACCAGACAGGAATGAATGTCTCTTTGAAGCACAGTATCATATTCTGTCATGCATCTTAGAGATCATCTCCCGATTTGTTCAAACTCATACAAGTAATGCTTAATTAGAAGAGTTTTATAACAAGTAAATATTTTCTTAAATGCATAATTGATTGTGGAGGGAAGGAAGAACTGCAGGAATGGAAATCATACATCATTTCATTATTAATGGCAATGTCTAAATAAAATGCAGACCTTGTCATATTTAATGGATGGCTGAGTCCATTCTGCTTTAAAACATAAACTGCTTTTTTTTTTTTTAAAGGTGCCTGCATAATTTCAGCCAGTTTAGGTAGAATTTAAGATTTTCATAAAGTGTTTGAGGGATTTAAAATTTGTATGACCTAAACTAACTTGTCTCAGAGCAAACCAATAAGGAAATGGTCTTGGCATAGGTTTGAAAGTTAATGTTCTCTTAAATTTTTTCCCCTCTGAATAAATTAATTAAGGGATTTTCTTACAAACTGCATAACACCTAATGAAGGTTTTATATTTTTATTGTATATAGAAGTGAAGCTGGTGGAGCTCTACAGATTTACACTCACTGCAGCTGTGGTGATTAGTGTTACCAAAAGGCAAATTCTGGTTCTCGACCATTTATTAGCTGTGAGAGCTGAGGAGTGCTGTGAGTGTTGCTGGGTGCTGCTGGGGTCTGAATAGGATTTGTGCAGCACAAGTCAGCCTGCCCTGGCTCTGGAGAGCCTGGGACCAGACAAAAGATACAAGGGAGATGTGTCTGAGCACATCAGGGGTTTCAGCATCAGAGAGAGTGAGCAGGGGATGGGTTAGGAAATGAAGACCAGATCTGCTGCTTGCTCAGTCCCTCAGCTTCTGGCTCCAGTGGGAGTGGGGGCCCTTGGAGCTGTGTTGTGTTTGCCTCCATGCAAGGAAGCCTTGAGGGGCTTTGTTTTTGTGATAGTCTGGATTGCAGGGCAAAGCTCCTTCACTGGAGAATGGAATGAGGCAGGATGGGTGCAGGTGTCCATGTCCTGGGTGTGTGGAGAGAGGTTTCCAGAGGTGGCTGCAGCTTGGGGGCACTTTTTGTGCCTTGTCTTGATCCATCAGTCCTGATGCTCCTCTCAGCAGAGCTTCCAGACTTTGTCTCAATGCCTTACAAAGCTGGAGAAATTTGTCATATTATCCTCCGTGTGTGTGCCAGGAACAGCCACATGTTCCCATGACAGGTACAGGTGCCAAACACAGCACAGGCCAATTTTCTTCTGGCAGGATCACTCAGAGTGTACCATGGCACAGCCAGGACAGGAATGGATCCGTGACTGAGCAGTGCCAGTGATGCAGACTGGCCCTGCTGGGGATCTCTGTCTGTGGCTCAAGTGACACTCAGCACGCAGTCTGGGGTCCTGACAGCGATAGTGGGATGGCTGGAACAGGAGGGAGGGTGATTGCAGGTGAGATGCAATGGTGAGAAGGAGAATGACTGAACTTGAAGCATCTTGGCAGCCCTGGGCACATGCTACAGCTGGTGCTTGCAAAAGGATGTCGGGGATTTTGTTCCCCGGCGTTTGGCAGTGCTGTTGTGTCTTCCTTGCCCAGCACAGACCACAGAGGCCTTTAGATCTGAGCTGTGGAGAGCTTCTGCTCTTCTCATCTCTAAATCTTTAAAATATTGCAAATAGTTCATTTGTTTTAAAGCTTTAAACTCAAGCCTTTGATGTTGCTTTTAGGAAGTTAAATAATAAAGCACAGTGCTCTCCGAATGAAGGCTTTTGTCAGAAAACCTTGCTTTACAATGAAAAGAAGGAAAACATAAATAAATGATACTCAAATATTTATAAAGGCATTCAGCAGATCAAAATGTTTCATTCTGCCTTTATATTGTTACTTCATGTCTCCCCATCTGAGACTATATTTTGTTTAAACCATGCAGTGCAGAATGTATTTTGCCTCTTATGTCACTAATTTGCAGTGTTTTACTGATTCCTTTCTCACAGGGACATCAACAGGGCATTCAAGGCATAGGTGTGTAAATATAGGAAGGTTGTTGTTGTGGCTGCCAGTTCTGTGCCTCCCTGCCATGGGTGAGCTCCAGTGGGAGAAATGAGGCTGCTCCAGTGATAATTGTCCACAGGCTGATGGAGCCCTGTCTTTGTGTACTTCTCTTGCAGCAGTGCACATGTGAGAGAAGCCTCTGCCCCTAACATGTATGAGGTGCCACTGCCTCCTCCTGCCCAGGGAATATGGGATTCCCTGACAAATCCCTGTCTCCAGCTCCTTTTAAGCCAATAGCAGGAATGCATCTTGAGCCCATTGCTGTGGGCAGGGGGATTGGTGGCCTCCTGTCTGCTTTTCCCCACCCCATCCCTCTGGATTGAGGGAAAACTGCTCTTGCTCCAAGGAAGGGGGTCTCTAGAGGCAGAGATTCCAGGAGCATTTTAGAAGTCATATTTGGTTTGCTGGGTTTTTTTCCAAATAAATACTTGGCATCACTTTTGCCAGCATCTGAGCTCCTTCAGGTCCTTGTCTCTCCACGTTGCCCATGAACTGTGCTGCCATCAGTGAGGTCTGGTCATGGTGTCATTGCCCCAAGGCAAATCCTTTCATTCTGTCAGGAGGATCTCGGCCAGGTCCTTGAAACTCCGTTACGGTATCAATATGTGCTGCTAAGCAGGAGAGGGAGAGGTTTTGGCCCTCTGAGCCTGCACTGGGGTTTCTATGTGCAAAGTGTCCTTTGGAAAAACACAGCCAAGTAATAAACCCAATGAATTTTAACAGAAAATCCAGAGTCATTGTTCACATTTCCAATTTGCCTGGCTGGGAGCAGCGTCCTGTGGTTGTCTCTGGGGACCTGGAAGAGGTTTTCAGATGTGGTTCTGAATCCATAGCATTCATTGCTTTCTGTGGCACATCTGACCCCTCTCTGGGTTTTTATATTTTTTTCCTTCTTTAAATATATATAAGGTTTATTTATTTGTTTAAGTATTAGCCAATTCCTGTATTGTAGGTTAGTGAAAAACCCCACAATCAGTACTTGCTATTGAGCAATGTTAATTCTGCTAAGACCTAAGCCTGAGTGAGTTGCAGCTTTTGTTCCTGGAAACTCAAGGATTCCTGGGATTCTCACTGGACAATGAGATTATCTATTTTTCTTTGGCTTTGAATTTAACATATTAATTTTCTGCTGCTTGTTGTTTAATCACCCACAGTTCAAATGCAAACATAGAATAAATCCTGTTGCTAAAGGGAATTTGAAATGGATTAGAGAACTCGTGCCAAACTATGAAACCTGTTAAAGTTGTGTTACATCTGTACTTTGGTATTTTGATTTGGATGATGTGAAAAGAGAAAATGTAAATTGTTCCAACACGCTGGCACTTGGAGAAGCTGTTCTGAACCTTCCTATTTATCACTGGTGGGGAATGTTGTCCTGAATTAATTACCAGGAGCAGCATCAAGGTTCTTGGATTTCTGGGGTACCCAGTTTTCAGTTTTGTCAGGCTGTGATCTGAGGGTCATGCAGAGCATCCTTAGCAGTGCCTGCGATCAGAGACGTGGTCAGAGGGACTTTTCATGGAAAGTATTGTCCGAGAACTTTCCTTTTGCAAAAATATGTGTAAAACTGATGCCTTGTGCTGTTGGGTGGCTGTTGTGGAACTTGCAGTGGCCCTGGGCAGGGAGGGAAAAGCTTGGCCAGGCACAGTTCTGTGTTCCTCCAGGGCAGAGTCACCCGAGGGAAGATGGAGAGGATGTGAAGGAGGAAAGGGCTCACACTGTGGAATGATGGCAAAGCAGCTTGTCCTGCTGGCTCCAGAGGGGCTGGCACTGTGCTGTCCCCATGGGATGTGCCCAGTCCAGTGCTCTCACGAGGACTCTGCCCTGTGGCATTGCCTGCAGAGGGGAGGACTTAAAGCTGCTGTTTTTCTTAGAAATTCCCTTGTTTCATTGTCTCTTCACTGCTGCTTTTAAGCAGCCAGTCCTGTAAAGGCACCTGCCCCGCCTGGCACCCTGGGGGCTGCCCTGTGGGTCTGCACATCTCAGTGTGTCCATCTGTCTGTCCATGCAGTGCTGTGGGGCTCTGCTATCAGGGTTTGACCTGCTGGCTTTGCAGTCACAAGACTTGTGAAGCCCCAGAACCTGTGTGAGCATGGCAGGGGCTTGCCTGGTGCCTTCTCATGGAGCCAGTGGGTGGGCAAACATCCATCTTTCCTGGGAGCATCAATCTAGCCTGGGAGCCTCTGGACACCTCCAGAGTGTCCTGGGGCAGTGCTGTGGCTCTGTGTCCTCTCACATTACAGGGCCCTCTCTGTGGCTGCCTTGGCCCATTACAATACAAATAAATAATCATAACAAAAGCCCATGTGCCTCCTTGGGAAAATAACAGTTTTCACATGCAGATACTCAGGAAGTTAAAATTGGAAGCTCTGACTAGTCCTGCTGATTTGTCCATACATTTATTCTGATATGATGCTTAAATGGAATCAGCTTTCAGCTCTGGCACTTGCAAAGCACAGCTTTCCTACCCCCAGTCTCAGCACAAGAGGAGCGGGGATGGGAAATAAGGTCTGTTTCTAAATGAGTGGGAGAAAAATCAGGTATGTGACTCCTCTAATTCAGACAAGGCTGTCTCTCATTGTTTGGCAGTTCAACTACAGCTTCAGTACATGGGAAAAATTTCTCTTCCAATTACACAGCAGTTTTGTGGTGGCTGAGTGCTATAAATGGGACTGCTTTGCAGCCAAAGATATCTCATTCATAAATCCCACTGTTCCACTCTATAATTTTTCTCTTTTGGATAGATCAGTATTCTGTGGTCATATCAACCACAATCATGCAAGCAAAAATGAGTAGTTAAATATTGTGACAGTCCTATAAGTCTTCTTAAGGCGCTGTGCATAACACAGTTATTCAAAAGTGTCACTTGGTGCATGGAAGGGAATTGACCCTTTACTAATATTTCCAGTAAAAGCTCTTGATTAAAAAAAAAAAAAACCAACAAAAAAACTGCTGAAGATTATCTGGGCTGGTTGGACAATTTATAAATTTTACTCTAAGTGCCAATATTTTGACACACATGTATACAGACAGAGCTGTACAGAGATACACAACAGATCCATCTGGGCTATAAAAATGCAGATGTGGTAAATACTCTCTCATATGTTATCCTTTGTACCGGCTTTGTGTGGCAAGATGGGGTTGGTAGCAGGGGGGCTTCAGGGGTGGCTTCTGCGAGAAGCTGCCAGAAACTTCCTCTGTGTCTGACAGAGCCAAGGCCAGAGGCTCTGAGATGGACCCACCACTGGCCAAGGCTGAGCCAGCAGAGATGGTGGTGGCACCTCCGGCATAAGAAAGGAAGGTGAAAAAAAACCAACCCTGTGCTATTGCAGCCTGGAGAGAGGAGTGAGAACATGTGAGAGGAACAGCCCTGCTGATGCCCAGGGTGGTGCAGAACGAGGGGGAGCAGCTGGAGCAGAGATTCCCTGCAGGTCCATGGTGGGGCAGGGGGATGCTCAAGGATGATGTGACCCTGAGGGAAGCCCATGCTGGAGCTGGTTCCTAGCAGGATTTGTGGATCCACAGAAGGAGGAGCCTGCACTGGAGCAGGTTCCTGGCAGGATTTGTGGATCCACAGAAGGAGGAGCCTGCACTGGAGCAGGTTCCTGGCAGGATTTGTGGATCCACAGAAGGAGGAGCCTGCACTGGAGCAGGTTTCTGGCAGGATTTGTGACCCCATGCAGGGGACACACTGGAGCAGCCTTTTCTGAAGGACTGCACCCCATGGGAAGGAATCCATGCTGGAGCAGTTTACAGAGAACTCCACAGGAGAGGCCCATGGAAAAACTCACTCCAGGGAGTGTTCCTGAGACTGTTTCCCATGGGAGGGACCCCGTGCTGGAGAAGAGGAGGAGTGTGAAGGGTCCTTCCCCAAGAAGGAAGGAGCAGCAGAGGGGATGTGTGATGAAGAGGCTGCAGCCCCCATTCCCCCTGTGTCACTGGAGGTAGAGAAAAACTGAAATGAAGCTGAGCCTAGGAAGAAGTGAGGAAGATGTTTGAAGGGGTTTCAAGATTTGGTTTTATTTCTAATTACCCTATTATTTCTTGATTTGCAATAAACTAAGCTGATTTCTCCAAGCTGAGCCTGTTTTGCCTATGACAGTAATTGCTGAGTGATCTCCCCCTGTCCTTACCTTGACCCATGAGCCTTTCATTATATTTTCTCCCCAAATCCAGCTGAGGATGAGAGGGATAGAGCAGCTTTGGTGGGCACCCAGGCTCAACCCACCACATCCTTATACGTTCACTTACTTTCTACAGATTATGTTTATGAATTTAACATGACTCTCCCTCTCTATTTGCTGTCCCTGGGAACACCTCTAGCTGGAAAGCTAAGAAATGAAATACACATCTAAGGAAATGTTCCCATAAAAGAAATAACTCCCCGATTCCAGTGCTCTGTGCTCCCACACCCATTAGCATTCAGAGCAGCAGCCACTTCACACAGAGCCTGTAGGAGAGACCCAGGACTTCCAGCACTCCCACAGACCCCGTGTCACCCGCTCAGCTCAGTGTAAATCGGGCACTTCAGGGGGAAAGCTGGAGCTGAGCTGATTTACATGACCTGAGGCTGGGACTGGCACTGAAATTTGGGGTGGCTGAGCAAACACTCTCCCTCACCAGTACACATGTGCTGGTGCAGTTCTTCACACGTGTCCCTGTGTGCAGGAAGGATGAGGTTCGTGGATGCAGTTGAACACCTAGACATGACTTTTTTTCCCCTCCTGCTTATCATAAATTCACAGAATGGTACTTTTGTTTAAACCACACCCATAACAGATTTTTCTCCTGCCACTGGTATCTTCTTTCCCTTTTTGGTTTTTTTTTTCCCCTTATAAACTTAAGTAGGGCTGTCTGTCTAAAGCATATATTCACACCAAGAGGTCTAGTTATCCCATAATAAGCACATGTAACTCCCATTAGTGCCAATGAGAACTTCACATGCATATCAAAGGGGAGAATAGATTCATGTGCTGTGAGCAGGAGCTGAAATTCAGATTTATGGTTCATGTTGTGTTTAATGGATAAATTCTTTGGCAGAGAGCTAAAAACTATGAGGTGTTTATAACATTCCAGGTTCCCTTCCTTTTTAGTTAAAAGCAATAGCAGAACAAAAAATGTAACTACTGTTCTGTTTTATTAAAAATGTACATATTTACAGCGAAGACTTCTTTCCCTTGCTCTTCTGATTTTTCTGTAATGGCTTTCCTGTTTTTAAAAACTCACAGATAGTGACCTCCAGGGTCTCTGAGGGCTGGATGCACTTGTGTGGCCAGAGACCAAACTAAAATGAAAGATTAAAGCAATTCTGAAAGATTTCCTGATAGGCCTCTGCCAGCACTATTTCAGAAAAAAAGTCCCCTGTCATCTGGCCCTCGGCCATTTCCCGGCCACCTCTGTGGGTGTGGAGTGGGGAGGCATTTCAGAGCTGCTCTTGGACTTTTTGGGGAACTCTTTATTAAATATTTAACCTCTTTACTTTTTTTCCCCCCTGCCACCGGTTCAGCTGCACTGCAAGGAGAGCAGTTTTTCTAAAGGCATCCAGATGCTCTGGTGCCTGGTAACGTGGCTTTTGGGGAGATTGAGCCTTTATAGCACAGATGGGTTTCATCGATGGTGTGGGGCATCCTTTGTGTGTGTGGGGTGACAGAGGGATGGGCAGCTTATGCAGAGATTCTGGCTGGAGGAGGGACAGAGGCTTGCTGCTTGTAACATATGTCAGGGCAGAGGGATTTGGGACCCTCAGCTGCCCCAAACCCACCCTGTGGCTCTTGCTGCTCTGGTAATGCCAAGTCTCATCCCTCTGTCATCCACCTTTGGGCTGAACGACCCAGTTCTGGTATTTCCCTGCACTTCCAGCTGTGTTTCTCCCTTTTTGCCCACTCTGAAGGAATCACAGCTCTGAGGACATGGGATTTCCACTGGTTGTGTGGTTATGGGCAGCAAGATCCAAGCTTTTCTCACTGTGGCAGCGTGTCCCAGGAGCTCGGTGGGCAGTGACCCTGCAGGGGCACACAGAGTCCCCAAGCTCCTGCCATGTCCCCACCCCTGGAAAGTCTGTGCTTTGGCACCCATGCTGTTGTGTTTGAGGTAGCTCCCTATGGAGACAAAGATTTTTAGACTTTTTTTGGCAGATATCTGGATAATCAGAGCTGCTTTCCTGATGTTTACCTGAATCAGTGCAAAAAAGTGGCCACTAAGGGATGGCAGGATGGTCACTGCTGGCCACCAGCTGGGCACTCAAAGGGTTCATCTGTATGTAGCTCCTGTTTCAGCCTCCTTCCTGCTCAGAAATAATGTTCTTCTGCATTCCAGCATTACCCAGAACTAGGTGTTAAGAAACACAGAGTTAAACCTTTGGAAAAGGGTTCCTAGGGTGAATTTTGGGGCAGGGATAAGAGGTGAGCAGACTCAGGCTGTGCCCAGTTTGGCCCTTGGGCTCAGAAGATTCTCACCCAGGTCCCAGGGCTGAGGGGCAGTTCCAGCCTGCAATGTGCTGATAAAGCCAGTTCACTGCCTCCATGGAGGAAACATACCTTTTCTCCACTACTTTAATTAGGTTTTAAGTGGAATAGATGGCATAAAGTTTTAAAAAATTGCATAACAGAAACCACAGCTGATCTTTAAAAACTCCTTTTCAGAGGGAAATGGTGATTATAAATAAGAAGGCAGTTTTATAGCTCAATTACTTTAGTAACTTGATTTAACAGCTTGTTTTTTAAATCTACACCAAACCTAAGATAAAGGATTGATAATGTAATATGTAGAATACATTCAGCATAAAAACTGCAAATCCTACATCATACCATTGGAAGAGAAACATAAATGCATGCCGAAGCTTACAGTGGTTTTATTTTAACTAGTATAATACAACAACATGACATGCTGTGAAAAATAAATAACTTTTGAAAATGCATTTTCCAGGAATGAAAGTAATACTGAAAAATGACTGAAGTAATCACTTTTGTATGGATTCTGAGAGCAAAAGAGACGAAAAGAATAATTCAGAACTCAATGCAGTGTTATACGAAAGCATAAAAGGGTTTTATAAAATACCCTGCTCAAGCCTGTGCTGTGTATCTGCTTACGGTCAGATGTGGTGAACTTTGAGTGGTCCCTTTTTCTGTGAATAGTCTTATTAAAAGTGATGTATCCTGCTATGCATGCAGGCTTTATGCAGCCTTGAAGTGACAGAATATGACCTGTAGACAGAGCACACGAGCTTCTGGACTCCTACTAAATGCCATTTTTGCTTTGATTATCATTGTTTGCTGTGGAACAGATCAGCTACAGTGGAAATCTAATCTGGTTCCCATTAGCCTCAATGGAAACAGCATCATGTCTTCACTTTTTCTGGGGGGATTGATTTCTTCCTGAGAAATCTCATGTTATTTGCATGTGACTTCCTATTATATTTTTTAGCACACACTCGTAACCAGATGGGATGCAATGCTTGCAAGGCTTTGAGTATTTACCTGCTGTATAATCCTTTTTAGTATTGGAACAGTAATGGAATTGGATTTAGGGATTTTGGGGTCTGAATCTTCTCTCAACTCTGCCAGTGGAAATTGGGAATAAATTTCTTAGAACCAGGGGAATAATTTATATGTGCTTTAGAGAGTACTCAAGTAGGTGCAACTGCTGCTTACTCCTCTGGATGGTGTTAAAAAAGTAAGAGATTTGTACTTTGGGTAGGATCCCTCATGTGGGGCCCTCCATGGCACTGCAGTACTCAGCTCTCCGATTAAAGGCACAGAAAATCACGTTTTTATCCACTGTGCTTGAGGCTGGGCAAGCTGGCAGCTGTTGCAGCACTTTCTCTGTGTCCTGCCTGTTTTTTTTGGAAATGGAGATGGTGCATCATTTTCAAAGCCTGTTGATGATGTCTGTAAAGGGAATGTGAGTTGGGGCATTGAGCAAATGCTTGCTGGGCAAGGAAGATGCTTTCTTTTGCATGGCTTACATTTCATTTCCCCTTGGGATCTGGGCAGGTGGTGACAGAGAGCTGACACCTTGGTGGCTGCAGCTGGCTGAGGGTTCCTGATCCACAGCACCACCAAAAGAATCTGTGCTGAGCCCTTTGGGTGGTGCCAAGGAAGAGCCCACAGGCCTTAGGCCTAAAATTATCTTCTCCTTTATTACCTTGAATCTTTGCAAACTCCCACGGGGATCAGGCAGGGTTTTGTCAGGCACAGGACACAGGAGTGGTGCCCGTAGAGTTAAATATCCATAAAAAAGGGCTTTATGTGGCTTTGCCTTAGTTTTAATTTCCTGGTGGAAAATGCTGTTAATCTCTAGTGTTCTCCCTTGCACTGTGTAAAACAGGATATTATACCTATAGCAATATTAACTCACTTTTATTAAGGAGTTTTTATTTTTGGTGCTAAACATTGACTTGAGCATTGTATAAAGTTGGCAGCTGTGTGCCAGTGCCACAGTGTCCTGGGTACACTTAGGACATTCTTTGCATCCTCTTAATTATGTTAGCTTTGGGATGGACTTGAAAACCCTTTGCTGTGGCAAAAATTGGTGTTTTGAAGCTAGAACAAAGGGGCCTGTCAGGTTTGCCTCCCTTGGGCCTACAGGAGGTATTTGAGTGAAGGAACCCTGTCACTTTTCCCCCACCACATTACTGTATGTGTAAAACTGTGCAGGCAAGAGAGGGTTAATTCAATAAAATAAATATAAAATACTCTCCAGGCTGTTGGACAGAGCTGGAAGGGGTCAGAGGTTGCTGAGCTGCTTCACTAGCACACTAATCGATTTGCTGTCAAGGTAGTGGTGCTGGGGTTTCAAGTAAGAGAAGAATTGAGTGCCGCTCGGGCACAATTTCCATAATTGCTCACTGCCTTTAGTGTACAACCTTTTATGAAACACAAAAAATATATCACTGAATTGTATTGATTACCCATTGGTCTGAATAATTCACTTAGTATTTATTACCTGACCCTCAGAGGTTAAATAAATCCACTATCTAACTTTGGCTTGTGAGAAATATTACTTATTCATTGAAATGTGGACTGATTATTACACAATAGGAGTGTATCTTTGTTGTTCTTTTTATCTCCTCCTGGAAAACTTGGTTCCTGCTGCATCTTAATGGCAACGAGTTAAAACAAATATTTATGGATAGTGAAGAGCATTTTCCAAAATAAACATGAATGAATCTGTACTAGCAGAGCTTGGGGTTTTTCTGTGAAGGATTGTTTTTTTCCCCTCACCCTGTTGTTCGGGTCACATTTCAGGGTCAAAATTCAAAATCCTCCAAAGTGGACTTTTATGTGTGATGGTGAAATATATTCATATACAAAGTTTTCACTGCAAGCATCAAGTCTGCATAGCAGCTTTATTGCTTGTGATGGGATCTAAGTCCATTTTTATAGCACTATTTTTGGATAGCTCCTGAAGGCTGTAAATCTTCCTATCATATTAAACACCCTCTGATAATTAAATTCTCAAAGAAAACAGAAACCTTTCCTAACAAGGAAAGATAAAATTTAAACCAGTCAACCATGGACAGCTCACTATCATTACAATAAAAATGATTTCACATCACCTTCAAATGTTTTGGACATAATCTGCAGGGCATTTTATGGCTTTGTCAAACATTAAGGTAATAATCAATTATTTATCAGAGGATGGTATTTACATATTGCTTTTAGCATAGCTAAACAGTCCTTCTTTTGTTGATGAGCTGATATACCTCCAACACAATAGCATAGCTCTTAAATTTAATTATATACTCATTTACCATAAGATCTAGTCATCTAGATAAAATTGTTCAGTAGCTTGAAGTATTCCCTCCAAAAAAGATTTCCTAACTTTGTGTAAAGTCTTTCCTCAGTTTCCGGCCTGCATCCTCCAGCATCCCAAAGTATTGTTTTTGAAGTTTGATGGAATTTGTGTTAGGTCAAGAGGAGGAAACTATGTGAAGCTATTTTTTTTCCCTTTTTTTCCTTTTATTTTTTTTTTTAAATGAAATGTAAAGGAAAAACCTAATGTGGTCTCGGTGCTACCTTGTGTTTGTTGATAGCAGTGTGTGTCTGTATCCAGGATCTGGGCTCACAGTTAGCAGGAGCTCCAAACCCGTGTTGGTGGTGTTATAATGCTGAACCTCCTTTCCTGTATCGCATAATGGAAGGAAAAGTCTGTCAGAAAATAATGGGGATTTAATATGTACAAGATCCTCTAACATTTACCCAGGTGGCCAACTTCCTGAGCCCTGAGTGTGGCGTGACAGCCAGAGGATTTCAGCGTTTCAGCCTGCTCAGCTGAGAACCTGACAGCGTGTCCTGGGCAGTGCTGGGGGCCCCTGGGGCTGGGGAAGGGCAGTGCCATGGGATGTGGGGGCACCCAGGCACAGAATCCCACCTGGAGCAAGGCATGGCTGCTGGGGAGAGATAATTTTGCATCCATGTGGACCTTCAGTTTATAACCTTCTTGCTAAAGTGCTGTGCACAATGAACTGCCAGGAAGTCAATTTGTCTGCCTGGCAGGCAGCAGCGGCTCGAGCTCCGTGTCCAGGAGTGCAGAACAGGGATTTTTGTGGGCTGAGCGTCCACGAGGGCTCAACAGCAGCCACCAAGTCCTGTTGGACTGCTCAGTTCAGTGGAGCTTCAGTAATGCTTGCTCAGGGACACTTTGCAGGAGCTCAGCCTGTGGGTGAAGTTTTGGAGAGTGGTGGAGCAGCTGGAAGTGCTTTCAAAGTGGCTCAAGAGGTGGGAGCATCCTGACAGGCACTCATCCCTATTTTCAGGTACCTAAATGCCTGCACAGGTTTGGCCCTTGGCTAAACCTGAGGCATCCAGCTTCTGTTGGATGTCTACATGACTGCTTTATCCCCAGTTTGTATTAAAGGGGTTTATTCCTCAAAGGGATGCCTTACTGTGGTTTTCTGCTGTTAAGTGATGTAATTTTGATATTGCCCTCTGTGATAGAAGGGTTACAAAATTCATCTTTCTGTTTCTGATCAGAAAAGACAAATTGGCTTCATGTGCTACCATTCTTTTGTTTAGGTAAAAACTTTGTAGCTGGTGTGCACAAATCAATAGGAAAACAACTTGAAAAAGTTCATGATGGCATCTCAGGGAAATTCTGCTCAGGGAAATTAGGTGTTGAAAGAAATATGCTAGCTGAACAGTCACATTGGGAAAGCTCCTTATACAAATAACATTTTAAAACAAACTAATGTCATAATAAAGTCCATAATAACAGGCAAACAGTCTGTTAGTAAGAGGATCCTAAACCAGCAGGCCTGTACTCTGTAGAAAGGAGGTTTACATTTCAACTGAAACCCTCAGTTTTGCTCAGTCTAGGAGCTCTGACCCTCCTGCTCATCACTGTTTCCAAAGTGGTGATGTCCTGGTCCTGGCTGAGGGCTCTGTGCTCTGCAGTCACCCATCCTCATCTAAGCTGGGTGTAAATCTCTACTAAGATGTACAATACTTTGTCAGTTTTTATTAAAACTGGGGTTTCTGTTTGATTTTGCCTGCTTTCTCTGGAGAGGGGAAAGAAAAAATAAGCAAAAATAGAACAGAAAAGCCTCCTGGCAGTCGAGGATGAACAAGACTGCTCCGAGTTACATTTTAGGAAGGGGTGCAGGGAATTTGACTTTCTTCCAGCACTGCTCCACTCCTAGCAAAACCAAACATCCAAAAAACCATCCCCAACTGCCTCTCCTGTCCCTGAGAGCCACTCCTGGGGAGGGAGCGGCTCCTTCCAGCAGAGCTGCATGGGGCAGGAGCTGGCAGGGCTGAGAGGGGCGCTCCAGCCTTCCCACGGACACATCCTTTCATTTCATCCTTTCATTTCATCCTTTCGGACACATCCTTTCATTTCATCCTTTCGGACACATCCTTTCATTTCATCCTTTTGGACACATCCTTTCATTTCCCACCTGCCGGGGGGCCCTGGCTGGGATGGGGTGAGGGAGCAGAGGCACCGCACACACCGGGTGTGCGGCTCCCCGGAGCTGCTCTGCCCGCTGGGCTTGGGCATCCTTTGGGATTCCTTTGGGATTCCTTTGGGATTCCTTTGGGATCCCTTTGGGATCCCTTTGGGATCCCTTTGGGATTCCTTTGGGATTCCTTTGGCTCGTGTCAGTCGCGGTGCTGCACACCTGGGTGAGGTGCCAGAGGCAGGCACGGCCACTCACAGCCTTAACCCAAGGAAAAGGGAGGGGAATCCACCTCCTTCCTTGTCTCTGCTCCCTCTCCTTTGCTTTAATGCATCCTGAAATGTGCATTCTGTTTTCCTTTCAGGATGCACTGGATAGAACATTTGAAAAGTTCTGTCAGCTCACATGGGGGGAGAAAGTAATTGTCTTGATATGGGATGATTATCTAGACCTTAAGCAGCAGCACAGAGAGGGTTATTTTGTTTGCAGTTTAACTAGAAGTGCCCAAGATTTCCCAACTGTTCTATTTTTGCAAATGTAAAAGTTTCTTAAAAGGGTCAGATTTAGGCCCTGGTGTGGGAAACAACTGATACTGCCAGCAACAGGGCAAGATCACTGCTGTGTTGTGGTTTAAATGTCTTATTGCATTCCAGGCATTGCTGAACTGTATATAGAATGGATGACTTTAAATCTCTAGGACTTTGTGTGAATTAGTAACCTTTTGATTTTGTTTTAACATTTATATAGTATTTTTAACTCTAGATGTTTGTGACTTCTGCCCTCACCCCAGTAAATAGTCAGCTTATAACACAGGAAATTATTGGGTTGGTTACAAACAGCTCTGAGGAGCAGAGTCCACTTTTCTTTCTCTTTTTGGATTCCTATCTTTTTAGTATTCTCATCTGGATGGTTCTGGCCCCAAACTAGAAGCAAATGGAAAACAGGGAATTGCCATCAGTACAGAAAATATATGGATTTCATGTGCAGTAATGATGTATCTCAGCAGAGTTAGTAAAACTAGAGATGTCACATTCACAGCTGGTTAACATTTTACACTTGAAGTCCTCATAACGTTTGTATATGTTTCAACACTTCTTTTTTTTATAACTTGGGACCATCTGTATTTCTCATATGTGACACTGATGGGGAAGCAGAAACTTTCACAGAACCAGCAAATGACTAGCTAGCTCTACCAGATGTCTGTCTCTTCCCACTTTATCACTCGAGATGCTATTAAACTGAAATTGGGTGGGGGAAACAGTGGACTTCTGAACTAGAAAATGTTCCCCAAAGAAGTTTTAAGTGAAGAATTTGGTTCCCAGGGTCTTTGCTGCATTTAGAATAGCAATGATAAGTATGATGAACTTGCACAGAAGGAAGACTTTTTTAATTTTAAAATAGATAACCATAGACTAATCTAAGCAGGTATCACATCTGCAAGAAAGGCTGTTAAAACCTATTCTCCTAAATTTCAATTTGTCCTCCAGGTATTCCTTTGCTCAGTTGTATAGATTTCACTGTGCTTTACTTTTCAGTTTAGAAAAAGTTAACTTCTAATGCTTGCAAAGGATAAATGCAAGGAAAATACATCTTTTTTTCCTGCTGTGTGTGTCCCATTAGGAAAAAACTATAGAAGTAAATGTTCTCATTGCATCTCTTCTGAGCAGTCCTGCCCTGCTGATTTGTTTTCCCTCCCTCAGCTGCTGTTGAGCTCTGCAGCACTTCAGGTGTTTTGCAGAGCTGTTTTTACTACAGCCTTTTGCTTCTGAAGAATCTCACAATGGATTTTAGTGCAGAATTAAACTCCACAGTTTCTGTGGAAGGCTCCAGCAGACCCAGTCAGGAGGATAAACAACAGCTTGGTTCTGTACAGTGCAGCGTGATGGGTGTCCCCTGAAGTCAGAGACCTAAATTAATTACATTTAATCAAGCCATGCCGAACAACTGAGCCAGACACCTCAACCTTATCACGCTATGGCTTTAATGTCCTACTTACACTCAGAGCTGAGGTTCAGGGGATGGGGACCATGGCATTCTGGCCCTTTGCTGGGAAAATCAAAGATCCCTTGAAATGGAAGGTCTGTGGGTATGCCATTAAAAAGTGATACATAATGCTTGAAAAGAATATCACAAAGTTGTTTCAAATCACATTAGTGGGAGCTTTCATTAAAGGGAAAACTTACTCCTGTTCTAAGGTGTACATTGTCAGTAACTAAAGTTAGCAGGAATCTGATTCCATTTTTTACATTCAGACAGACCTGTAGAGACATATTAACTAGAAAATCCAGAGAAAAGGAGAACCACCTATAGGAAATCTTGCAGGGTTCAGACAAGGGCAGTTTCATGTGACCTCGTAGATTGGATATAAAAAGGCTGCTATTAGTTCCATGTCAGTTCTTATAGCAAATGTTACAGAGTAATGGAGGGTGTTAAGCTGTCAAATACTAGCAAGGGTTAATAAGGTTAAAGAAGAAGTAAAAGCAGGCCAACAATAAAAAGGAAAAAACCCCATGGATAAATATGCCCTAATAAATAAAGGATGGCATATCAAGGGGGAAGCGAAAGTCATAACTCGGGAGCAAAGCAGTTGGAGAAATTGGAAGCAGGATAATACAATGTGGTTTCTTTTGTGCTGGTGCTATGGCTAACTCCAGGCAGTGCAGGATGCTGCAGGGCAGGACTGGATCCCCCATTTCCCACAGATTTTGGGGAAAAAAACTTATGTAGTTGAGCCTGCTAAACGTTCTAAATATAAATGGAGGGATGCAAATGAGTGGATAAATGCATACATGGAGTAATTAAATAAGAGGATCCCAGGAACAGGAGCAAAGCGCCTGAAGTTAGATGTAAGCTGTGTTTTGACATGGTCCTCTGAGCTGATTTGAGCTTTGGTGTTTTCTTGTATGTGAACTCCAAAGTAATTCACATCTGTAAAAAACAGGAAAAAATAGAACTTGAAGCTCTTATAACATGTTATTATTTCTAGGAGTTTCTGGAATTTTTCTTAATTTTAGCCTGCTAGGACATCATTAAGGAAGGAGTTTTAAAACTTTTTTCTATGTTAGGAGTATTCTACCTGCTTTGTATATCAGGCTTGAATTTTGCAACTCCTTACATGCTGTCCTTCATCTTCAGGCACAGTTTCTTTGAGCTCACTTATTCCAAGGAGATCAGTATTGCCTTGTCTAAAGTTAAGGCTGAAGCAGCATTTGCAGGTGAGAGCTACTGGACTGTGAAAAGTGCTTAGCTGTGATCTCAGTGGGCATTTTGATTTTATTAAAATTGCTGGCAGGTCTCACGAGCTGCTCTTGGGGTGATCCAGCATTTTATTGCAAATGCAGTCAGCAAGTTACGCCTTCTGTTGGTGAGGTTCGTGGATTTGGCTTTTTTGTTTATAACCAAAAAGGAGCTTGAGAGTAGATTTTTTGTCTTTCTAAGTATTTTGCCTCAACCTTTTTAGTTGTAGCTTCACTTGTCTTATGAGGGAAAATTATTAGTCCAAAGGACCATCCTATGAATAGTTGCCAAATATTTTTTATTTATAGCCAAGCATCAACCAAGCTAAACTTTGAACATTTGTCTTTGCTTCTGCCTTTCCCCATTCTCTTTGCTCATCAGCATGCCCTCAAAAATACACAAATAATTTCTGAAACCCCTCTGCCTGTTCTCTTGCCGTCATTTGCAGACCACCAGCAGGCAGACATCAGGTTGAGAAACACGAGGAAAAGCTGTAATGAGTCCTGACGTGGCTTTTAGGCTGCTGGGTCTGCCAGCAGCAGGCAATGCTGGATCTCATCTGCTGTTTGCTGGGACCATGAGGCTGCAGAGAGCCCAGGTTGTCCCCACCCGTGGCCATCTCCCTGCCAGGGATGGGGGATCTTGCAGAATGATGGCTGGTTTTGCTTCTGTAGGAAAATATTGTCCCCATCCCAAAATATTTCACACAAGCACCTCCTTTTGCCCAGGGAGATTGGTTTAGTGGGAGGGAGAGGAAAGAGTAAGGGAAAGGACTGTGTTTATTTCCTCCACAAAGCAGCCTGAGGATCTGCCTCATTCCAAGACATCTGATTAATTGCTCAGCTGAAGGAGTGCTGGAAAACGTTTACATCATTTATCAGTTTGGAGGAGGGAAGTGAAAACAAAAAATATGTTTGTTTTTATCTGCTCCCCTTCTCTCCCTCTTCCATCTGTCCTCTCATCCTCCATTCCTCTCCTCCTCAGGACGGGAAGGGAAGGAGAGCAGAGCAGGGAGCTGTGGTGGAGGGCAGCCCTCAGCACACACAGGCTTCCCAAACCCAATTACAGACCTCATTGTTAATTTTCACCAGAAAATTGGAACATTTCAGCAAATGGAAAATTTTCTGTTAAGATTGTTCTTGTCTATCCAAAACATTCTTTTCCAGAAAACTGTTTAGACGAATAAAATTCAAGTTATTTCTGTCTTGGAAAACATAGCTGGAGGTTGAGCTCTAAGCTCCAAGCTGGCCAGTGCCTCCTGGACCCCTTACAGAAGTTACACATCTCTCTGGGAGCTGCTCTATAGGGTACTTGGAGAGGAGCAACATGTTTGTTTTTAATGATGCTGCTAGTTTTCACTATAAATTTGAGCAAAGCAGGCGGTATTGGAACCAGCTGCCGGATTTTTTTTTTTTGTTTTGTTTGTTTTCATGAGAAAAATGGAAATGTGCTGCAATAAATTAAACAATATACATATTTTTACATCGTGTTGTCTCTGAGCATTGAGCTGCTAGGAAATTACAGAAGCTGAGGGCAGCGTTGGGTCCTGTATTCATTTCACATGTGCTGAAGTAAAGCAACAAATGTTTCAGAGTACTGGATTTCCTCTTAAAGTGACATTTTATTTGTGCTTGAAAAAATGTTATGAACCTTCACTAGGAGATTTCTTCTGGCTGTGTTTCTTCTTTAATGATCTGAGCTTACAAAATAAGCTAAGTAAAAATAATAAGAGTAATAACAACAATAACAAAAAAAGAAGCAAAGTGGAAAAAAACTCAAATCCATTTGGTCAACTTATTTTTTCATTAGCTGGAGAGCAGCAATGCTTTTAGATACAGAGCCTTGTAGCTTCCCACTAATTTTGCAGCCCATCCTTAATGAGTGTTTTACAGCTAATCCTTGTCATATATCTTAAAGAGTTGCCCTCGAGCTGGCTCCCTGCGAGTTTTAGGAGGCTGAGCTGCTGCTCCTGACTCTTTGCTCACTGGAGCTCCTTACCCCAGGGCCTGACTCCCCTCCATATGCCTGGTGTCAAATTTGGGAAAGCAGCTGGTCCCTCAGAGCTCATCCTGCGGGGAGCAGTGCTGGAGCGTCTTCTGCTGCCTTTAATTGAGCAGCGTGGCAGCCCCAGCCAGAGCTATCAAAACAGAGCCTGGGAGGAGATTTCTGTTAACAGGTTTTCGAGGAGAAAAACTTTCTTGCCAGTGTAATACGTGGATGAGAACCTTTCAGTGTGGCAGAATCTGCCTCGTGCTGTACCCAGTGGAGACAGAGCTGAGGAAAAGGCCTTTTTTAGTCAGGGATACTCTGGTGAGCACCCTCAGGAAGTTAACTAAAGATACTAATTTTAATGCCCTCATTGTATAAAATACAAGTATTTTATGACTAGCAGCAGTAATGGGAGTGGACTAGACCTTTCCCAGTATCTGTGATTGAAAAGCACTGTAAAGTCACTTAAAATTTCAATGCAGCCTAATGGTCTGAAACAACCACAGGGATTGCACATGTGGCATTAGGGATTAATGCCCCAGCTGTGAGCAGCCACTGTGCATGGTTATTTTTTTTGTTAACTCTGCAGTACTTCAAGAATATCTCAATTGTTTGTGATAATTTAGACCTAATGTGGACTTTTTCATAAAATATTAGTAATAGTTGGCAGAGGGGCTGGGAATTAGCATTTGATTAGAACCATCTTGGAAATAAGTGTTATTTGGTGGCCCTCTCACTTTGCCTTTCGGCATAAGTTTATTCTGCATTCAGATAACCAGTATGGAAGTGTTGGGCTTCTAGGTTTCAAATGATTTTCAGTAATTGAAGCAAAGAAGGAAGACTTGCTGCAGTGCACGCTGTCCCAGCTTTATGAGGACATTTGTCACCTTTCTCCCTCTCTCAGGCCAGCAGGTAGCAGCTGAGCAAGGCCATGGGGACACAGTAGATCTCGACGCCTTTCAGGCATTGTTGTTGGTTGGCTCTGGTGCAGAAATCAATCTGCCAGGAGCTCCTAGTGCTGCAGATGGAAATGAGAGTCTCAATTTCAATTTACTAAGCAAGAAAAGTTGCACGGGAGGCGGGGGTTGGTTAGGAAGGGAAAATCAGAATTCCTCAGCATGGCCTTTGAGCCGGGAGATGCCGTGTGCTGAGCCAGGAATAGCTCTGGCACCAGCCAGGGGGGCTGCCAGAAACTTTGCTGTCTGTCCATCTACAACAAGCAGGTCAGAGTTAGAAGAGTGAATTGGAAGAAGGGAGAAAGAGGACGAGTTCAGGGGTTGTTTCTCATTGTTTTCTGTTCTTTGGCGGTTGGTTGGGTTATTTTTCCTCTGCTGTTGGATCCCATTCTAATTATTATTCTAATTTTTTGTACTGCACCAAATATTTTTCATAAGCCCATGACAAAAGTGTCAGCATAAAGTAGTACCAGAGTTCTGCCAGACGTGGTAAATGATACTCAGTGATGAGAACTGAACAGCAAAGCAGAATCTGTGTCAGAGGAAATACCCACAAAACAAGGGAGGGATACAGACATTAATGAGCCTGATATAAAACATTTTTAAAGCATTTTTATAGTTGCTATAGAAACACCTTGGCCTTCACTCTTGCTAATTAGTTGGATTTTGCACATTTTATATTTGAAAATGCAAATTAGATTTCATAAATTATTACTTATTTTTCATTTATATTTACAGTAGTGTTATCCAGATTCATGCAGGAAGTCTGAGATATTAATTAGTTATATAACACAAATAAACGTGACATTTATGGTCACAGGACATCTCTTGTTTTAAATATTCGTCTGGTAAACGCTTGGAGGAATTGTGCAGAGATTAATGCTTTTGTAGGAGAATTAGGTAAATAGAAATGAATAGGGCCTAATGAGTTTTTAATAAAGTGCATTTTTTGAGCAGTAGAACTATAATGATTTTGGTCAAAGGACTGCAAGCTTGTCACTAAGTGGTTAAGCAGGGCTAAAGAATATTGCTCAGATTTTTCTCTTCTTCACTCCTGACAGAGGTGAGTCCAGTGAGGTCCCACAGATGAGGTGGAGCACACAATGACACTGAAAAGCCACGTGTCCAGTGCTTTACTTTCTCCAGTATTGTTTGAAGTGGTGTGCACTTAAATCAATGCACCTTTCCCATGTTGTATGCAGTAGTCCAGGAAATACTCCAAATTCTTCCAGCATACACACAGTGCCCTTCTCTCAACTTTTCCTGTAGTAAATGCCCTGCTTGAGTTAGGTGGTGTGGGCTGAGCTGAGGAGCAGGCTGCAAAGATCAGGCTGCGTCTCTGTGTACAGATTTCCCTGTTCACTATGGATATGTGTTTGGAGGCACTCAGAAAATCCAATTCTTCTTGTCCTTATTTGATCTGTGGTTTTAATAACTGAGCAAAAGCCTTTTTGCTTTGGTGGTCCAGTGGATTATCTATTGCACTTCACTAATTTTACTGCAGTGTTTTAGCAATAAGCAAAAATATCCTGTTTTCCTTCATCTGTAGTTCCGTGCTAATACACATTTTTCCACGTGCAGGATGCTAAATAGTTTTAGGAAGGCACTTGAATAAAATCTCAAAAATGTGGCCTGTTCATATGTTATCTTGTTAATCAGTGACTTCCGTAGGTGCGTGTTCTGGACAGCACTCACGGTTTAAATCGCTTTATTAGCTGAGAATAGGAACAGCTTGTTCGAATCCAGTCCCTTTAAACCACATAAATAAAATGCTAAACAGATTTACTTCATGTGTTGCAATGAAAAGAACAAAAGTTTGGAAAAGGCTTTGGAAATTGAAAGTGAAGTGAGCAGGGAGTGCTTGCCCACGAAGCCCAGAGTGGGAATGCCATGGCCAGCAGCTATCGGAGCGCTGCAGACAATGCTAATGGAACAGCTCCCAGGTCGGAAAACATTTTTGTTGGCTATTTGATACTCGAAATGCCAGCAGACAGCCAATCTTAAAAGGGAAAAAAATTACATTCCTGATATGTTACATTGTGTTAAATTGGATTCTGTTGTCATGCCATGTACTGCTGTGTCATTTCATGTATTGACTTTTAACCGGCTGGAACCGTGTCGTTCTTGGAGATTGCAAGCTGACAAAATCCAACCTGTGTTATTGAACGAGCAGCCGCTATTTCTCTTCTGGGGTTCTGGAAACCAGAGGAGGAATTCTCTCCTAAGCATTTACAGAGTGAGGCCTATGAATGTGGAGCACATTTTTATGCTGATTACTGTCTTTCCTGCCAAACCAAAGAACTGTGCCTGTGCAAGTGAGGTGGGCAGAGAGCTGCTCACACAGAGGACCAGATCTTGCAAAGTTAAATTATATGGAGGAGTGGGGAGTAGATTTCTGCTGAATATTCCACAGGGCTGAACAGAATTGGGTGTGAGCTGTGAAAATTTTTTCCCCATAGATATTTCCCCATATTCTTCTCACAGCATCTCTTGCTGCTGCTCAGCATTCATCTGGTAGAGAGGCTAGTACCTGGATAGATCATGTGCACCCCAAAGTGTGGTGTTGATCACTCTGATGGGTGGCTGAACATCTGCTGAGGCAGCTGCCTCAGCTTCCTGGGGCTTGAGGAGTGGGCTAAAATGGGTAGAATAATTTGATCCCTTTTAATGAGCTCCCAATTATGTGTCGCTGCATAGGAATAACAATAAAGGCCATCATAAATGCTTAGGTAGACAATGACACATTTTAACACCTCAATGCCAGCAAAAAAAATATAAATAAATATTTATTTATATAAATAAAAGTTCAGTAACTTCTGTATAACTGAGGTAGGAGAAAATATTTGCAGAAGTGGGATTCAGCCCTCTGTGAGCAACGTGCATGAAATGTGGTAATGCTAAATGTAAACAGAAAAAGAGTTAAAACATGAAATTTAAGGCACAGTTCAGTGAAAAGTCAAGGAGGGCAGTGTGCACCCGTCCTCAGCCTGACACATGGGCCACTTTGCCAGGACGTTGCTGCACTGGTAATTATCTCTGGAGCAGACAAGCTGTTCCCTGTAGCAGGGCTGGCATTTCGGCTCCAGACTGGGAGAAGGGGCAAATGGACAGTTCTTATTTTGTTGTTTTCTTTTTATGGACATCACCTCTTCTGCTCTCCAAGTCCTAAAAATGTTTTTGGTTTTTTTTGGGATGGATTAAGCAAACATTGTTGCTTTTTTCTTTTTTTCTTTTTTTTTTTCTGTTTCTTCCCCAATACTTATTTGTAGAAGGAGGGCAGGAGACAAAATGAAGTAAAATGCTGAAGTTTTGCTTTCCAATTTCTTTGCCAAAATGGAGGTAATGAAATCAGTAATCCTCTTGAGATTTCTCTCTCTCCCTCACTCAAATTTTTGGTATTTGTGACATTTGCTCCTCATATGAGGAAATGCTCCTAAAAAGTCCCACACTGCAAAATGTCAATAAACAAAGCAATAAAAGAAGGCGGGATCGGTAACAAAAACTCATTGTTTTTCGGTATGTGGAACAACAGCAGCACCAACCTCTCAAAATAGACTCCATCCTCCAGGAGGAGGCCCCCATCCCGCTCCTGCAGAGGATAAATGAAACTCCGAGGCATTTGCTGGTCCCCAACCCCACCAAAGCAAACAAGCCCTTGAATTCAGGGCTGTCATCGGCACCGGGAAGGCCCTTGCAGGATCACAAAACAAATGGAGCAGCGGAGGGTTTCCGGGCAGGCAGCTAACACAAATACACTATCAGAGGATGCAGTGCACTGAGCTCTGTGTCCGACCCAGCAGTGGGCTGCAAACCTGGGCTTCCGCTGCTCCGCTCCAGCCACATCTGGAGGGGCTGCCACCATCCGACCCGCTTAGAAATCAGATACTCGGGGTATCAGGAAGTTGATTCGACTTCCACTTCCTTAGCAAAACACGCATTAATATTTAAGGTTTTCTTTTATAAAGCTGGGTTCTGTCTCAAGCACAGGGTGAAAATTATGCGCTGGGAAAATTCGCTGGGAATGAGCCGGAGCGTTCATTCAGCCCGGGCCGTTTTCTAAAGAGCTTGGGCTAATTGAATCCTGCTGGTTTGTTAGTGCTTTTTGACAGCTTTATATAAGTACTAAATAATATTTATAAAAAAAATGGAAAAATGTGTCCACACAGGCACACACACACACCTACAAAAGGGAGGAAAAAAAAAATCTGTAAAACGTTTCCACACTCAGAGAAGAAATCATGTTTATTATACTCAGTTCTCCACTGTGTTCAGCATCTTTCTTCAATTAGGTGGCCAGATGACACAGATCTTCCTGCTACTTTCAGTAAGCACAAGCTTTACTATCAGGGTTGGAACTTTTGCTTTTCCTTTCTTGAAAGACAATTTCCCTTTAAAAAAACCCCCCATATTTTATTTTAACAGATTAATAAGGTGCCACAAAACTGATAATGCAATCTTGAATGCTGTGTGGAATTCCACTTCTAATCCAAAAGTCTCATTTTTCATATATTAAAACATGGTTTTTGCTTATGAAAGTTCCTTTTTTTTTTCCCCCTTTTAAATGTTGCTGGGATAAAAAAATCAAACAAAAAAATCGTTCTTTAAGGACTTTATTAATTCTGTGTGAATAATCTAATTTTTTTTTTTAATGAACAGCCTGTATATGTTAATATCTGGTTATCTGAAGTTTCATGGTCAACAGATGTCCAGTGAAATAATATGCAAAGGTTTAAATTCAGATGTTGAATGTTCTTTTATGGAAAGTTTACCTTGTGGATCCAGACGTCTTTCTAGAAACATTAAACCCCTTTTCCCCCCTTTTAATAAGAATTTAATGCAAATGTGCCCAATATACTCCCATACACCAATATTTAAAACAACAAGTACAACTTTTGACAGCTCTTTACCCATCTGTGGATAAAACACAACAGCTAAACCTCTCTCTCTCTCCCCAAAAATTTTGCTTAGGCAAATAGCTGAGACTTAAACTCAACAAACTCGGTCTCTGCAGGGCTGATGGTAAAAGAGCATTCCAGAGCCTGGAGTCATGTATCAGCCGTGGCCTGTTTCCCATCCCGGCTTGCTGGGAGCTGTGAACAATTAACAAGAGGGCCACAGCTGATCCCGAATGATGGGCTGACAGATTGGGAGTGAAAGTGATCTCCAAGGTGCTTAGCCTCAAACCACAGCCTTAGGGATCTCTGGCAGAGATTTGCAGGGATGCAGGGGGAGGGAGCGGGGCTGTGGCAGCAGCTGCCGGGCTCCGGGGGCTCGGGATGCTGGAAGTGGTGCAGGGGTCACATCCCGAGTCACAGGGAAAAGGAGAGGGACAGAGGATTCTGTTTCTTGGAGCAGTGGCTCTTCTCTTCCAGGTGGTCTCAAATTAATATTGGAAAAACGGATTTTGTTGGTATTTAGGGCATTTAATTAGTAAGTTGCCAGAGAGGGAAAACAGATTTCAAAGCTGGCATGGCGTTCTTGCAATACAAGCTGGATTACTGTTCCCCTTTAGCTCATAATTGTTGCCTTCTCCTCTTGGTGCGAGGAATCTGGATCACAAAAGCTTTGTTTTCAGCATCTGTCTGCCCATCCTCAGACAGGACCTTCTCAGCGTTTCATTTTATCAGCAGTGGCTTATGTGAAGCTGTGCTGCAGCAGGAGGGGCTGGGATGGGCTCAGACAAGGTGTGTGGGTGGTTCGACACCAGCAGAGCAGCACAGCACAGCAGCCACTGTAGATCCCTCCTGGAGCATCTCTGTGCAAGGACTGCAAATAGTCACTGCACCAGCTCCCAGTCCCTCAGCTGAGACCCATCAGCCACAAACAAGGGGCAGTCAGCAGTGCTTAAAATTTATAATTTTTTCCCATGGGAAGCAGCTGACATGCAAACCTACCTACAGAGCCTGGGCTTGCTGCTGCTGCTGCTCTACCTGGATGCTGAACTGGGCTTTTAATTGGTTTCCCCAGCCTGTTTTCCAAGTGTAATAACTGGGTTTGGGTCCTGAGCAAGTGTGTGTTGTTATTGTTAGGGACATGGCTGTGATTTTCTGAGGAGGCTGAAGGGGTGAGGTGCCCAGGTCCTTTGAAGTGTCAGCCTCAGCCCATTGTGCTCCCAAGCTGTAAATCAGTGACTGATAAAATAGTGTCTGTGTGTGTGTGTGACCCCTCGTGTGTGTCCCTGGGAGCAGGCTGAATCTTTAATGCAAGGGAGAGGAAGGGGCTTTCTGCAGGTGAATATAAAAGAAACGTTGAGGTTCTTCAGAGGTGGCATCCTGGAGACAGTTATATGGGAAAAGTCAGACACAGCCTAGGGGTGCATCTTTATTTTATTTATTTGTTCATTTGGCCTGGAGCTGGACTCCTTGTATGATTGCAGCTGCTGTAAACTTATGTAGGGGCCAGTACTGCAAAGTAGGACTGAGTGCCTTTTTGTGAATTCCCTAAGCATTCAGAGAACAATTTAATAAATAGACTGAGAAAGCCATCACTTCTTAGGTTTCTGAAATAATATCTTTCCCTATCATTTTTCTCTTAACTGTTTTCTATTAAAATTTTTTGAGAGTGAAGTTAGGAACAGTGAATAATTTCAATTTTAAAAGATGGGAGCCATTTTAATAAAGTGATGGTTCTGGAGTGGTTTATGCATTACAGAATTTGCTTTTTCTTTAAATCTGATTCTTATGCCTCACTGTGGAATGTTTACATGAGTGAACCTTTGCTGGGAGGGGCCAAGAGATGAGACATGAAATGGACTTGACACTCTGGAGATGTCAGCTTATTCCTGCTCTAGCTTTTCTGCTGGGCTTCAGGTGATTGCCCCCTGGTTTTCCTGAGAAAAAACTCAGCATTTTGGATGCCAAATTTTTCTGAAAAAGGGAAGAACTGAAAGTATTGAGAATTGCTGAAGGCTTGAGGTAGCTGTCATGCCTGAGCACTTGGAAACCTGTCCTTGCATTTGTCCCTCCATCCAGGGTGATCTCCTGGAGCGAGACCACTCCAGCTGCTTCCCAAAGAAGTTTGGTCTCCCAGCCAGGTCCCCATCTCTGTCCTTCAGCCTTTTGCACAAACAGTGACTTTTGACTCAGCCAGCTTTCTTCTTACAAACCAGAACTGCTATGGCTAAAAGTTTAAACCAACGTGAAATTCTTGGTTCCCAGCTGTCTTCAGACTGCAGAAATGTTATCTTCTAGTTTAGGATGTGCCCAGCATCCTTTCTTGATGAAATAAACTTTTTTTTTTGTTGCTAAAACGGAGTTTTTTTTCTTTTTTTCCCTGAAGTGTATTTTCCTCTTAAAAGTATTAATGTTTCCTTTTATGCTCCTTCTGGTGTTTTTTTCCCTCTAGGTACTCCCTTGGGTACCCATGCAATGGCCATTTGGTCATTCAGGGGGAAAAAGACATTTAACAAATGCTTTTCTGACCCATATCTTGCTTTGAGATGTGCAGAAGATGGATAGCCCTAATACATTCTGCTCCCTTTCTTGGACAAAGCTACCCAAATTTCACAGACAGAATGTATATTTTCCATCATGCAAAGCTGCAAATTGTATCTTCATCCAGATTACTGATGTTGTTTTTGAGGTGTTGTAACTGTGGAATCTGTTTTTAAGAGAATGCAAAATGCCCCTTTAAATTATAAATACTCAGCATGAAAAGTTCTGTCACATTTCTTAAGAGCCTGCTGACAAACAGGTTTGTGCTGGGAAATGGCTTCCTAAGCATCTTTGGTTGTGTGTGTGTTTGTTTCTTTCTGAAAATGGGGATATTTTATTTCTGAAGGGTTCTTGAGAGACGTGTGTGTGTCTTGCAGAACAAACCCCTGCTCACTGTTGGTTTCTGTGATGATGAGTCCAGCGTCACTTTGTGGCATTGATGGGATGGTGTTTAGTGGCCCCTTTGGTTGGGTTTGATGATTACATGGAATCTGTATTGACACCTCCTCATTTCAGAGCCTGTTACACTCCAAAACTGAAATACACTTGATAAAAACAGTATCAGTGCTATTCCATGTGCAGAGGTTTCTCCATGGCACTGGAGTCTGAAGAGCTGTAACTTTGTAGAGATGCACAAAGGCTGTGAGAAATCTGCATTTGCTGCTCCTTTTTCCTGGTTACTAAAAAGTAAGGAAGAGCCCAACTTGGATAAATTTTTTTGGTCATTAATTTTCAATGAGAATGTGATTATGCTTTAATTGATGATCTCTCCTGTGAAATCTCATGGCACAGATTATAAAGCTAACAGGTATTTTCCTGACCTGGGGAAAGAACAGACTTTCCCTCTGTATAACCACAGTGCTAATGATGCTTAATAGAGAACATAATTTCACCTTTTTCTTTTCATTTTTTAGTTCTGCTCCATCACTCACTGAGGACCACAATGTCAGCAAATGTGTACAGTTCATATATTTTTCAAGATATGCTTGCTACCTGTGTGATAAAGCCTCATTTTATGCCCCTTATTAGGCCCTCTTCCAGTGTGGGGTTATTTGTTCCCTGGTTTTGGATTATCTTGGAGCAGGAACTTCTGGGATGCTGGGATTTGGTGATTATTGTTCTTGACATTTGCCTTTGTGGAAAAAGAAGAAAACTTGTGACTGCATTTTGCTGTTCCAGGTGTATGCACCTCACAGCATCTTTACTATCTACTGATACCCTTTCTGAGGTTAATCTATTGTAAAATTAGGTTGTAAAAATGGACACAGATTCCATATTTACATGCCAGCACTGAAGGGACTCATGGAATAATTAAAATACTGCACAATTCCTTTTGCAGAAATCACTTCAAAATTCATTTGTAAGTGTAAACCATGGAAATTAGCATGAATTCCTCCTCAGTTCAATTCGTCTTTCAGAGGTTGTTGCCCTTCCCCATCTGATTGCCTTAAGAACACAGATTGTCTTCTCTTGATGGTGAAACTGCTTTAATCCCCTTTTCCAAAGGTCAACTAATCTCCAGTCTTAAGTGCAATAGATGCAAATACAGTTCTCTTGCCATGTTCCTTCTAATTTAATTCTCTCTTAAGCTTTCATGTATAAACCTAGTAATGGATCAAGTTTGGAAGGGGTCAAAAGGTTTCTGTTCCAGTAAAATTTAAATTGACATCGCATACTGATAATGGTTTGCTCTACTTTACTATAAACACCAGCTACTACTCTACTGGGATATCATTTTGTGCAAGAAGGCAGTGCTCCAAACAGCAGCAGAACATATTCTTTGTTTTTCTGCAGAAGTTGATGACTGCAACCTGTATTGCAAGAGAACCAAAAATGCATAATTTTTAATTCACAGTTATTGCGCAGCATCTTTGACCAACTTGTTTAATTCCATCACCCCTAATTGCGTTTATAATGAAAAACAATGATGCAAATGGCACAGAAATAGAAATTAACAATTAATTACCTGCCCATTGCTGCGACATAAATAAAGGCCAAAATGTGATTATTTTTTAATTACTAGAACAAAAGGCTCAGTATTAACTACCTGTATGTAGCTGCTTTTCTTTCTTGGCCTTTGGTGCAGAACACCCCCATTTTTAACAGTCAGTGAATGAACACAGCCCAGCATGTGACTGACTGTAGGCAGAGAATGGCAAGTGAATTCTGCACTATTGACAGGGCTGTTTTCATGGGTGGAACGAGCCCGTGCCGTCTCACCGAGCTGGATCACTCTTTGTTGTAAAATTGAAGAGAGGGCTGCTGTGTTATCAGCGAGGGACACTTACAGGATTTGATTGATAAATTTACTGCTCTTGTGGATTACCTCGTCCTTTTGTGCAGGACTGGCAGAGTGTCAGGACTGGGTCTTGACAGACACCAGAACATGTGTCCCTCCTCATTTACAGTGAGGACCTGGGAGCCAGGACGTCGTCAGACACCAGCCCACCCTGACATGGAGTGGAAGGCCTGGGTTTTGTTGGATGGCACTTTTTCCTCCTCCAAGACAGCCTTTGCTATAACTGCTCTCCATGATCTCATGATGCACTGAAAGTGCTGCGTGATCGTTAACGGAGCACGCGGAGGGGCACAGCAATAAAAGATGGGGTTATTGATCAGCTTGTCTTTTAAAACAAATGGTTGTACTGAGCTTACAGCTTCATGCAAGGAACTTAAAATAATTTTGATTCTAACCTTGTAGGAGTTTCTGGGCTGCCTTTTTTCCTGCAGGGGAACATGGGAGGTGTGTTGGCATCACAACCATACCAGTCCCTGGTTGTGCTGGTGAGCTGCACACACTCTAGGAAACCCTAAATGAGTATTTTTGAAACAAAACACCACAGAGTGTTGGATTCTAGCTCAATGATAATTTGGGTGTGTGTTTTTCCCCTGAAGCAGGTAAGAGCAAAAGATAAACAAGGCATTTCATACTTGAAGAGTATTTTAATGTTCAGGGTACCCCAGAATGGGGTGGTGGAAGCTGCTGGAAGGCTCTGGTCCTCCTGCTCTGCCCTCCCAGGTGGGTTCCACCTGGAGCAGGGAGCTTGCTGGAGCAAGGACTGCACGGTTCTGCTCTTTGTTCCCTGGCTGCCTAAGGTAAATGGCTGGGGAACTTCAGTGAGCGTCTTTCCTTAGGTTTGCAGAAAGGGAAAGGAAAGAAAAAAAAAAAGGAGGGAAAAGAGAAAGATAGGAACAATCCATATGTGCCCTGCCAGCCTAAAATAGCTCGCCACAGGTTTGAAATCCACTTCCCACAATGGTAAGAATTAAAAAGCCACAAAAGCCGACCTGTACATTTGTGCTGTATGAGGATTGCTGATACACAGCAGAGCTGTCATTTTAGGAGGAAATCATCCATCATCTGCCTGCTAGTCCCCAATAATCACCTTCTATTACAGTCAGATTGAATCTTCAATCGGTGGCGTAATGCCAGTTTTTCCACAGTTCTCAGTTTCCTGTTCTTTACAGAGGTATTCAAAATAATTTGCCACTCAGCTCTACAAATGTAGCACTTGTGGAGAATATTATTATTATTATTATTATTATTATTGCTAACATGTAGCTTCTAAAGCAAATCCATGCTGAAGCACAATTTGCTGAATTAATCATTGGTCACCCATTGAATTAATCTCCCCGTTTTTTCCCCACACCCAGTTAGGATTTTGTAATCATTGATGTTGTTGTTGTTGTGTTTTGTCCACACTGATGCAATGTACAATTTGAAAAAGATGTTGAGCAATGACCCTTTTGCTGGCCATAAAAGCAATGACCTGATTAGGAAGACTCCATCAAGCAGAAAGCCAAGAGTTCCTGCACAAGGAGGACTCAAAGGGGCAAAATGACCTGAAAAGTGAAAGTGGAAAATGTTAAAGAGTTTAGGATGAGTTTTATGGCATCTCCCTCTCTTTCAGTTGTTGTCAACAAGGTTGTCCAAGCCTCAAAGATTGCTGAGCAGACATCATGGGGAGTGTTTTGGGGGTAATGAGGGCCCAACAAAATTACCCATCTTTTAAATACTTCAATGTATGTGAATTTTCAGTTCTTCTCCCCTCCTTCTCCCCAGTGTGAATTAAGATGCAGCCTTGTACTAAATTGAATCTCTGCCTATCTTTTGCCGTGCTTGTGATTGCCTCTGCTTTTCACATGTCATTTTAGTCTTCACCAAATAGATTTCTTTTAGCTTTTTGTGCAAAATTGAAGTACTGTATTAAAGCAGAAGCCTTTAGGCATACCGCTGGTTTTTCTTTTTTTTTCTTTTGGAAAATAAATAATAGTAAAATTTAATTACTCTACCTACTACTTAAGTAAAGTTTTGGTTCCTCAATCCAAAGTCCAATTTCCTACTTTGTGGTTAAAGCTCTGGTATGTTTTGAGGGCAGTGTACTGTTACATGCCTGAATTCAGCAAAGGAAAATAGGAAATAATTCACTCTGGCTTGAAAAGGGTGGGGATTTCTTTGTTTCTTTTTATATTTATTCAGGAAAAGCTGACAATCGTCCCACATTAATGAACAACACCATCAATCAAAGTGCTGACAATGAGCGGAAAAGCGAGGTAGATGTCAGACTGACGGCATATTGCTTTTTTCAGCGAGGCCAGGGCTGTTTATAGCACTTTTCACTGGCAAAACTCTGGCTGCAGCTTGACAGGAATAGAAAGCAGAATCAGAAATTGTGTGTAGAAAGCGGCTCCTGTGCTTTATAATTTGAAATTAGCATTGCAATCCAGTCACCACTGTGTCATTTTCATGGGTTTGCTTTACAAGGTGGCAGAGTTTTTCCTGGGGAAGCGATGATGAACCTTGCTGCAGTGGACAAGAGACAGCTCAGCCAAGGGCTTGCAGCACCTTGTGAATAGAGCAGAGACAAAATCAGCATGGATTATAATCTAGCCTTGCCCTGGAGTCCCCTGCTCTGTAAAAGCAGCAAACCTTCTCTGTGGGTACCTTTTTCTTGCCTTTCTTTTCTTTCTGAGCCATTTGCTTGCAGCAAGGAGAAGCTGCCAGGTTCCCTCTCCTGCTGGCCAGTCGTGTGCTCAGCAGGGCTGCTGGTAGCACACAGTTTTCTGGCCTGCTTGGCTGTGTGAGAAGGGTGATGGGCCACCCAGCTGCTGGAGGATGGAGGGCTGTGAATGCCCAAATTTGTGTGGCTACATGTCACAGGTCCTGGACCTCAGTGGAAATAAAAGTTCTGACATAGCAGAAAAAGAGTATTTTGTCCAACCTGTCAATTCTTCTTCATCCTCACTTCTTTCTGGAAGATGTGGGTTGCCATCCATCACCCCACCTAAATGCTTATTTGAGGAGTCTCCCTCTTTTATTCAGGATCTGTAGTTTAAAACACGAGTATCCATTCCCCCTCTCCTCCCTTCCCAGCTGAACCAAGGCCAGCTTTTGCTGACACCCTTGGCCTGACACAGCTCCCTGTAACTCCTCTGTGCTCTCAGGACCGTGTTATTCCCCACAGCAGCAGCAGTGCAGGGCAGTACAGGCTTTAAAGCCTTTTCAGGAACAAATGTGTTGTTGGAAACCCCTTGAGTCACTGCCCCAATGCACGACCTCGGGCAAGTCATTTCCCCTCCCTGAGCCGCCGTTTCAGCCCTCGCCCCGCATTTGTCTGGTCGCTATAAACTGTAGGATCATCAGGGCAGGGCTCTGACTCTCACAGAGATGCACACAAGTATGAAAGCAAGATAAAGCAGGGACTTCTGGCTCAAAAAATGGGGGAGGGAATGGTGAACACAAACCCCAGGAATGTTTTGGTCATTTTTGCTTTGAGAATTTAATAAGAAACCAGTTTCTCCTACTTCTGTGCCGATGTGTGGGAAAACTTTTTATTAAACTTTTTTCGTATTTGAAACATCAGAGAGTTTTGAGTTTCCCTTAATTGTCTCTTTCCCACCCTCACTCAGCCCAGAGAAAGAGGTGGAAAATGGGGAAAAATGATTAAACTGAAAAATAATGTCGGAGGGCGTTAGAACTTAAATGTTTCCTTTAAATGTTTTGGAACTTTCCAAAGATGAGGAAGTCATGAAAGGTTGGAGCAGCAATTAAAAACAAATTAAAAAACAAAAAAAAAAGAAAGAAAGAATCCCATACAAGGGTTTTCATAGTAGGCTCTGAAGCTTCAGGAGCTTTAAATAGGAGATTTTTACAGCTGTTTCCTTTCCTCTGCTTTTTCAGTGGAAGGACATAACAGAACCTTGAGGTAGGAGGTGCCTCCTGTGACCAGTGAGAATCCCAGCAGGATTGGCATGGTCCAGATGGGAAGGTTTCAGCCCCTCCTCTCTCTGTAACTAAATCCTGTAGGTCTCAGGTGCACACTCTGATCTCCTCTGCCACAGGAGAGGATCATCCTGGGTTGCTGTTTAGGATTATGGAACACAGCAGATTTGTGTGTCAACAGAAAGGGCTGGTTATGTGTTAAGGAAGAGCCTCCCAACACAGGTTCCAGTGGGTGAGCCCCAAAAAACAGCCTGGCACAACCTTGCCTGGGTGTTGAGGGGCTGGGCTGACCCCTCTCCTCTGCTCCAGTGTCCTGGGCACATCCCTGATGGTCCCTGCCACCCCCAGGTGGTGTCACAGCTCTCCAGGACGGGGTTCAAGGCTGGGGACATTTGGGGTGGTTGGGTTCTCAGGCAGTGCAGGAACAAAGAGTGTGGGAGGTGTCAGTCTGGGAATCACACACACAAACCTCAGACAGATGGGAGCAGCACCAAGAGAAGGATGTGCATTAAACTTGTACCTTAAACTTGTCCCTTTACTCCTGCTTGTGTTGCTACCAATAGGAATCCCTAGGCAGCCTTCACCCCCTGCAGCTGCACTCCTGGGGACAACCCCATGAGAAAGGCTCTCATTTCTCATTCCAGTGGCCCACAGGAGAGACTCTGAAGCAGGGGTGGTGCTTGTGGAAGCTGTGGTGTGCAGGCTGCTGGGTGTGCCAGCTCTGGCCGTGTCTGGCTGTCCCTGGAGTGCCTTTCCCACCCCACAGCCTCCTCTGGCTGCCCGTGACCTCCCAGCAGCAGCACACACCATTCAGCCCAGTGCAAATCTGTGTGGTGTTTGCCTTTCCTGAGACACAGAACTTTCTTTTTTGCTGCTGTCCAGAGGGATGAGCCTCAGAGCAGCCCTGCAGATCAGCTTCAGGATCTTGCTCCTTCTCTGTCCTGAGACACGCTGTGCTGCTTTAGCAGGGCCAGCTGCAGGTACCAGTTCACAGAGCTGTGGAAGAGGTGACATTCCAGCAGGATGGATGTACAAACAAGATGTCATGTACAAGGAAAAAGCTCATAGTGGGGTGGAAGTGGCTTGGAAATGCTGTGGAGCTGAGGGAAGCTGCTGCCCTGACATCTCCTTCATCATTTGAAACAAATGAAAACCAGGCTGATAAAATTTGTGATGCTGTTCCCAGCTGTTTCGTTGTAAGGAAAGTTTCCTTAGGTGGAAAGTAACTGAAAACTAGAGATGTAATTGTTGCAACATGTAATAGTACCCAGCAAAAATTGCAGTTAGGCGATGAAATATATATTTTCTCGGCATCAGCACAAAGGAAACAACATTCTCATCCAGAAATGGTACGTAAATAAATAAACCCTAATTGGTTTGACAATGCCCCTTTTCCTGGCAGTGCCAAGAAAACTAGCATTGTAATTACACAGTTCTGGGCAGACATGTGGTTTCCATTAAGAAAGACTTGTGATTGACTGAGTTCATGAGGCATGTCAGAAAAAACACATCAGTGTCTTTATAACATGAAAAAATAGATCCAAATTTACTTCCAACTTCATGAGAAATGTGCATTTGTAAATACTCTCAAACACTGTGCAGTAAATGGAAGTAAGTCAGGTCGCTGTCAGGAAAATTTGCCAAATTAATTTTAAAATATAATCTCAGGCAACTAAGTTTTACTTGTCCTTATTTATTTTTGTAAGAATAGTTTCTTGCACTTTTGGTGGGCATTTAAATGTTCCTAACTTTTTCCCCAGTTGTCTCTGTTCAGCAGTGTAATAATCAAAAGCACTTCCAATGAAAATGAAAACGATATTCAAAGTCTCCCACATTTTGTTTTGCCTACATCATGCAAGAGCACTTAGGGCTGGGACTCAAGCTTTAGAGTAAAAAACCTGCATGTAGGATTTATTTTTTCTTCTGAAAAAAGGAAAAGTGAAAAAGGAAAAGTGGCTAATTAGATAAGGGAAAATTTTATCTAAGAAGATTTTAAACTAAAATTCGAATGACTTGTTTTAATCACTTAAGTGACTAAAATGTTGGATAGTTTATTTTCTGCCTTAGCATAAATACTTTTAAAATGACAAACATTTTAAGATGCTGCCAAATACTGTCATCTCTTGGCAACCTTAACATTTTATGCTAGATGTATTTTTCTTGACAACAAAACAATTCTGTCTGTTTCTCCTCTTCCCCCTCTTGAAAGACAGCAGTGGCAAATACAGGGTGTTTTTAGAATGGATTATATCTGTTATGACTTCTTCTATATATAAATACAGATTTTAAGTCTACTGAGTGAAGAAAAAAACCCAACATTTGGGGTCACTGACTGTGCCCTTTTACAATTGTGTTAAATAATAACATTTCATTCTTGACCCCTCCCAATATAAATGGAAAGAAAAATCTTAATTCTGTGACAAGAAACATTACTTTTACGGCTGGGTCACAGCACAGTGATTGTATCTGTCCTGCTGTGACTCACTGCTCTGCCACAGGCTCCTGGCATGGACATGGGCAAGTCATTTAAACTGTTTTGTGCCTCCACCTCATTGTTGTGAGGTTAAAATCCACTAATCACTGTGAAGAGCTTGCCTGGCTCAGCAGGGAGGGTCAGGCAAGCACCTATAAATATATGCCAAATCTGGCAAAGGATTTGGATTGTGCAGTGTGGCTACAAAGTGGTTTAATACTTTTTAAACTTTAAAAAAATATTTCTATGCATTTGAAACTCCTGTTGAAGTAGCAGCAAAGACTGTTCTGTTGAGGTAATACTAGACAATGGTAACAAGGAAAAAAGTGGTTTAAGTTGTTAAAATGGTACAGGAATAGGAGCAGAGCCATATATACACACGTTTCTTAAATTATTAGAAAGATTGAGATCAAGCTTTAGAACATTTAGAAACTTCCTGGGGCAAAATTACTTGTAGGGATCCAAGTGCAAATATTTTGGCTTGAGAAGAGGAGCACCCTGTCACTTACAAACACCTTTGGAGCTTGGTCAGATTGACAATGGGCTCCTTTAGCTTATTTCTTCCTCCCTAGAGATAATTTGGAAGTGTGGTTTATTTAGATCATTCTTGCTGTGAAAAGCCCACAGACTGGACAAAAGGGTTTCTCAGGTGCCTTTTGACCAACTAGTCCATGCTATTAAATTTGCTCACAGCAGAGAGCTCTCTCATGCACAGTTAGCTTTTTCTGTGTATTCTAAGGAACAACAGGAACAACAATCTTAATTTTTAAGTAGGTCCTTAGCAACAAACTTCTCAGAAAGAGAAATTACAGACTTTTCTGAAACTATCACGTCCCCTAAAAACCTGTATTCACTTTTTGGTTGTCCCTTTTGTATGCATGTATCAATAATTGCTTATATAAATAAGCTTTTAGGTAGTGTGCTTGGGAAATAACATTTTTCAAGGGAAGTATGCAAATTTTGGAGTTCCACACTTGGATTTCTGGTAATGGTGCTGAATTTTTGAATCATGGCAATCTGCACAGAATACCTGAATGCATCTGTATTGTATCACATCCACCTAAGAGGCATTGAAGGAGCATCTCTATTCCTTGGCATAGGCTCTGAGTGTTATGAAGTGTGTGGTCAGCATGAAAGTAGCTTGGAAAAATCCCCATCCTCACGTTGCCAGCTGAGCCCTCTCAAAGGGGAAGAACAGCACATGGGGGCCCAGAAGAGATGGGGAGGCTTTGAGCTCTTTGCAGCACCAGTCCTCTTCATCAGAATATGTTGAGCAGTTTCTGGAGACATGGCATGTTCTATTAAAAATGCCTTTTACAGAAGGAATGTCTTGCTTGCAGTTCCTCCTGGTACAGTTTGATTATGCTGTGCTTTCCTGCTCTCTGTGCAGTGCTGGTATTACTGATCAGCCCTATTAGCAAGGTTTCAAAAGAACAATTGTGTCTCTGTAAAGCCTTGGTACTGCAGTTAAAAATAAACCTCCCAGACTGATTACAAAATCAGCACCATGCTGATGGCAAGAGAAATGCTCCCTTTGCTGGAGTAGCTGCCTATTTATGTTTTGCTGTGAGTCTGGTGTCTTGGATTTTGAGTCAGAAGGATGTCAGGACATCAGACTCTTCTGAGGCAGCCTGCAGTCGTGATGGGTAGTCCAGAAAGCCTAAAGCTACTTATTTTTTCCTTAAAACATCCCAGGTTACCATAATGATTCTGGGTGAAGGGGCTGGTTTAATCATCCGATTTTCTAGGTTCAGTGTGAACCCTTGGCAGTGAGATTTGGTGTTTGGGACTGATGACAAGCACAGATGAGCACCGTGTCCCAGCAAGCACCCAGCACACAAATAATTCCACTCCAGGGAGGGTGAGAGAAGCAATGAGAGTTTTTGCTGAAGCTCCCACACAGGTGGTCTGCTTAGTTCTCTTGTCATTGTCAGATGCTCAGGAGACTTTATGACTTCACTTTATTGTAAAATGGAGAGGTTCTTAGTGAATGTAGAGTTTGTTTGTGGAGTGCCAGGAAAGCCTGAGGTGGAATCCATCATGTTGGTGTCTGTTGGGAGTGTTGGAGGAGATACAAGGTCCCACCCATTAACCAAGGAGTCAGTGATTAATGGACTCTGAGGTCCCTTGAAGCCTTTGCTTTCCCAGCTGAAAACAGAGCAGTTCTCTCAGCACCCCTTCAAGGGCAGGAGCTCCATACCCAAACTCCTTCTTGAGGTCTCCCAAACTTGCTCCAGTTTGTCATTCCCAGTTCTGGGGAGCACAGTAGCTCTGTAGCACAGACAATCAGAATATTTGGGAATCTTTTACCTATAATGAAGCAGAGCTATGGGTGTGACTATGGTTGGGAAAAGCACAGATTGGATACCTAGCTGGGATATTTTGCTCTGAGCATTTGCTCTGCGCTCAGGAAGTTTGTGACACGTTGGTGGCAATGGCAGGGCCAGAGCCCTTCCTTTCTTCTTGCCTTGTCTGTGACCACAGCCACGCCTTGTGGACAGAGGCAGAGGAAAGGGGGATTACCAGTGTGAAATCTGTGCACAAAATGGGGGATAACTCATAATCACCGACAAGAATCTGTCAATCCTCGTTCTTACTCGAGGGCTTTGGGGGGACTTGGCCACCTTGGAGGTGCTGTTGTGAGAAGCAGTGCATCCCTTTGGAGTTCCTCCACATAAAATGTGTGGAGCAGTGTTGAGTTGATCCAGGATTTCCACCCTGAGGAGCTGTTGGGGGTATTTTTGATACCAGACAGCTGTGTGGCTGCTGATCCAGCTGCACTGCATTTAAGGGAGAGGAAATTCAGGAGTCACTACCACAGGGGCAGGCTTTTAGTAGCATCAGATGTTTGGGGCTGAGCTTCTCCCAGCCCTGCTTTACCAGGCAGCTACACCTCCTCTGTCCATCTGTTCCCAGCTCCAGAGATGATGGATAGGATGCTGAATGCCCTCTTTGTGGGTAACCTAATGCCAGAGTCACAAAAACGGGATGATCTTTCTGCTCTGTAGGAACGTGCTTTTCCATTGCTTTGAAAGGAAATTTAAGCATCCAAACTGAAGTTTAGGTATCTAAATGCTTTCATGGATCTTGGATTGAAGTGAGTCACTTAGGCAGGTTTGAATATGATATCTGTAATATATCACTTTGCTCCTTGTTTAAATATTTATGGGGAAGACTTGGGGCAAGGCAGGGGGGGTGATAAGGGTGGGTGTAAAGAGAGAGAGGACATTGGGCTCTCTCTGATGTCATTGCAGATGAGTCATTTCTCCACATTAAGGCTAATCTTACAGGGGCTTATGAGCCTTACAGGTTAAAAAGAACACTTGGAAAATATTTTTAAAGCCTTTAAAGTGCCTGGGGAAGTTCAGGAGAAAGGGTATTTTGGTTACTGTTTGGCAAAGAACTGGACTCTGGAGGTTTTCATTTGTTGGTTGTACCTCCAGAAGCCAAAATTCCTTAATGAAAATATCTGACATCTGGTCAAATGAGAAGGATTTGGGCAGTTTAAGCTGCAGGAAAACCCTCTTTGGGGACAGATAAGAACCCCCTGAGTTTAATGAAGAAAAACTCCGTATTTGAATGATCTGAGATTCTCTGCATGCAATTCCTTTGGACAATCCAAGGAGGTTCACCTTGGTGGGAGTCTCAGTCCTCCCATCCAAGTGCTGTGATCCATTTTCCTGGCTGGCAGGTGCTGCTCCACATTACAGAAACTTGGTCATTACCTTCAAAGGGCATTCAGGATGGGTAATCTTCAGACTTGCTGCTTAATGACTTCAGCTTCACCCTGTTACTCCCCTTCCATGCAGTTGGAATCTCTCACTGATATTGGAATCAGATTCCTGATGGGATGGCCTTGGAGCAGATGAGGTTATAGTGCAAGATAGTCTTAATAGGAATATGCAGTCAATTACACTTTCAGGAAGGCCAGTAAATGATTGTACCTTTTCAGAAAGTACATTTATGTACACAAAAACGCCTTGTGTTTCCTTTTGGTTCCTTTTCTTTTTTGAAAAATCTTTCAATTTCCAAGAAACATAACCAAGTGGGAAACAAAGCTTTTTCAGTGAAAATGCCAAATAGAGTGCTTGTTTCATTTAAATTCCTGCCTTGAAAAGCAATAATCTCACATTTAGAAAAAAATTACAGTGGAGGATGGAGAGTAATGAAAATGCAGAGCCAAGGTCTATTTGTCCCATCTGAGGTAAAGCAGGGCTATGGAAAACCTTCTAATGAATATGTTCTAATGCGCATTTGATTTTTTTTTCCTAATACTCAAGCTATTTCTGTAGACTGCTTTAAAATGTTGAATTAAGATTTGATTGTTTTCTGCCTGTTGGACTTTCCCCTCCCGCTCCAGAATGCCTTAATCTGCCCTTTTTGTTCTACTCTGAGTGACATTTTAAAGTGCCAATGTCATGCCATAGCCCATCCCAAAATACCTAAAAGCAAGGTAACAAATGTGCTTGTGCAGGCTGTGGGGTAACGGAACAGAAATAAAGCAGTATTTAATATGGAAATAGTGATACATTTGCAGGCAGTACTTGACTTTGTTGTTTTGTGAGGGGATCTGGGGGCACTGTGATGCCTCTAACACATGTATATTCTAACAGCAATACGTGCTGCAGTGATAATCTCCTGAACCAAAACAAGTAACACGTATTGGAATATGGAATTCAAAATTTTTTATGATTGTTAGGTGAATTGATTTTCAAATTAGTTTTTAATGAGTTCTAATATTTTAATACAGCAGAAATTTTCAAGTTAGAGGTGCTTTATAGATTTTCTTTTATTCTGTTTGTTTTAGACAATGGGATACAATATTACTTGGTGGGATAACATTTAATTAAAATATACTAATTTATGTATTTGTTTATTAGTCTTATCCCTAAAGCAGCAAAAAAATCTGCGTAATTTTTATGAAAAATGTAAATGAGGACTTTGGCATCACTAATAAAGTGGAATTAGCATACATTTACAAAGTGGCTTGTTTCACTTAAATAACATTTATAGCAATCACTTTAAAAGTGCTGCTTTGACTGGGAGCACAGTGAGTGCAAGGGGCTTCTCTTTGCCTGGGCCAGATGTGAGGCTGTTTTCTCATCCTGTTCAGTCTGGTGGGACACTCCTGAGGTGCCCCTTGGTTTGTCCCACCCTTGTGCCTGGGGTGTGGTGCTGGTTTGGGTGCTGGTGGCGGGGGGGATGTGCCAGTGGGAATCTGGCTCCTTCAGGATGGAGGCGTCTCCAGCGCTGGCTTTGGCTGAGGCAGGATCAGACTGCTCTGGGAATAACCTTTCATTTTTCTAATTTCCTTTTTAGCTTTATTAGGTTTTACCTGATGAGGTCTTGTCAAAAGAGAAAAGTTTCCTCTTATTACTTGCAGCATATGAAAAGTTGCAAGGCAAAAGCCCAGTCGGTCCCGAGACGGACGAAATTTCCATTGAAGTTTATAGGAATTTTGTCTGAGAAATGGCTGTTAAGATCAAGCCACAGATTTTTATTCTGTGATCTAATGCATCATTGCAAGACAAGCAGGGTTGCTGGCAATCTGCTAATGAGACTGGTTGTGTTTGAGTTTCTTTGTTGTTTTAATCCCAAGTAAGGCTTCTGTAAGAGCCTGTAAGTTGCTGTGGGCTCGCTCTGTGGTGTTGAGGGCCTGTGGTCAGCTCTAGTAAGCCACAATCATGGCCATCAGTGTGGCTGGGCACAGAGAGAGGGGCCAGCTGGGCTGGCAGTGAGGAAATCTTGGTGTTTTGGGCTTATTTGGGAGTATTTGTATGTGTTTATTAAAAAGGAAAAAGCAGCATCCCCTCCCTCTCCTCTCCCAGTTTCCTCATCTCTCTTAGTTTGCTTGTAAGAAGAATAAAACTGCATACAGGAAGGTAAATGACTTCAGAAAGGTTTTGAGAGGGCAATGCATTAATTTCTGGGGCTGAAACACAAAAAGGCTGAAAGCTGGGGAGTGGGAGCACCTTCCATCTCCCAGTGCCCCCAGCACCGAGACCTCCCTCAGTGCCCAGCGTGGGGGCTCCTTGGCCCCCTGCCCCTTTGTGTGACACATAAAGGATTGTCTCCAATGCTTCTTTGTTTAAATCTCCCAAGGGGTTCAGATGCCCCTGAGGATCCCCATCTCCCCAATCCCACATCTTCTTCCCTGTGGAAAATACCCCCAAATGCAGCCCTGCCACTTCCCCTCCATCTTCCCCTCCTCCTTCCCACTGTTGCTTATTTGGGTTCACACTTCAGGTCCTTTGCAGGCAGCCTGTGTGGGGCTGTTTGTTAACAACCTGTCAAGGAACATACGGGTTTGGGGAAAAAATGCAGAGTTTTTCACACAGGCTGCTTGGGCCAGCGAGGCAGCAGGAGCTGGGAGCCAGCTCTGCCCTGGCAGGAATTCTGAGGCCAGAGGAGGAGGGCAGAGGGCATCAGAAGAGTCTGGAGCCACCAGGAGAGGATGGCAGAGGCCACTGAGAGACAGCATAATCCCTGGAACATGCTTGGGAATGTGGGCATGTGCCTTTGTGCAAAGTTTTCCCTTCCCTTCTTAAGTGCAGAGAAAAGGATGCTGGTTTGCTGCCCATCCAGAGCAAATTTGCAGAAAACAATGGTTGTTGTTGTTTTCTCTTTCTCCTTCTCAATTTTTTTTTTGGTCAATTATACACGTCACTGAAATGCTTTAATGAGGAAATCCTGACTGCAGGAAGGTCAGGAGATGAAAAGCAGAGCTGATTTTAAAAATAATGCGCAGTTTTACAGCGCAGCCAACTCCCAGTGCATTTTTGAGATGAAAGGGAAAGAAAAGCTTCGCAGTATTTAAGCAATAAAAGGAGTACAAGGAAAAGCTCTCTCATAGTCTTTGGCTGGCATGGACGGGTGGTACGAGGTGTGGGGGGAAAAAACAACTTCTTCAAAGCAGTGTAAGATGTAAAAAGTCCCTCACACAGGATCCATATTCACTGAATAGGTGTCTCTATGGGTGACTTGGTATCACATGTAGGTATGAGCAGATGTAGGGCCTAATTCCTCAGGCATTTTATGCAAATGAGAAACTTTTGTCATGAACTGTTGAGATGATCATAAATTGGACTGATTAAGCACATGGTTAAATCTGAGCAGGATTTAGTTCACGTACTTATTCCTATATTCCTATATTCCATCAGTGTAAAAACAAATTACCCTAATGTGACATTAATATCTATTTGCTTCCATCTGGGATCTTTTAAAATGGTATTTAATTTCTTAATATTCTGAGACTTTTTTCCTTAAAAATTTCATGTATCATTAAAAAAAGTCTAGTCTAAGTCACAAATGCATCCTTTTTCTCATGTATATTTGATACCAGGCTCCAGTCTAATCTGATAAAGTGCACTTTGCCTGTGGTGTCTTACAATAAGCTGGCTGCATTAGTGCCGGGAAAAATCAATACCGATTTATAATTTACCATCGCAAAAACCTATCACTTTTTATGACCCTCCATCCTGGCTCATTAATATTACATTAAAACACACACACACCCCCCACTGCAACAGGGTGAAATTGTAAGCTTGTCAGGTTTGTAGTCATAAAGAAGGCTTTAATTGGTCTTAATTTGGGAATTTGGCATTAGATTTTGTTTATTTGTGCAATGAGTATTTTTTAAAAATCTTCCTTACTTTTGCTGGATTTCTAAAATGCATGCTGGTAATGCATCAATCGCTCAGCCAACATCTCCTTACAGTTTGCTTTTTTTTTCCCTGCATGAAGATATGGTTTTCAAATAAAGCCTCTCTCTCTAAAATTTCAGCCAGGTTAGGTAAATCACTTGGAGGCATTCCTTGTTTGGGATTTGCTCTCTTGATGGAGGTGATAAAATATAATGGGGCCTATCCATGGTTAACAGTTACAGTTCTAATTGTGGTTCGATTTTTGTTTGTTTGCTTTTCATCTGGAAGACTCTTTTGGGGCAAAAAATGTAAATGGAATCACTGTATGCTGTATTGCTTATCTCTCTCTTGTAAAATGCCTTTGTTTCCTGAGCTGGCAGGAGCAGAGGGATCAGTTGGATGTTGTTGGCCCAATCCTGCAGGATACAAACAGCTCAGTGCAGTTTACAGAGCACCAACATCTCCAGCTGATTTCAGTGAGCCTAATAATTTCCTTTCTTCGCTGAGCACAGAAGATGACAAGAACTATGAAGTGTAGAATCAATTGTGAATTCAGTTTCTTTCTTACATATTTTAAAAACTAAGTTAAAAAATCAAAACAAACCAAAACAATACTTCACCCCCTGCAACGAAAATTAAAACAGTTTCATACTCACATGTTTTTAGTCTCTAGAAGTCCTTATATCTAAATTCTTTCCAGATAATGTCAAAAATAATGATGTCACTGTTTATATTGGCAACAGAAAGGTGCTCTTTATTTATTTCATACTATTCCCAGAGAGTTTCCAGAGATTTTTATTTTATTTATTTTTTCCTTCTAGTTAATACTTTGGAGATTCTACCCGAACAAAATTCATACACTTTCCTGCTGCATAAAAGGTTAAGGAATAAATAGGTAAACAGTGTGTTAACACAGAAGATTGTTTTTTTTTTTAAAGAGAAAAAAAAAAAATTAAATAAATAAAAACCCCGGGAAATTCAGTGTGTTCTCAAGTGTGCAGCGGATCCACACTATGCAGCAAGTACATGTCGTGATTGGGTTTTTAAGAGACATTCGCCTCCCCACTGACTGACAGGGCCTATTGATTTTTTAGGTTTGTGCCGTCATCAGTTTTCAGCCTCACAGCGGCCATATGTCGAGGTCAGGGCGCGCAGGGGCTCGGGCAGGCAGCCCTCGCCACGGCCAAAAGTGAAGGGCCGCTGAAAGAAAATCAATCATGTCATAAGTGGGAAGCATCAAAAATTTTCCTCCTGTATGGCCAGGGCCCATCAGGCTGTCTCCACTCCCGGTGAAGGTTAGGCATCTGTCAAACCAGGCTAGGTGAAAAGTATTAGAAATGCCAGTTAACCCCTGGTACGGCTGAGCAGAGCCGCGCCGCCTTTGTCTGCCCGGGGAATGTGACAAGGTTAGCGCTTGCACTTAATTTTTGAGACAGGGGAGCTCCCTCCACTGCCCTGGTTGAGCTGCAGGATGTGCTGGAGTGGTCCAGGTTGTGGTGAAAGGTGCTGAGTGCTTGCAGATGGATCTAAAACTCACCCGCACACGCGGATGTCGTGCTTCCTTTGGGAAGTCGGCACAGGCTGTTCATGAGGTCCCCAAATCTGGTTCTGAAATGAAGCAGCACTACAGGAACGTGGCTTTTTGGGGTAGAATGTATAAGCTTTCAATGCCTTTGGTGGGGTTTTTTTTACCATGCATTTTGGTTGTTAGGGTTTTTTTTTTACCGTGCTTTTTGGTTGTTAGGGTTTTTTTGCTCCTGCCCTTTGACGATCTGGATGTTGTTTGACTCTTGTTTCAGAATATCTTCACTGGATTGACAGTAAATATTTCCATTGTTCCACTAATTGGGGAAAATCTATTTCATGCACTCTGTGAAAGTATACTGCTGTGCTGTATGATTTTAATCTTTCTCCTCCTGTTCCATTTAAAATCCATACAATTAGATTGTGCAATTATGCTAAATAATCGATCTTCTGTATCTTGTTTGCCACTTACATGATGCCTCTTGTGGAGAGGAAAACATATCTGAGTATGTCCACTAAATTTGAAATACTGATTTGGTAATACACTGGGATATTTAGGATTATGTTGGACATCTTTCAAGATTTCTGATTGCTGATCATGTGCCCTGAGGAATATTGCAGCAGGCTATGGATAATAGAGTATGTGTGGATTTATTGTTAAGCAATTAGGCAAAAAGAGAAAACAAATTTATCAGGACAAGAATGGGGGCATAGCCTCTTTCATTTATTTTTTATACCCTTAATTCTAGATGCAGAACAGCGCTACTGTCAGTGAGGGCAAATTTACTTTTGAAAAAGCCCCCAAACGTGTATTTTCCTTACTTGAAGCTGATTTCTATCCCATCTCCACGTGTAGGTCTTGTTGACTTTGCCAGATAGAAATACCTGCTCCTCGAGTGATGCTGCCCATTGAAGCTGCTGAGGGGATCTTCCTGTGAGTGCTTTTCAGAGGGGCAGAGCAGGAGCAGAACTCACTCCAGAGCTTGTCCAGTGTGCAGCAGATGACCCCAAGGAGATGATGGGATGGGATCTGTGATTTAGACTCCAAGCTGGGCAGCAGCTCACTGCTTGAACGTTGCCTGTCGCTGCCTGACCCAAGCTGTATACTTCCTGATAAATATTTTAGCTCTCTACACTCCAGCGATTACCCTCTCCATTGAATACAGATAAAAAGACAAAATGTTTCTTTAATCAGTACTGTGATGTGAGACCGTTAAGGTAATAGTGCTTGAAACTATTAGAATCTTGAAGATATTGACTGGCTTGCTTTTGGCATTGCAATTATAATTGTATTTTTAGGCTGTGTTATATGGTTTTATAGTAGATATTCCAACACAGAAGGCTTCCCTGCCCTGCCCGAACTGTAGGGAGATACAGAGGGGCAGGGATTTTGCAGTCCTGAGCTGCAGGTGCAGCTAGCTAGCAGATGACCTAATTGGAACTGATATAATTTGGTTTTAGAATGTGCAAGGAAATCCAGGTCATCCCTCTGGAATCCATGGTGAATAAGTGTAGACAGATATGAGGGGAAAAAACTGTTTGAAACCTTCCTCAAAGTGTGTTTTAAGCTCTTGAACTGTTACGGGGAAGACTGGTGACAAAAGTTGTCCTTTGTGAGTTTAAGGCAGATCGGTGCAAGTGGCCAAAGAAGTCTCCTCTCCACAGACTCCATTCCCTGAGGAGTGAGGGCCTCCAGGTGCAGAGCTCTCCCAACTTCTCCCACTGACACTGCTTATCCTGACCTGTAGATGCAGGGAATTGTAGTCCAAAGAGAACGGGGGTGATGCATTCTGAGCTTCTGCTTGGCACCCACCAGGGAAAATCTCCCTGTCATTGCTACATCCAGCCTGTGGCTGGGAGGCTCTCCTGGGGAGGACAAGCTGGACTCCTCCTGTGAACACACATCCCCTCTGACTCCAGCAGGGTCATTTTAGCAGTGCAGACCTCCTTCTCACCCGTGGCAATGCAGGAACATCAAAAGAGGATCAGACACAGAAATTCTTGATACAGTGAGCTATGAATATCTAACTCAGAAGGTATCATACATTGCATTAAAAAGTTCAAGAACTGTCCTGTCTTCCTCTCTAAATCTCCTTTAGACATAGATTAAAGTGATTTAAATGTGTTGCAATAGGTATTTGTTTAGCTAAATTCATGCCCTCCGCAGTATCAGCAGACATTGTGATTTGATGATGTATTTACATGACTTGAGACAAGCCCTGTTTGCTGGCTTTTAGTTGGTAGTTATTTCCAATTATTAAGGAAAAATAAGCAAGGATGGCTGCTAACATTTTAGAATTACCCTAGAGTTGGTGCAGAGGCTGAGCCACAGACTATTGTGGGCACTTGCCACCTGCTGCAAGGATTACCTCGATGTGGCTGAGCAGTGGAGTTTTGCATGGTGCAAGCCAGCAGCTCCCGGGAGTTTTGATTTCTGTCCTTTCTAACAGAGCAAAGCTGGTTTTTCCACTGAAAGGCTGCATTGAATGAGGACTGTTTCAAGTAGATTCTGATACAGCTGTACCAAAATAGTTGGCTCCTGCTCCCAGAGTATCATTCCAGGTAAAGTATTCTCTTCTCAAGTGAGAATTAAAGTCCTAGGATAACAAAAATCAAAAGTAATACCTCAGAGTTATCTGGTAGCACTGACTGTGGCTCCTGGAAATGGTGATGTGTGCTGGTGTGTTTGTGCACAGGTGTAAAACTTGCTATTTGCTGCAGGTTGTTCATTGGGGGTCTTTATCCCCTCCCTAATTCCCTCCTGAGGGTTTGCCTCGGTAGATGGATTAGTTCATGTTTCTGGCACTGTACTCTGACGCACCATGGAAGTGGTGTTGTTAAAATTGCTCTTTATCAGCTGGAGGATGTTTCTGGAGAGTGGGAACCAGACCCTTTCCCTGACGTGGGCTGCCTTGGCTCTCCACCCGCCTGCTGTGGCTCTGAGGTGGCTTCTGGTGGCTTTGCTCGGGCACAGGTGGGATGTTGGCCATGTTGCTTCACTCTGCTGTTCCCATGTCTCCTCTCACATGGTTTGCCTGCAGTCAGGACTAGTGTGTGGGCTGGGTTTGTCTGCTGGGTGCTCAGGAGCAGACTGAACTGCCCTTGCTGTTAACCCAGGGATGCTGCTGTAGAAGCATTTACGGTATTTACCCAGAGTTGCTGTCAGCTCTGCAGCTCCTGCTCACCCAAATCAATGTTTCCTTTCTTTCACTTTACTTCCTCCAGAGCTGGCACGTTGCATTGCTGCAGTCTGTGGGAGCAGTGCTTTCCCTTGAGCTGAGAAATACTTTCTCCCCCCGATTTCCTGGAAATTCTAGACCTCCCCCTCACTGCATCTGCTACAACAACTGTGGCTCTTCTGTGCCTCAGCATCTTAGCTGTGTGGGCAGTCTTCCTTCCCCTGTCTCCCTCTTCCATTTCATTTCCTCCTTCCACTTCTACTGCCTTTTTTTTCTTTTTCCTCTTTCTCATTTTTGTCTGAAAAACATTGCCTGCTGTATGTGCACATTCCGAACTTAATTTCAGCCCTATTAAAACAATAAATCCTGATAGTTCTATAGAAGCTGTTCAAGATCTCTTGGGCCAAAAAGAACAAAATAGAAATCCTTTTTAACAAAAGAAGTCCCTTAATACAGATTTACAAAGTACATTTCAGAACCATTATGATCTTTTGGGTAAATAATTTTCATTTAAAAAAATCTTTATAACACATATTTTAGAAGTGTTTTAAATATGATTTTTTATAGTAGACCATGATGGCTTCTGAAGAGCCATTATGGTTTATCAGGGAAATCATATACTTCTTTAAAAAATTCTTTTAAATACCCATTCTTCAATTGTTGCAACTGTGATGCATTTCTAGCACAGGGGATTTATTTTTTTTTCCTGGGCTGCTTTCCCCTACTATTATAAAAGAAATGAACATTTTCACATGCCTGCCTCTTTTTAAAACAGAATATGATAGTCTGGCTTAAATGATACATAGATTGGAAGCTCCACCTTCAGTGTGCAATATGCTTTTCTAAACCATCCACTCTTTTTATTTGAGATAGCCCTGACACATTCCATGACATTATCTACCTTGCAAGGGCTTGGTGCAGGTGATGTCATAGGCAACATCTCCAGATTATTTTTGGCATTCATTGAGTGGAAGAGGCTGAGTAGGGACTTCTCTGCATTGACAAATTATTCCCTCATGAGACAGGGTGTGGAGAGCCCCCCATAACTTTTCCCAGAGTTTGGATGTTCACCTGGGGGGCCCTCCCAGCAGTTCCTTGGTGTATGCAGGCCATGTTCTTGTACTCTGAAATCCAGGAAGATTCAGGGAATGACTGGAGGGTGCCTCTTCTCCAGCAGCCTGTTGTGAAGATCAAAGCAGGGATGGATATGTCTTCTGACTGAACCAGAAAATGTGATCTGAATGCAGATTCTAGGTGTTGCTTTCATTAGAGTCAGTGTGTCAGGGGAGGGACTGGGATGAGCTGAGGGGAAATGCTTCCAGGCAATGGGGAGAGGAGGAAACTCCTGCCAAGGACAGTGTGAGATGTCCTCAATTATAGAGACACCTTCAGGGCAGCCACTTCCCTCCCAGCCCTCCCCATTCCCCTGTGTGAGCACCCTGGTTTTCTGGAGAGTCAGACCTGCATCTTTGTGTAACCATTTTCTTTCCTCCATCAGCTGGCTGAGGTCAGGGGGTAAGCCAGTGTCTCACCAGCCCTCTTGAATCTGTGTCACATCTTCATTATCTATTTCAGTGAGGAAATGAAGGGAAAGGATCAAAGGAACTGTCAGTTTGGAGCAAGTCCTTGCAGAGCTGGAGGGAAGGGGTGGTAATGCTTCCAAGTTTTGCTGGAATGAAGTGGAATTTGTAAAGAAGTTGGAGGAAGTGAAATATTTGTACTATGGTCACACTTGGGAACCCAGATGAGCATTGAGGTCCCAGTGTGGCAGATGCTTTCCACACAGAGAGCAGATGCTGCAGGTGTCCTGGCACTGGTGACTGCTGCATCTCCCCTGCTGCCATAAATGAGCTCTGCAAAGTGTAAGATCAACACACACACAAAAATACAGAGAAACCCCATAATCCATTCAAGAATAACTCATGGCACAACCACACTACCTTAGTTTACAAGCAACTGTCTGTGAAACGAGCTGATTGCCCATTATGTAATAGATCTGTGCAATAAAGCTAAGGTATATGCATTTGAAAGTTAATAAATGCACTTATTGCAGACTGAGATGCTGATGGTATAACAGATAACTGGGTTAAGGGAGAGTTGTTCTGAGAAGACAACTAGGTTTTTTTTCACTAGTTTTTTTTCAAGGATGTTGCATATTTGTAAAACTACAGAATATTATTTCCAAATGCATTTGTTAGCAGGACTGAAAAGAACTGATGGGTGATTAACTAAGGATGCAGGCACCAAAGTATTAGAAAATAATAGAAAGATTTAATTACTTCTACACTGATTGAAAAACTGTATCTAATTTTTAATCTCAAAACAACAGGAAAAAACATCTGATATAATGTAAGGGGAGCATTTATGCAAATTACTTGAACTAACTGCTGTCAGCTTTAAAAGGACCTGTTCACAGCCATTTAGGAAACATGAGGAGGAGGATGCAGGCTCTGAGTTTTTATGGAATTAGAAGGGAGTTTCTAAAAAGAAGTTCTGTAAAGCTGTAGATACATCAACTGTTGCAAGGCTGGAACAGTCAGTTCATTTTTGGAAAGCTAAACTGAACTGTTGTGCAGCACAGTGAGTTAACTTCGAAATAATCAGTTGTTGAGATGGATTTCCAGGTAAATTAACAGCAGATAATCTACAGCTCACAAATGTCTTATTTATTTCAGAAGGTCCCTTTGACAGGTTTGGTCAGGGCTGACGAGCTCAAGCTGTGACTTTCATATTGGTCAGCTGCAAATTTAGTTTGTGTTGCCAGGAGGTTAATCTGGAGACAACTGCTTTGGTGGTGCTATCTAAGGGTTCTTTGGGGATCCTGGTAGAGCTGTGGAGCTGCACAGAAGCTGCAGTAACGTGAGAGCCTGTGTTTCTGTGGGCACATAGGAAGTTGGAAAGAAGTCCCAGTGTGGTAAAGAACACTCCAAGGGGACTCTCGTGGTAGGTGGGCATGGGCAGAGAAAGCATCTGGCAAACTTCCTACAGTAACAGCCACAGCATTTGCTCTGTGGCCCAGCACCCTGACCTCATCTTGGCATCAACCCAATGCCAACCAGACTGAGCAGGAGGCTGCTGAGTCTGGCTTGGGACCCATAAACAAAGCCTGGTAGAGGATTTTAGGCAATGGAGGGGAAGAAGCTGGGGATGCCAGCAGATTTCCTCTGCAGAAGGGTCAATTTGACTGTGCTCCCCACTGAACATCATAAAACCAGTTATGCTGAGTGGGGCTTGTTTCAGCCCATGCCAGCTCTGTTCCCTGGAGCTGTGGGAGTTATTTTAACTGGTATTGGGGGGTGTAAAGGGTGGGGAATGGCATCTCTGTGAGGTCTAAGGATCATCATCAGCAGCAACCGCACTTCTCATGGTGTGTTCTTGGACCCCAAAACACCTTCCACCAGGAATGGGCAACCTGGATTTCACTGGCTGCATTCTCCCTCCCCGTGGGATCTCTCTGAGGGAGGCAGCAGTCAAACCACCAAGCTTTTTTATGTACCTGACAGAGTTTCCATCGTGCCAAACCACCTGGGAAACGCTCATGAAAGTGACTTCCTAAAACACCGCCCGCGTCATCGGCAGCGGCCGCGGCAGCTGAAATGCAGAGCAGCCACACTCCAAAGGGCTTTTTATGAGCTACTCCTGTCTCTGCAGACTAAACTATCACAGTAAAATGTAAGGCAGGTAATTAATAATTGTGCCAGTGACCTTGAGAATTAATATTGTTTGTTATTCCTGTAAACAAACTGAGTTTCCTTTCCTTATTATATTTTGTATGGTAATTTGGCATAAACACTCCTTTTCACATAATTTCCCCAGTTGACTTTTGTCTCCTTGGTAATTTCCGGCTTTAATAAAGAAAACCTAATTAAGAAGGAGCCGTTGATTGGTTTCCTAGTGTAATTAACACAGGTGATGCTAATGAGTTTCAATGAAACCGATAGTTTATAGGGAAAAATAAAGAGTAGTGCTGCATATGGTGTGAGTGATATCTGCACTTTGGGAAGATACTATTGTGATTTTCAGGCCTCATGTGAGTGGTTTGTGAACATGGGTGGGGGAGATAAAATGTTTTATAAGATTCATTAGTGGTGTTAGACCAAGTTAAATACGCTTCATGTCTTGGGTGTATTAAAAATCAGGTTTTTTTCTGACCCCATTAATAGCATGGAAAGTTTTATCTTCCCGTGGGAAGGAAGAAATGTGAACTTTCTCTGCTTTGTCTGTGGTAAATCTGCAAGTGCTGCACTGTGTGTTGGGTCCTGGCTTGGGGGGCTGAGCAGGTCACCAGCCCTGTGAGAGATGAGGTGTCCAAGGGGAGCCCCACTGCCCCTCTTATCTCCCTACACAAAATAGAAAAGCCTGGGGATAAGGCTGTGCAAGGAGTCTTTTTCTGATTTTCTTGTTGTCACCTCAGGCAGTTTCTCATAATTATTTTTTTTTCCTGCTGACAATGAGAGCAGGATTTTGCCCTGCATATTTAAGTCAATGCAAAATGTGAAATCTTTGTTAACGTGGGTGAGATATTCTGAATTTCTGCTAGAGATACAAATGCTGCAACATCATGCTGCTGCTGGTTTTGTGTGGCAGTTTCTTCAGGGGGAGATGTTTACTTTGTAATAACATTGAGAACATTTTACAGTTGGCCGATGTTTCCAAGAGGTATTTGTTGATCCCTAATTTACATAGCTTTTTGTTCTGCAAGGTGAAATAGTGTTATGTTCTATATTCCAAAGGTGTGCTCTTTTGTTCATTCCAGCCCTGCCTTTACGTCTCCCTTTTATTTGGCTTTTCCTTTTTTCTCCCCCTCTTTTTCTTTTCATTTTCCTCTCATTTTTCACCATGATGTAGTTAATTCTTTTTTTCAGCTCATGCTACACTTTGTCTTGTCTATTGCCATGTGACAGAAAAGCCAGAGACATTCCATGTCTGGCAGTACACCTCCAGGGACATCTTTTGAACTCTCATAATTTGTATTTATTGCCACCCACTTTGTAAGTTCACAGTTTAATTTGCCAGCAGTGGCAGTGTTAGGCCGACACAGTAAAACAAGATAACGTTAAAATGTCAGAACGAGAGGGGGCATGAATGATGCATTACTCACTGCTAGAACTTGCACTTGTCATGCCTTTCCACCAAAGTGATGTTAACTACCTTTTGAGAGCCTTATCTGGCTGGTATTACTCAGAAATAGGATCATTAGTTCACTGCTCTGATTAGAAGGTTGCTATGGTTGATTAACTCTTGTGGAACTGGGATCACGGTGGGAACATAACATGAATCACACTGGATTATGCATCTAGAACTAATTTTATAATTATTTTTTGCATTTTTATAGTTGTTTACATATGTATTTCCTTAATTCACTAGTGGGCTGACAGGAGTGAGAGCAGAGGGGAAAAATGGAGCACATTTTAATGGAAACATTCAAGGTAAATTTCGGTTGAGCTGTTTCTCCTTCAGCACAGTGTGCTAACAGTGACCTATTATGCAAATTGGAATAAAATCAGGAAAAACTGCAATTTGATGTGGTTTCTAGAGTTGCACAGATAGTTAAAGCCTCAGCAAAGAGTGACAGCCACAATCTGATCCTCGTGTCAGATGCAGAGAATGCATTTGCTGCAGAAAAGCCAGCCAGAGTGAGCATAGGGGAATATCTCTAAGAGGAATATCTGCAAGAGGAATGTCACAGGGACCATCTGAGGGTTGAGGCTGCTCTTCCTAAGTGCTTCTGAAGTGCTGCCTTGTGAACGATTTCCCAAATTTGCAAAATGAGCAGAAATTAATGCACCTTAAAAAAAAAAAAATTAAATAATAATAAACACATGTTGCCACAGCAATATTCTCATAACCAATGTAGGAGTTTATTTCTGAATGTTTTTTTTTTGCTCCTTCACTGTAGTGATTCCTTGGCCATTATGACTCCTCATACCATAATGGACAGCTAACATTAGTGTTATGGTAAAAAGAAAATATCCTTGTGATGTGGACATTAGCAAAGGTGCATTAGTAAGAAAAATGTCTGCTAGCCCAGCAAGCACCTGGTCACAAGACAGCTCAGTATAATTTCAGTGCTTCTGTATGCAGAGTTCTCTGCATCAGCCTATCTTGAGCAGGCAGTTTCAGCCTGAGTTCAGGCAATCCACCTGAACACCTGACTGAAATACCAAATCCTCTGCTGGCTTTATGCAAAATGGCTCTGATCCAATCCTCTCTTAGTCAAGGAGAGCTGGATCAGATCCTAAAAGATGGAGGGCCAAAAAGGATACAATTTAATGGAGTGGTAGCATGACTGATTCCTATGGTTACATATCTGAGGAAAACAAGGAGGCTTTGGACAGCAATTAGCTGAAAAATGTGATTTGAAAAATACAATCACACTGTTGACAGTGACTTTGGAGGGTAGATTTTGGCTGCTGAGGAAGATATTTTGCTCTAATGATAAGAAATAATGATTTCTTTGTAGCAGAAACATGTTTTAATGAAGTTCAGACATCTTGAGGTAGAATTTAGTTGCTTTCTGCCATAGACTGTGTGTGGGCACATTAAGGATAAGTCCAAATTTTATATCCCTTACTCAGTTCATCCTCAGACAGTGATGAAAGAATTACTCAGACTTTGGTCATGACTTCATAGGGACTGTTTACCAGAGGACAGGGCTCAGAAATGGATCATGGCTGGCAGTTAACTTTTCATGGGTAAGTATCCACCACTCTCCTTTTCTTGCTGGGTTTAAAATACAGCCTTGGCCTGAATTGCGAGTTGTTGGTTCTTTTTTGGCTACATCAAAATCAGTCACAGTGTAAATCAATGTTGTGTGTCTGCAAAGGAGCTGCTGTTCTGCAGGGTTTGTCTTACCAACACAAGCTCGAGAGATGGAAAAGCAGATGAAACTCCTACCTGTTGCTAAGTAGAAAGCCACAATTAAGGGGTGGTGCAGACTCCTTGTAAGTGTTGTACTGAGAGCAGAGATGGAGGATGGTCCTGGGTTATAACCCTGGCACCTCTAGTTTAAAGATACTATTAGGAGCTTTTTCACTCAACATTTAGGCTGGAGTACCTACACCAGCTTGCATGGAATTGAGCCCATATAATGCAGTTTGAAGTATTTTTTTGTCTTTTTTCTTTTCTTTCATTTAAATAAATACAATAGGTTCCATTTGGCTTTAAAAATATCCAGACAGCCTTTTGGAAATGTTGAAGTTGGCATGATCTGAAAAGACCTCTATTATTATTAAAATTAAATGAATTTCTGAATGACAATCTCACATTATAGATGTGTTTTAAATAAGTGTTGGTAAAAGGCTGTAAGGGCAGAGCTGATATGTTAGTCTGACAAGGCAGACCTGAAACTTTTTCTCATCATGACAGAAGGTTTTTCAGGGACCAGAAGACCTCTGTACCCTTGCAAAACAATTACTGCACCTGAATTACCACGCTGCTCTGCAGCCCCTCTCTCCCAGCTGCCTCTTGCTGCACTTTCTACATTGCCCAAGAATTCTCATGTCTTGAGTCACATGGAAAATGAAAGAACAAAAAAGAAAGTATCACCAGTTTTTGCCTACCTTTTTTTGCTGTGAGCCAAGGCTTTTGCAGCACCATTAGGATGTAGATTATCATATTTAAAACCTGTGATGACACCATTGTACCCATCTGAATGATTAATCTGCTCATTAAAAGAGTGCCGATGGGCTAGTCTAATTGGAACATGGATCTTCTTAAAGGACGTTGCAGGGTCGGGAATAGGAAATATTACTCATAACATAAAGTAGGGATTAATTATGCTACTAAATACTACTGTGTGAAATTTACATATGGGTCTGGTCATTGGTGAGGGGTTAGGAAAAGTGTAAGCATCCCATTTTTACAGCCTTAAAAATGTAGGTGGTGCGTTCGTGGCAAATCTTAACCCCTTGTTGTTTCAGAGGGAAGACGTGCTCAGGTGCCATGGGAAGGGCAGGAACACAGCTTCAGGTCAATTAATCACCACTGCTTGAACTGAAACCTTTCCAATGTGCAGGTTGCAGCAGCTGCACTTAGATGGTTTCTGTCTGTGGCTTCCTGTGACATGCAGCCCTTCCCCTGCTCTCTCCAAGGGCAGTGGGCACGGTGGTCTCCACACGGAGCCCCTCTGGAATTGCAGGGGCCATGTCAGTGCTCTGGCTCCAGTCTCAGCTTGGAAGTGGGACTAATCATTTAATGGCAGGAAACAGGCATTGTTGCTCCAGTCTGTGATGGTAAATTTTGCCTCTTTTTGAGTAGTACTTGGCAACAGTTAGACAGAACTGCTTGGTTGTGTGATGGCTTTTCCCGAGTTTTTCTGTCTTTATGTGGTTGCTGTGGGGAGGCTGCTTTAGCTGGATGAGAAAAGGCAACTTTGGATCTCTGCTATTCCTGAATTATCCTAGGCCAATGTATTACCCTGTTCAGGGTCAGCAACCTCTCACAGCAGTGGCAGCCTTCATGCTTTTTCTGAATTAGCAGATGTCTTTATCCTATAGCTGCACTGCCAAGGTGATTTTTTAATACCAGTCTGGCCAGAGATTTAGGAAGCAATGGAGTTTGGATAGGCTGCAAATCAGGAAAAGAAAAAGAGTATTATGGATGAAACCCCTGTTATTTCAAGTCTACCTGAAATATTTTAATGGATTTTGTCCCCTCTGAAGTAATGATGTGCTGTTTTCTTGAGATTTTACAGGAGAGATGAAAACAATTCTCCAAAGAAGTCTGGGTGAATTTAAGCTGGGGAATCTTTTCTACATCCCATATCTCCTAAATCACTGTGCAGCTCCCTATCCACTAGATTTTCCTCTCTGGATATTAATCAACACTGCAGCCAGTTCTTTGAAAATTTTTTACAAGTTGTTATTTCTTAAATCTCACAGGATCATTCTGTGAGAATGGTCATGAATATATAATAAAGACTTCATATGCATCTGAAAAAAGGAAGGCAAACCAATATGGTTTGTTTCCTTAGTGAAAAGGCCCTTGAATTGAAATTAAGGAACTAATTCCTCTGAACTTAGATCTGAGCCACATTGTAGCATCCTAAACGTTGACAGAATTTTTGTATTTCCCACTAGTGAAAGCATGATAGAGTTTATTTTTTGCCCTTGCCAATTTTAACCATGATACTCAATGTCCTTCAAGAGTTTAAGATCGAGAAAGCCTTTGCTTATAGGAGAAATTTCAATGGAATTCAAAGGGTTTACTCAGTGTGTTGAGTGGAAGGGCTGGATGTATGTAGTTAAATGTACAAGCACCTCTGTGTAATTCATCACCTCAATATCTGGCCCTGGATAAACATCCAATATATATAAACAATGTTCTCAAGGATGAAACTCAGGATGATTTTCCCAGTTTTACAGCTGGAAGGAATGAAACCAGGCAGGGCAAGGCTCAAATCCCTTGTCCAAGGTTTCAGATGAGCCCATGGCAGAGCTGTGGAAAGTGACTCTGACTATCAAGCATCTGTGCATATTTGGTGAGCTGCTTTCCCTCTCTAGAGCCACATGAGCATTTAAGTGTTTTATTGGATAGGGGCCTAGATGCTTTTAGGGTTTGTTTTGAAAGCTGTTGTTTATTTTAAAGCACTTTCCCCAGCTAATTTACAGGTCTCTTCTTGAGGTCGGCTATGGCAAGTCCCACCTTATGGAGAGGGCTTCTGTATATTATGAGATGCTGGAGGACCTTTGGGATCCACTTTCTGATAAAAGCTCCTGAGGATGGAGCAGAGGAATGGGCCACTTGTCAATGAGCACAGGCAGCCTATCCCCTAAAATGCTCCTTGCCTGTACCCAGATCCTCCAGGGGCTGGTTCTGCCTGAAGATACAGATCCTAGAGCAGGGATCCAGCCAGCTCACCAGATGGCCAGGAGTCACTGAGCATGTTCGTGGTGCAGAGCCTCCAAAGTCTCTGGCAGCCTGCCAGTGGAGATATATGCATATATATATATATAGCAATTTACTTAGGGGATAGAGACAGGGGAATACCAAACTGCTTATTGGCCATCAGAGTGGGAGCTGTTAAAAAGTATTGGATCCATAATTGCATTTGGCCTCCCCAGTGACCAAGGCTGAAATCCCTGTGGAAGCTGTTTTCAGTTTTTAATTTTTTTTTCTTCAATAAAAGAGCCATTAGAAGAAATACATGATAGTTTTTCTTGAAAAATAGAGTCTGCTGGGATGCTGTAAGTGATCATTGGCAGAGCAATCCTTGTATGCCAGGATTCTTCTGTAAGTAATGAGATCACTTGGATCAGCATGAGAAAATGGGATAATCCACTTCTATAGAAAGCAAAAGCTCTGATACAAAGCATGAGTGAGCTTGTGAAGCATGTCTCTGTACGTTTAGCCTCTGTGCCTATAATAACCTTGTACTTGCTTCCTAATAGTTGTAAAGAATACAGTAATGCTAAAAACAAGTGTTGCTGACACATTTGTCAGTGTTCCAGTGAACCCTGATGCTATATGTCATTGATTTGTGGCTACACACAAAGAAACTTTTTCTTTTTTTTCCCTTGTCTGCCTGCCTTCGGTTCTGATTTTCTATATTATTATATATTTATTTTGATAATGACTGTGTGAGATAGAGGCTGCATTTATTGATGGGTTATGCTGTTGACAACGTTGTTTACTTATTTGGAATGACGCCGCCCCTCAAGCTGCTACGAGCTTATCAAATCACTTTAACCAACTCCCATGTTACCATCAACACTGGTCCAAATCTGTCACAACTGGCAACCTTCAGAGTTTGTTTGAAAAGATGGTTAACAGGTTTGAGTGTTGTCAGAGTTGCAAGGCATGAGCAAATAAGATCATTGCTCAGAGTGTGTTGTTAGATTGGTCACATAGGGCACAGATTAAGTTCTTGGAATGTTTTAGTATTAATTTTACTCCCGTGTGCTTTTGGGTTTGCAGGAAAATGGGGTTCACAACTTTCTGAATGGAAAGATGTGTATGTGGGTAACAGAAATAACTAACGTATTTTCCAGTGTAAATGAAAATCTGCACTTTTTCAGCACTGTGAAGACAAAAGTTTCACTGCAGAAAAGGGATAAAGCTAGGGATAAAATAAGTTAGGCTAGGGTAAAATAAAAAAATAGTGTATCCTTGTCAAGGACCCAATTTAAAGCAAAAAGTTTAACCCCCATACTGCACAGAACCCAGACAAAATAGCTTCCATGGCCTTTGTGTGACGTGGAAGGTGAACATAGAGCATCTTCTGTGATATTGCCCTCTTTGGCTTACAAAGTGTATTAAGTTACGTGAATGGGGAAAGTTTTGAAACAGGCCTTAGAGTTTGACATAATATCTCTCAGTTGGAACTGGTGCTTATTACAGTGAATACCTTTTTTTTTTTCCTCCTTTTTTTTTTTTTTTTCATGTCCATAAAAGCGATTGGGTGACTGTTAGTGAAGCCGTGATATTGGCAGTCTGTGCCTTGACCTGGGATCTGATACTCTTCCCAGGGGTTCTAGCTTAGGAATGCTTACAGCAGCAATGCTGCTAATCACAAACGAGGAGGCAAAACACCGCTGCCTTTTGTCTCGATGTTAATCAAAAAGTAGTCTGGAGGGCTGCGTGGACTGCCTTGTCCCAGAATGGTGGGGAAGTCATCTGTCGTGGCATTAAAAATGTTGGCAACATGAAGGTGATCTGAACTCTGTGTGATGTAGCCATCATCCCGCGGCTGATCTCTGAATTTAAAGGTGTGGCAAAGCAATCGGCGCCACAAATTAGAGTCATCCGATTTGCATAGATTAACGAGGGGAAGGTCGTAGCCTGGTGACAGGTCAGGGGTGCCCCCAGGGATTTGAAGAAAAACTTTGATTCTTCCTTTTTTTCCTTTCCATGAAGTAATCGTGCTGTTCTATTGTAAAAGGAGCTCTGTTACTTATAAAGGAAAGCTTGTCATTTAAATTCATCCAAGTTAGGACACCACTGAGCACTGTCAGATGTCAATCACAATACAGCAGGGAAATGTTTTTCAACAGATTTTTACCTTCATTTTTCCATAACACAGAGAGGTGGCATAAAGGGGGTCTCTGAATGTACTTCTTAAGGTTAGATTTTATTTCTTTTCATCTGCAAAGGACTGCTTTTGAAGGTATGTAGTAAAGAATCATGGTCATTTCTGTGACAGGGAGGGAGGAGAGTGAGGTGAATGTTGTTTATAATATCTTTTCCATTTGGGAGATGTTAGTTGAAGTTTTTTTGTGTGTGCTGAAGCAGACATTCTTTCTTGCTGCAATTGTTGATTGTGTCTTCTCAGCAGAAGTTGCTTTGAAATATTTTGGCTGGAGACTTGGGATTTGTTCTTTTCACCAAACCTCTTTCACCTCTGTGCTGCTGTCCTACATTTTTGTCCAAGCCTTGTGGAGATTGAATGTTCGCCCTACCTGACATCTGCTCAGGAATGAGATTTTGCACTCTGGCCAGTTCTGGCAGAAGCATCAATTTGATGCCCTTGTCACCAGTTCCATAGAGAAGCTGGGGACTGCGTGACTTTTTGCCCTGAGCTGCAGTTCCCTGCCAAGCCTAACTGGTGGCACGTGGATCTGGTGGATTTGGGAGCAGAGGATTTAAGGGATGAGAACAGAGTGATCACTTCTTTTTGCACTCTTCACTTTTGCTTATCCTCAGTAAGTTTATTTCAATCTGGCTTTTCTGCTTATCTGTAATCACACAAAATCACAACAATACTTACCAAGGGAAATTTCTCTTTGGGCTGCCACATGCTCTAAAAATTGTTATCATGGTTTGCCAAGCCTGCTATTCCTTAAGATCCTGGTTTGTCTGATGGCCACTGTGTAGGTCAGGGCTTTTTCTCTTGGAAGTGACATAAGACCACGCTGGCATCTGCCCCCAGGAATGAGAGAGGAGGACTGTGTCCATACGGCTCCCAGTCATGTTAAGCAAAGAACAGATGCTGGACTTGTGAGCAGCTCGGTGGCTGAAGACCAACTCCAGGGGAGCTCCTGGCAGCTCCTGGGGCTGGCGGTGCCAGTGGGCGTCACTGCTGTCAGTCAATGGCACTTTCTGCAGGGCTCCACCATTCACTGGTGACACTTTCTGCTCCAAGAGTCCCTGAGAGAAACCCTTTCCTGGTAAGGAGTAAATACAGATAGATATATATAAATGTAACCCGTTATTTAAAATATTATCACAAGCGTATGTGTGTTTTTTTAAAAATTAGCATTTTTTTTAACCCAGCTGATTCATTCCAGATCCTGGCCTAGTCCTTTTTTCTTTTTTTTCCCTTTTTTTTGGCCTTGAGTAAACCTATGTGTTTATTTAGATATGGGAGGATTTTAGGCTTGTAAGGCTTGGAATCAACTGTACATTGATCTAAACATTTACTGAGTAGCAGGCAGTTGGACACAGAATACCCTGAAAAAATGATGTTTAATCATGTGGAAAATTTTGCCATTTGCATCAGCACAATGATACATAGATAAGTGTGCTTTCAGTTCCTCAAACAAACTCAATGCTGTAACTAAATGCTTTAAGAAGTTGAACATCATATTGTACACAACTTCACTGTAAAGCCATTACAAAAAAACCACTGTGAAAATCCCCTATTATGCAAAAAGGTGCATGCAGTATTTCCTGAGTAAAATGAGATACAGTAAGAGGTATAACTTGATGGCTCTTTTTTTTTCCTCCATTAGCTTTTTGTTTACAGAAATTAGGTGAAGTACCCAAGCATAAATCTGCTTGGAAATGAAGCAGCACTTGGAATCAATATATGTAAGCAGGGATCTTAAGTTTAAACAGGTGAGTGGTCTCATTGGCTCATGAGGTGTGTCTTAATAATTGTGTGTCCAACATTACAATTCAAGCCCTGTTATCCAGACCAGTGCAACCCAAGCTCTTTTGCAACTTTTTGTGGTGCGCTGATAGCTTTTAATGTATTTTATTTCAAGGTCCAACTTCTAAAAGAAAAGTTTATGAAAAGATGAAGAATCACATTTGCATGCTGTAATAGTAGCTTGGGAACACTTGGAAGAGATTTGTTTTTCCAGAGTATCTTTGTAGGGACAAATTCTGCTCCATGGAGAAAACCTGCTTTGACACTGTCAGAGAAAAGTGCTGTCTCTATTAAAATAATAGTGTTGAATCAGTGTTAGGAAGAGTAGCATTGAGTCATAAAAACTAATTATCACTGTTCAAAACATTCTCAAATACACTTAAGTGGAGGCTTGTTGCATAAACATACAATTAAAGAAGGAATTTGTGATGGATGCAGGGATCCGCGGCGCACAGACTCCCTGTTTACTGGTGCAGCTAACAGATGGGTAGGCCAACTGATTCACAGATGTGCAGCTTATAAATATAAACTAACGTCTTACTACTGATGTATATCTGCAAGTGGCAACAAATTACTTTCTCTTTAGCTCTTGGCCGTATAGTGGGGTAGATTTTAATAATAAAGTAACTGTCATTAGAGCCGGTGACAAATGATCAACAAAAATACACTGCACTTGCTCAGACTTGGGGTTCACTGCTGCAAAGTGCTGGCAGGATTCGTTTTCAACATCTTTTGGGTTTTTGTTTGTTTGATTATTTTTTTTCCAGGAAATGTACTAATCTTTTGTTTTGAAGCACATCTCGGAGATTTTAACTTGTAGATTCTGAGCAATTCTAATATGGAGTATGTAATTTTTTGTCTTCAGGTTCCTTTGAGGGGTGAGGGCTGAGAAACAGGAAGGGAAAGTGGAATCTTTTCATGTTCCAAAATATAATTTTTCTCTTAGTTAATAATCCCCAATTCATCTCCAAACCAATGCACTGATGAAAATACAGAGTTAAGGAAAGGGGGGAGCTGCATTCCATTGTTATATTTGCTCTTTAAATAATTTAGTTGCAAAAAAATCTGAAGGCTGTTTTAGCAGTAATTAATTATTCATTAATGACATGCTAATTGCATGGTACCTTTGAATATTTAACAAAATGCAAAAACAAGCACTGTAGTTATGTTTTTAATGTAGGATGAGAATTTTTTACTATATTACCTCTTTTGCAGAAAAAAATAGACCTCTTTTTCGACGGACTAGGGAAAGTCATAGTAGTGGCCTACTTTCTATTCACTATCTTCAGTCACTCTTTGTACAGTGGAATATAATGTCCTTATCTAGACTTAACAATTGACAGGGTGGCAATCCCTTGACTTTTGTCCAAATGATTTCTCAACAAAAATGGGTTAATTATCGCTCTCCGAAGCTTTTTGAATAACAAAAGGCCACGGTTCCTTTTCTTCTTTTCTTTCCTATTTACTGTATGGAAGCCTTTGAAATGCGATAGTTTAATCGGTGACACCTTCTAACCGGGGATTTCTGAGTGCTGGAGCTCTCTGCAATGAGCTCATATTGCTGTGTGTGAACATTACCATGATTAGGAGATATGACCTTTATTATGCCAAAGCCACCCTGGACTTTAAGGATGAAAATAAAACCTCTCCAAACCACTCCATGTGCTGAAGTAGGTTTGGATTGTTTCACCTCATAAAAGGCAAGCAGTGTGCTAACAATGCCCTTTTAATACACAGACTCACTGAGCTACACTCTCTTGACCAGCTTGTTAAAAATATTGTTAGCTACACCTTGCAACAGTTCTCTGCCGAGTGTGTTTAAGTGAGCCAGATTAGGACTTTTCAAGTCCTTCAGTTTGAGAACTAGTTTAGAGATTTTTTGTGATTACGCAATAGACTTTAATAACCTGGCTGGATATTTCCCTTCAAGTGTTTTGTTTTGGATTCAAGGGTGCAAAATGTAAGGCAAATAATGGATAGAATTTAGAGTCACTGTCCTTGATATTGCTCTACTCTGTAATTCCTCAGTGGGAAGATAAGTGACACAGCCACTACTCTAATTTGCATCCTGTAGCCTAGATTTTGTTCTCCTTTCTAATTAGTTGGTAACTCCCATTAACGTTAATAGTACTTACAAATATGCATCAGTGAGAGGGATAGATCCCAGTAAATCTGAGCATTATTAGGGCAATACAAAATTAGCATGTAGTATACTTCAAGCTCATGCTGAATTTTATTAGCTCGGCTGGCTATAAAGGAGTAGAAATGCATTCAGTGACAAGATGAGGGAAAAGCAGGAGTACTTAACTAGAAGAAATAGGAATGCTCATGCATCCCACATGTGGTTGTCTTCCCAAGTACTCCTTCAATTGAAGCAATTGTTTCAGAACTGGCTCAGGTCTCTCTCCCTCTTTGTTCTGCTGCTTAGAGAATTCTGGCATTCTTCAGTAGCAAAACTTGTAACTGCAGACAAGGCTGGGCTTAGACTGGGTAAATCTGACTCTGAACTTGCTTTTTGTACTCCTGCTATGGTGATGAAGAAGAAGAGGCCTGGCAGACTCTTCTCAGATGTTCTTTTCCATTTGTGAGATTGAATCCAATGGCAGAGAAGTAATAGAATTACTTGGGTATTTATTCAGTCTTCTGGGTGAAGCATTTGTCCTGTGCATGCCTTGAAAGCATGTGGATTAAAAAGTCAGGAGATACATGGCAAAGAGATGGAGAGGCAACTTTGGTTGTTTGGGAGCTTTGACAGATACTGTGGGTACCATCTGCAGCATCTGCTGTGCACTTGGGGTGATGTGATTCAGGGGAACATTTACTTGAGATCCAAACCTTGCAAGATGTCCTTGCACAGCTCCCACTGCCTGGTGTGAAAAACTGGTCTCTTATTTTAGTGTACAGTAGAGACATCAGACCCCAAAATGCTGCTCATAACATAGAAGGAAGATATAGGGTTTTAATTTGAAAATAACTGAAAATTTACCCATCTGTGAAGATCTTCATGCAAAAGTGTCAGAGGAAGGGCCATTCACTTGTTTAAGATCTGCTTGGTGCAAAACTTGAGCCATTCATTGAGTAAGAAGTACAATCTGGCCTCTGGATTCTCCACCTGGGATGGAATGTAGATCCAGTCAAAGGGACGGATGTGTTTTGGAGAGTAATTTCCTGTTCTTTATTATTTAATTAGAGATACGTAATTTTGGCTGCAAAAAAACAGCTCCTATGTCGTATTTCTTCACCCTGTGGTTAGTGGTCAAAATGTTAGCATAATGCATATAAAACATGTTGGAAATTTATGCAGATGAATTGGGGTCATGGTAGAGAGAGCATGGATGCATTATCCCAGACAAAGTATTCCCAGTCTGTGCTATTGTTATTATTTATTATTTGACATCACCAAAGATACAATTTTTTATGCTGTTTGGGCACTTCACAATGCAGATACGATCCCTGCTTGAGATGCAGGAGAACAAATTAATTTCAGACATGACAAAGTGAGGAGGAAGGGTGCATGAGGGGGAGAGGAATTAGTGTTAGATGTAGTCTGAAGCCTGTGCATGAACAGTGGGGTTGTTAACATGGAATGTTGTACAGGACAGAACTGGGGATAGTGTGGAGGGTAGCAGTGCCCTTTAGGGCCAGTGAAGGCTGGTCCACGTTGCTGATGTGCTGTGGGTGGGCTAATGGCACGTGCTGGTCAGTGCCACTGGTGTGAGGCACCACAAAGACTCCCACAGCCAAAACTGGGCTTGTGGGGAGTACAATCGCCCCAGTCCCTGCATTCTCAGCAATGCTGGGTCAGGCCATGCTGGTGGAGTCCCACAGAGTTATTCTGGACACAAATGTTTGGTGCCTCTTTGCTAGGAATGGCACTGAGCCCCTCATGTAGCTGTGCCATTCCTGCTCTGTGGCTCCCACTCATTTCTGGTGTTGGAGTGAATTGCTCCCATGTGTAGTTTACAATGATGTGCTGCTATGGAGCTACTCTGGTCATCCAACAGCACATTTCCACCACTGGCTTGAAGGTTTGAGGCCAAGGAGTGTTTTGGTTGCACAGGGGCAAAGGGAAAGGGAACTTGGACAGCTTTACCTTTTAAGGACACTTGTTGCAAATGTGACTTTTAATAGCAAACGGCAATTAAATGCCAGGTTTGGGTTCCTGACTGCAATTAGTGTTTGGATTCTAAATTCATATTTGAGAGACTCTTTAGCATTAAATATACTAAATTAAGTGAGGGGAAGGAGTAGAAAACGAGGGGGGAAAAGGTCCTGCTGAAACATAGTCAGACATGACATTTCCTTATGTCGATAACCATCAAGGGCTTTGCTTCTCCATCCATAAAGACAAGAATGCCACCTGTCAATCAAAGGGAGAGTCACAACAAAAGATCAAGAAAGAATGAAACAAAAAAAGTCTTCTTCCTTTGGAAAAGCATTGGCTGTTGCTTTTTTTTTTTTTTTTTTTGCTTCTGATAATTATAATGGGAGCACAAGGTATGTATAGGTTGTAGTTTATATTACAATGCTTCATTTCCTTTCAAAATTGCGTTCACCCAGAAGGAGAAATTACACAAATAAGGTATTTCAAAATGTCGTGCTACTAAAGCATGACCTGTAATTGTAATAACTTTTTTAAAATGCTGTGCTAGGTTCTTACTTTTGGTGCCCTCTGTCAGAGAGAGCACCTTTAGTCTGCATTGAATATTCAGTTTAAAATAAAATCTACTTTTTGTTAAACCACAAAGAAAATGTTTGGTTGCAGTGTTACTGATCCTTATTATAAAAGAGACTTTATATTCCTTATAGTTCAGACAAAAAAAAAAGGAAATTATTAATTAATATTAGGAGAGTCTTCTGCAAGCTTTCCTTGGTTTTTGAAACCACTTTATTATGGACTGTTTGCACAGTGAATTTGGAACCGGAGGTGTGGGGATTAGTAACACAGCTGCATTAAGTAGATAATCAATAGAACCTATTAATACATTTTTTATTTGTCTTACATATAGTAAGGTTAATATAAGTGGCCATTGTGGAGCATGGTTACAATATTAAGTGCAATAGAGATCTTCAACTCTGAAAAAATTAATAAAGAAGGATAAAACAACATATGCTGAATGCATAATACCATATGTTTCATATTTGAAAACTTTTTCCATCTAGAGTATTTTGAATTTTTTTTTGTTGCCATCCTTTAATAGTCAGATTAAATCCTATATTCCTGGCCTGTGGGCTGGCTTTTCCAACATGGAAACCAAATGCAAGAGAGGGATGAACAGTGTCTTGTCTAATAAGCTTCAGCTTTGTGTGTCAGCCCAGTGCTGATAATGGCAAAGTAATGTCCAATGATGTAACTCTTACAGTTCAGTAAAAATCTCCCGGTAGTTTGTGAATGCAAATTCCATCCTGTCTTTTGCAAGCTGAGAACACATAGCAGGAAGCTGAGAGAAAATAAATCATGAAAGTGAAGAACAGGAAATCAAGACATGAAGCAATTAAATGGGAGCCAGCCATGCCTTGTGTGGCTTGGGACTGGACTGTGACATTTTCTGGATGGGGGTGTCTGGGCAGCAAAAAAGAGTCACCAGCCTTACCTGGCACCACAGTCTTTTGAAAGCTCTGTGGTTTTGAGCCTGTCTCTGATACTGCAGACTTTTTGGAGTGGGGTCATAAGAGTTTCAATTGGGGAATTGTTGGTTCCAGAGGTCCTTGGGAAGCTGAAACCAGCTGTCAGGGTTCAGTAGTGCTGACTGAAAACCAAGAATTCCAGTCTGCAAAAAATGTGAAGCTTTCCCATTTAATTTTCTAGTCTTTACAATATCTAAAATCAAGGATTTGAGTCAGGTTTTAAATATTTTGGACCAGAGTCCTCGATCCAGTAGCTCTCTTGAAGTCGTCTTTTTTGCTTTAAAGTTCTACTTTCTGTTGAAGTTGCACAAAAATTTTGTGGAAATATTTATAAGAAGGGACACTGCAGAGAAACTTTCATTTGTCAGTGTAAAATGTGCTGCTGAAAACCTATCACTGATCACTTGAGACTCTGTCCCTGACCTGCATTTTGAGTATCTGGAGCGTGTTGAATGAGTGCTGGCAGTCACCTGACTGAGCAGGACTGTGGCTCAACTGTGAGGCAGTTCTGTGATGTGCCTGGATTTCTGGGTCCATAGCACAGGTATTTTCTGTGTGTATGTCAGAACGAAACCTCAACACCCATTGATTTCCTATGGGCAAGGGGAGGAGTGACAGTAGAATGCTTCTACAGATCTTTAATCTTGAGGGCTGAGCGACAAAGAGTGTGGGCTGTATCTTGCCACAGCTGGGATGTGGGCAGTGTCCATCCTGAGAGCAAGGCTGCAGGATGTGTCAGCTCTGCAGGGCTGCACAGCCACTGAACTGCAGTCAGAGATGATAAGGATAAACATTGCAGCCTTTCTCTGAGAACTTCTCTGTGCAGCTCCACCTCTGTCTGAGAGTTCATGTATTGATTCCACCATCCTTGTGAAACTGCTGCTTTATGGTTGCATTTTATTTTTTAATTGTAAAAGAAGCCTAAAAATTCAATTATAATCACTAGAAAATAAATGCATGTCTACAAGTCTGTGGCTTATCTGGTACTTTACTTTATCTATTTTTCCCTTGAATGTCACTGAAAATTTTTGTCACTTTTCTCTTATCTCCCTCTAATTTGGCAATATTTCTTGTCTAATCTTGCTGTCTGGAAAACACAGTGCTGTAGGTGCATCCCCACCAGTGCCATTTGATCATCACAAGCCACCTTTGTACATCTGGCTCCAACTCACTGATCATTTTGCAGCCGTGTCACATGTTTAATTTGCTGTCCACTGGCTGTACAGTGATCTTATGGCATCTCAGAAGTTCTCTGGAAGTCATCACATCGACAGTCATCCCGGGTAGGGATGTCTGGGTGCACACATGCATCAACTGCCTTTCAGAAATGTCATTATACCTCACATCTGGGATGTATTTACTGGCTGCTATCAAGTGCTGCCACAGAAAACCTCTAGTTACTGCCATCCTGATCTGTGGTATTTGCTTTTCCACATCCACCTCAGTGTTGTCATTTGGAAATGTTGCTAACACAAATCAGGTGCTTTTCAGGAGGGTACAGGCATGGGTTGGGATGGAATGAGTGCTGAGAATTTGTATTGAGCCTCTTCCCATGGCTGTCATCATCTCTTACATTACAGCACATGGTGTAAGGTTGCATTTGAGACTGCTACTGGTCAAATATAAACTAAGGAAAGAATAGAACCAGAAGTGGTGGTCTTTGATTTTTTGCAACAGAGGTGGATCCACTCATATGAGCACAGTGATATGCTGGAAGTCAGCTACAAATGACTAAACTTCTGCCTTTGAAAATGTGGTTTGGACACCCCAGTGACACTTCTAGTGGTGCTTTCCTTCCTGTAGTGACTAAACAGAGCATCATTTTTCTCAGAGAATCTCAGTGTGCCTGTAATCACATGGGAAACAAAAACCCCATAGGGCATTTTTTTGGTCCACATCTCGTGTTTGCATTCAGGCTGAAATCCTGCCTCCTCAATGACCCACGGTTACTCTGTGTGTGGGCGAGGAGCTAACCATGGTGAGTGATGCTTTCCTCCTTTCTCAGCAGAGCAGAGGCAGGGCTGGAGGGAGCTCAGCCCTTCAGAGGTAATGAAACTCCCTTTAGTCTTTGTGGATATCAACTGCACCTTTACTTCCTCCAGGTTTTGTGCCCTGAGACAGAGGGATCCCTTCTCTGGACCTTACCTGAGAGGTTGAACATATGATTTTAATACAATAAATAAGTTTACATCACATGTAAATGTTTTAAAAACATTTTAGTGACTTGCAGATGTCCTTGAAACTTATCTGTGAAGAACATTGTCCTCATTGCTCCTATGACAATCATCCTGCTGTGGAGCAGCTCAGCACCTGTTATGAGAAAGGGCATGGTTTGCACTGAGCAGGCACTGAAGGGTTTGCCTGGAATATTTCCTCTGGTCCTCTGTTCAAGAGTTTGGGTCTTTCCCCCTTGCAAAGGTTCTTTACCTTGAAGGCCGGGCTCATCAATAATGTTTATGGAAGGGAGGCCACATGTATTTGTGGAGGTAAAGTTGCTGAGAGCTATAAGATGCTGATGGTTGCTTGAGAGATTCTTCCTCAAAGTCCAAAGGTTTGCCAGAATAACTTATTTTAGGAAGTTTCTTTTGGCCTCAGCTTATCAGTAAAAAGCTTCCTTACTCCTTACAATCTATTAAAATTGGCAGGGCTTGCTTTAAAATTTTTAATATTGTGGACAGAGCAGGTAGGTACATCTTCCAGCTTTCCGGAAAAATATGTCAGAGGTCAGGTGTAAAGGTACTTGTTCCCCTGAGGATGCCTTCAGTCTTTATCTGTAGAGGACAGAGAAAGATGGGATGTCCTCTCCCACTTGGAAGACTGACACAGGGATTGAGCCCTCTCAGATGACAGAAGAACAACACAGCTCCATGCATTGGCCACTAATAGAAGACAACATTTTGTGAAGCTGGTAGAAACCTTCTAGAGATGCAAACTGTCAGCTTCTACACACAGCTCCTCCCCTAGCCCTTTGTACTAGTTGGAATGAAGTTTTATGTCAATTTTTATATTTCTAGAGAAGTTGGGCTTTTGGACGAGTAGGTGCCTGTGATTTTAGACAAAATATAGATCCTCAAGTGGCTAATCTGCAGAAGGAAACTAATGCCTGCTTTAAAAAGCTACAATTTAGGCAACCCAACCTATTGACCTTCTAACTTTGGACTGCCAAGACTGCTTGCTCAGTACATCTGTTTTTCTATGGTTTTGCCTGTAATTATGTTGTCCTCTGCAGTTACGATAGTGGTTTATCCTGCTTCAGAAATGTTATGTTTTGAGGTTAACTTTCCCAGGGGGTATGTTTCTTTCTTTCTTTTTTCCCTTTCTTCTTCTTGTCAAAGCAAACAAAACACAAAATCCCACTCGGGATGCAGGAGTCAGGAAGAAACCTATTAGAAAGAGTTAAAGTACCTTGTACTGTGGGGACGTGTCTGTCAATGGGAAGTACTGTATAATGGGGTTACTTGAAAATGGCAAATAGTCCTGCATCTTATTGAATGAAAAAGGACAAATGTCACAGAGCTTGATGGAAAAATAAAGATAAGGTTAGGGGTCATGTGACCCAGATGTGTCCCCTGCTGTCCACATGAAGGGCGGCTCTCCCTGCATCTTCCTGTGATTCCTGCTTTTTGCTCAGTGTGGACAAAATGATGATTTATGGCTCCTGCCGTGGTGATGGGTGGGTGAGTTTGCAGGCAATTTCCAATTCCCTTCTCCTGACTGTAAAGCAAAAATTCTTTTCATGTCTTATCCAGCCATCACAGCTTGTTTGTGGTGCCACTGTACCTATTATTTGCAAAAATCATTTTGGGAAACTGTTTATTTCTCATTAAAGGTCCAGCTCTGCCCCACTGAAATTGATAGGAGTTTTGCCAATGACTTCAGGGAGGAAGGATGAGACTCCTTTATCTCCAGTACATTCTGATGTGTCCCTGCAGCATTAGCAACTGCAAGGGGGGACAGCTGGGGGAAATGAGAGGCTTTGCACTGTAAAACACAATTCATATTACCAGAAAGGAGCATCTCTTTGCAGTATCACATCAGGGAATGCTGTGTTCTTGGGGACCTCTCCAGAGGGCTGGGCTGACAGATCCAGACGTCCCTGGCCATCTTTGCCATGGACCGAAGGACAAGGTGAATTTGGTGGCTTTGCACTGTTTGAGTTGGAGAGTGTTCCCCCTCCAGCCAGATGGAAAACCATGCAGGATGGGCCAGGTGCTTAAAACGGGATCTGACTGAGACCAAAGCTTTGAAAGGCAGCTCTAAATTTGCACTGTAAGTAAAGATTTCCAGTATTAAGCCTGCATATGCCATGTTGTATTTCATTTAGCAATTGAGCAGTGTCCAAATGCTATTTATTGGAAACACTGGATTTTTGCCACTGAAAAATATTTGTGGTGCTTTGGCATTCTGAATAACTTGTAGTTTTTTTTGGTTTTGCCTCCTCTGACTTTAAAAAAAAAAATTACTGGAAAGAAAGAGAGTTTTTAAAAATTAATTTGATGTAAACCAAAACAAATTATTGCCTCCATTCTTCAGGGAAGAAAAGGGAGACTTTTTCCATAGACCTTATTTCCCTAGTTTTTTAGTTTCATGTTATTCTAAATAAGGAATACTTCAGAATGTCAGAACTGTAGTAGTTTAAAAAATTATAATTAAAATGTGAACTATACTTTTATGCTCCTTAGTGTTCACATGTACCTAGTTCCTTATTTAGCATACAAGGACCAAAAAGCAACATTTTGATGTTCTTAATCATATGAGTAAAATTTTGGTGTTGAAGTGGGTTGTCAGGAAGTACTGTGGGCTGTATTGTGTTCTGAGTTAAGCTTAATGTCCGTGTCTTTAACATACTGCAAGGTGTCAGGAGAGCTGAACCCTGGTTAAGTCTGCTTATTGCACCCTTAAGATGTTCAGATTTGTACTTCAGAGTCAGCTTCTGACTGAACATAGTTCTGCAAATTGAATTTAAGATTATTATTTTTTTTTAAAAATTTTGAAGTGTATTTGTCAAGGAATCAATCAATTTGAGGATTGATCAGACCAGGTGCTACACAGTTTGTCCAACAAGGACTGTTTTGTCCCAAACATTTGGGATCCTTTGTGAATTTTTAGCCCCTACTCATGCCAAATCTCTAGACATGAATATATGTCTCCATTAGCTCTGCTTGCAGGATTCCTGGGTTTGCTTTGGAGGAGCCATAGCTTACAAAACTTCTCTAGGGGTTTTTTTCCTGTGCAAATGTGGGGCCAAACAAAGGTTATTTCTATATGGCCAAATCTCCACAGAGCAGCAGAGATTCATAAATGCTCATAAGTACTCGTGATTCAGATTTGAAGTGTGTTTCTTCCACCCTGTTCAGCTGGTCTACGAGATGACAACCTCTCCTTTCAAAACACGTCTTGCCTCTTCCTCTTGCATCTACATCTTCAGCCTATCATGATTTCTTTGATTTTCAAAACCTTCGTGTCACTACTCTACAGCTTCTTCGCAAACTGGCAGTGATTCATCCAAACTGTTTGATTAGGACTCACGAAACAGGCTACAGCCAAAAGAATTTTGAGATGTGCTTGTGAATGGGTTGGCAGCTCTCGAAGCAGGGCTCCAACGATCACACCCAGGCAGGTTGCTCACAGCTTAGCAATTGCTGAACAAAAAGCCCCTTACAACTGCAGCTCATGCTACATTTCCTTTTCGAGGGATAGTTTTAGATGCAAATTCATTTACAGAGGTAGATGAGATGAAATGTGCTACAGACACACCTGACTAACTCGCATTTTGTATCTCTAACAGTCAGAAGTACAATGCTTATGGTAATGAATTTTATCTATTACAAGGGAAAACAATCACCTTTGATGACATTATAGAATAAACACATTTAACAGCATGCTGAATTGCTGAAGTATCATTTTCAACGACCTCATTAGTGTCACTTAATTAAAACTTCCTGCTCTTGACTTTGATGCTGGTGCAGACAAAAACACAGAGAGAATTGAACAAACAACAAAAAAGGGAGGGGTATCTTCTAGTGATAAATAGCAGTAGTTGCTAATGAAACCAAATTATGTACCTTTTTCCTGCAACTCAGATAAAATAATATGAAACACACAGCAACTTTGCATCAAACAAATTAATCAGCCGTCAGCAGATTCGCCTGATAATAATCTCTTGCCCTTATTGATAATTTAAGGAAAAAAAAGTTGTTTTTTTCTGTACACAATCATTAGGTCGGTGATAATTAAAGCTTCAGCTTCAGAAATGCCATAATAACTGTTAATTAGCAGGATGCTATTTTCAACATAATTTGCTAATTAGGGAGGGAGCTTATATAGTGTACGTTCCTAATTATGAAAGGGTCTTGTGCTGTAGACTCATGTGACTGGAGTGTAAATGACACCATTATGGGGGTCCTGGCAAATTTTAATTATTATTTTAAAGTATATTTTACTTAGAAATATTTAGCCAATGCAGAGATATTATGCATACAAAATAACTGCTTTTCTTCCAAATCCCATTCCCTGCACTGGCACATTTGGTCTATCAAATGCAAGATGCCAAATATTTTGTTGGATAAACTCCACTAATTTCAGTAAAATTAGGCTGGCATCAAATTTAGTTCAATATATTTCTTTCATGTGGTTAGAGGACAGAGGCCAAATATTGCACTGATTGCTGTGCTCTGATGTTCTAATTTCAGGGCAGAAATTGGGTACCTGCTGTTTGAGAAGGATGAATTTCTTTTTTTCTCTCAAGACTCAGTTTTTAATACATGACAAAAACAACACTCACTCTTTCTATCCTCATTTAACTAAGGTGCTTGAGGGCCAGGTGCAAGTCTTTTTATTTTTATTGAAAATAAATAAAATACAATATATTTTCTGAACTAGAACTTGGTTGAATACATTATTTAAAAGACTGAACTGCTAGTATATGAAAAAGGATGCTAAGGTAACAGGCATATATGGACTAAAACTAAGCCTATGTTCAGTTTTGGGACTTAGGCTCATAAATGTTTCAGATACATTTAATCTGTACCTTCATTTCTAATTTTCTCTCTATATATTTCCATATCTGTATACCTATATATATAAACAATATATTTGTGCATTTATACAATAAGTACATATATAATTTTTAAATTTATCACTACAGCAACAGAAAAGCAAGATGCCACCGTCACTCAGTGAAACATATTCTTACTCCCTAAATTGTAATAACTGATTCCTTTGAACTGTTTTACCTTGTTTCGAATGAAACTGTATTTCTCTTTCCCTTTACAAGAAATGAAAACTTAATTCAATAATAAATGAGCTCCAGCTCGGCATAAGAGTCACTTAACTTAAATCTTTTTGTAGAGGTTCCCACTTAAGCAGCTTGAAAGACAGTAAATCACGTTGGGGAACGGACATCCCAGCTTCATTGCCACGCTGTGGAGCGCTGAATTAATGGCCACCTCTTTAGAATGTATGGATGTGCCTCCCAGCTGCTGGGCCTGACAGTGTTATAGCTCAATTAATGTGATTTTGATGTAATTGCAGATAGGGAACATAGCGCCTAAAAATTATATTTTGCCATAAGAATTATATTTTATCATCCAGATGTGGGGATGAATATTTTAAGTAATGGAGTTTTTTTAATATATTTTTTTTCATTTTCTGGTAACTTAGTTAACAGAGAGCTATGTGGTTTATTTTCTGCCAGTGGCAACAAATGCTTGAAGGTCTTCATAGGAGGCAAAACATTGTTCTGGTCTGCTTGTGGGAAGTGTCACTGATTTTGTGTTAAATTCTGTGCTCATGAGATGCTGCAGGAATGTCTCCTTGTCTTAGAACAAGCAGGTAGATGTAGAGGGTGGTTTTGTTCTACATGCAAGGATTAATTACTGCAGCATTCATTTGTTGACCACAAGTCTTTGCTTCCCTTTGAATCACTAACAGGGAAGACAGGGAAGCACTTGAGATAATTTCTTAAAGCATGCATGGCAAAGGGATGGAGGAGGAAGATGCAGAAAGGGTTACTGTGATGAGGTTATGTGGGACAAAGCTTTTTAGACTGTGAGCCCTGTGGGGCAGAGGTTATCTTTGCTGTGCCCAGACAGGAAGGTTACAGGAAGTTACAGGGATAAGTGATAGTTGATTCCTGGATCACCCTATTGCTCTGGAGGCAGAGAAAAGGTAAAGTGAATTTGTAATCACAGAAGTCTGGTTTGGTTCTGTTTGTTTTTGGTTTTTACCATTTTTTCATTAAAGAAACATTTACTTATTAAAATAAAACAAACAACAAGCCAACACATAAACACATTCATTTGCATTGAAGAGGTAGAACATGCAAAGAATAAACACAGGAACAGATAAAAGCTTGACTGAACGGCAGGCATTATAACAGATTTGCAAAAGTAAATGGTAATAAAATTCAGGCTTTAGCCTTCAGGTGAGCTCTGAGCTGATCGTGCTCCTGCTGCTTGGTTATGAAGGCTGCTCTGGATGCATATCACCTTCTCTAACCTCAGTAAAATAACTACAAAGATCTCATCCTTTTATTACAAAGTGAAATAACATGGACTCGGACAGGTATGAAAACTAATGGAAACTGACCTGTTGGGTGTTTCCTCCTTTCCCATGGCTCCTCTGCTGTTTGGATGATTTGCTGTAATTTCCAAGAGGTGTTGTTAGTGCTTTACTTGAGGGCAGCCCTGGTACTTTGTGTCTCAGGCACCGTTCACATGCCATGCATGGGGATCTGCAGAGCACTTACAATTTGTTGTCAGTAACTGTTGTGACTGTAAATCCCTGGGCTCTCATCAGCCACTCTAGTGCCTCAGCTCCTGTAGGCACCAGGACTTTGATTTCTTGTGATGTCTACAGCAAATGCCTTGAAAGGGCTGGCTTCTCATCCACCTCAGCAAAGACAAATCCCCTGATGTACCCTTGCAGCACGATTTTCAAGGTACTTAACCACCTACTACTTTCAGAAGGTTTCATTTTAGACGGGTTCTGTGCTTAATACAAGCTGAGACTTAGATGGTGTCTGAGATTGCACTGAGCTTTCACTGGAGATGGACCAAGCCTTCACTTTCCCGTTTCTTGGTGCGCCGCTTTCACGTGCCATAGTGGAAGCAGAGTTTAAAAAATGGGTATTTTGGGGGGAAAAAAAGGAATTTTGGGGAGGAAAAAATAAGCACATAAAGGGAATGTGATTGTGAAACCTTAAAAGTTGGCAAAGAGTCAAAAGGTAAATCCCAAAGCCTCATTTCATATGTGTACTCTTAGGCTGACTGGATTGCAACTCGCCTAGGTCCTTTTACTTTCTGATTTACCCACTGTAAATTAACATGGAGAAAACCTGCCTGCTCACATCCCAACCCCTGGGCAGCTTTTAATGGATGGTGCCCGGTTTTCAATGCATTTATTAAGAGATTAACAATAACACGGCAATATTTTACCTCATTAACGCCGCCACCTCGTTCTTACCCTTGGGCCTCGCACTGCCAGGTACCCCGAGGCCTCATGGCTGGACGTGTGTGAGTGAGCTGGTGCCCAGCCACCTTTGCGGTGTGTCCCCGCGGGGGTGACAAAAATTAGAATTTTTTTTGGCGGCTGGAGGCAAAAATTACAGTTTTTTGAGTGACAAAAACCGGGCGGTTTTGGGAAGAGATCGGGGCTGGGTGCAGTGCGCGGCAGCGGCCGCCAGGTGGCGGCGCCGCGCGGGCCGGAGCCGCGCGTGCCCCATTGGCCGCGGCGCCATGTTGTGGCGGCCCCTCAGCGCGGCGGGCCCGCTCCTCCCTGGCTTTGGGCCCCTTTCCTTCCCCGCCTTGTGCAGTTTAATCCCTTGGAATAAACCACAAACACCCAGCAGAGCCCACAGCCCAAGGCAGGGACGAGGGAAGCTGCCTGGCACGGGGCGCAGGCAGGGCCGGCAGCCAATGCACCCCGGTGCGCCGTCACCTGTTGTGGATGGACGCGCTCAAAAGTCAATTCATAAAATTCCTCACTTGGGCGAGCGCAGATGATGCAGTGGGGAGGTATCAGGTGTAAACCACAACAGTGGTGTGCTGCTGGCGTCGAGTTTCAGAACCTGGCTGGGTCGTTCAGAAAAAAATAAGTCTGAGAGCTTGCACAGCTGCTGTGAAATGTATCAGGCTGACCTTGGCTGGGCTGTCCTGGGAATGGGTAACCAGGTAGAATGTACCTGCCAAGGTGCCATTGTCACCCGAGCATCCCCAATCCATGGCTTTTTGGCCATGTGTTTGTTGCTTGACCACGTGGAATTGTCACATTGGAACTACAAGCTGGATCGAGCAGGAGCTCTTTCTCTGGGGCTTCTCCTCACTGCTGCAGTCTGACAGCAGCAGAGAGATTTCACGTTGCATTAGCGCTGTGGGTAAAGAAGTTGATGCTGGTAGAGTTTAGTAGTGTGAGCCATGGATGTAAATCAAATCAGACCCCACAACTTCAGATTTCATACTCCACCAGACCATGTTATCCTTTTCCCTTCCTATTTTCAAGTGTGAAAAAAGGTGGTGTGAGAATGTTTGAGATTTCACTTAGTTTAGGCTGGTTTAGCCCAAAGGGAAAAGCTGCATGTGAGGAGTAAACTCTATTATTTAAGGACTTGTGCAGTCATTTCTCTCACAACAGCAGCAACAAAAAAGTGGTTGTTTACTTGCCGTTCCTCCTACCACTGACTTTTAAAAATACTGAGTTTTCTCAAATCTGGTTGGATTTTCTTCAACCAGTTCTTTGGAATGAAAAAAAGGCATGACATATTTTAACCTAAAGCTGTTTTGGGACAGTTGTAACTAACAGAAAATAAGAGTCTTGCATGAGCGCTGCTTAAGCCTAGATTACACACAGTGATTCCAGTTATACTGTGGGCTCTGCCAGATGAAATATTTAAACCGACAAAAGCCATAAAATGGCCATTTCAAAAGTTTTCATTTCTGAGCTATTAGCAATTTGCATAGGGTGACAGGAAAAAAAAATGATACCTATCATGAAAACAAAACTAGGTCATCTCCAGAGACCTTGATACATTTCATGATTTACTCAGCTGCAGGTTTTCTCTTTTTCTCCATCACTTTCCATGGGCACATGCCACCCAGCTTCACACTTCTCAACCTTCTGCTCTGACTGGTTGTTGTACCAACAGTGTAATATATGTATGCAAATAATTTTAGAACTTTAGTAATTTTCATAGTTCCTTCCATCCCTTCCTGTTTCAAGAGCAGTATTTTAGCCTGAGCCTTTTGTTAAGAGACATTGAAGCTCCTATTTCTTGTTGTGTGATATTTGTCATTATTTACACATCTTAAGTAGCATATATTTAGAAGGCCAAACCGTGGGCTGTTTGTTTCCTTAATAACTGAAGAGGTGATCCATTTTCTGTAAAAGTGGTTTGAAGTGGTTTTTTTTGACAGGGAACTGGAGGAAAACTTGTTTTTTGGGGGAATTCCAGCAAAGAGTTGATTGTGACCTCTGATGCTCTGTAGTGTCAAGGACAGATGGGAAGATGGTATGAATCAATATATGTCAACTGCACAGATGGTACAGTCATGCCGTGTCCATATCCTGATCTCCTATCCCTTTGAAACAGAAATTAATAATCCCTTCATTATAGGCAATAGCTGCCAACCAGCTGAAAGATCAGACTGTGACTTGGGGTGAAATTCTCTGCAAGGTTTCTGTGCAGCAAGGAGGCTTGGCTGAATGTTGGTTTTTAAGAAGTGGACTTGGGTTTGGTTTTGACCTATCTTCTTGGGGCACAGAGGGACCCTACGTGGAGCAGGGGTATGGGGCAGGCAGCTGTGAGGAATGTGGGGAGCAGCACTAGCCATGGAGCACCACTGCATGGGGAAATTTGGGGCATGGAAGCATGTGGGAAAAAATGAGAGAAACCCCCCCACTTCTGCTCACGGAGGGATCCTCAGGCCTGAGGAGAGTGGCTTTGCCACTGCAGTCTGTGCAGGTGTACAAGGTGATAGTGACATGTTACTTTTGGAAATAAAATCTGGGAAACTTGGGAAATTTGTCTGATAATCAGATCCTCTCTGTAAGATGTTAGTAGTGCTCCTGCAATTTTATTGTGCTTTCCTAAAAGGCCCTGCTTTTGTAGACATGTGGTCACTAGAGAATTGCAGTTAATTACTGCTTATGCCTGTCTGTTTTTAAAGCTTGTAATCCCCACAGCTATGGGGAAAACCAACCAACCAACCAACCAACCAACCAACCAACCAACCAACCAGCTAACAAAAAAAACCCCAAATAAATCAGAAGTACTCTTTAGGTTCAGACTGACAGGAGACAACTAAGCCCAGGTCCTGAAGTTTCCATTTGTCTTGACTTGAGTACAATCCAGCAATGGTGTCAGTTGTGAATGTACTGGATGGCAATGTCTGGGATGCAGAACCCAAATGAATGAACTGGGGTGGCTCCTTGCATGCTTGGAGAATTCCTGATATTTAAGTGTTCTATGTTGCACTGTTCAGAGTGAGAGTATTGGTTTGTCCTTGTCTTTCCTTTTAGCAGGAAACAAGGCCTGATATTAAAGGCCACGGTTTGAAGGAGAATATGTAATATAATCAGCTGCTGCAACCCACCAAAACGAGTATTGGCACGCCTGCACAGGCTTCACTGGTAATGATGAATTCAGTATTCACCACATGGACTAATTAATGCACTAGAACATCTCCCAGTGCAATTTGCAAGTCACAGATTGCATTAGGTGATACAAATGACTCATTTGTGAACCTGAAGGATGACCTTTGGCAGGACTAACTTCTGACCTCAAAAATATTAAAGAAAGGTTATTTCACCTTGCCATTGTCTCCAAATGCCAAAATAGCCCAATTAAAAACCTTGACATGGAACCATAGGAGCAGATGCGAGTCCTAAAGGGCATTAATTATTTTCAGTGTCAGCTGGTTGTATAACTGAGGCCAAATGAGAGTTTGGAAAGCTATTAAGCCCCTGTCTTACATGGATTGGGTCTAAGGTTTGAATTGAAAATAGTGTGTGGTAGAAGGGTAGGTTGTCCAAGTGAGAGGTGTGAGATACCTTCCTATACAATAACTGTTAGCTGATCTTTAAAAATGTACCCCTTCAGTAATAAGATTCCATCCCAGCTTCAGTATTTATGAAATAATCATTAGTCACCATGCTGCGAGGTCGAAATCCTGTGCATATGTTCAGCATTGTTTCCTTGTGTGCTGTTCTCACCCTCCCTCCCTGGCCACTGATCTTGTGTGTGAGCTTTTTTCCCAAATGCGGTGACAGATGAAGATATTGCACCAAAACTAAGTTCCCATATGGCTAATTTCTACATTTGTTTTAACAACACACAGATTTAAAACAAATGAAAACACAAAGACTTGAGCAATCTTGGCGTTCTTTCCAGTGCTGTGTAATTTCTTCCTCCAGGTGGGCTTTTATTGACACATACTGAAATGCCTTGATGTGTCTTAAAAAAGAAACTAGTCAGACCATAATTCACTCAAAGATTTTCATTTGTTTGGGGAAAAGCCTTGTATAACACTCACTCTCTTCCAACCTTCCCTTCCTAACCTCAACAGTTTGAAAATCATTTATTTTCTTAGCTCAGCAAATTGAAAAACAAAACAAATATGTATCCATATATATATATATTTAAGGAGCATAAATAAGTAAGTTTGTTATTTACATCCATATCCAGAAGGGTTTATGCCACTAAAATCTACATTGGAGTTATTTTAAAGTTTATTTTCTATTTCCTCTTGCCATGGTTGTTTCAGCATTAGTCACCAAGAAGAGCAAATGATAATGGCTTTTTGGATGCCATGATCATAGGAATAAGATAGGAATAGATAGGTTCTATTCAATGGAATGTTTACTGATATCACCCAAGGGAAAGATTTCCAAATTTTGGTTATTTTCCCAACAGATACTTTTTCTTACCTGCTGGGGATTGCCCTTTGCCTTCATAGTTCTGAAGCTCTGCCAGGGGAATATAATATTTATGATTCCCATTTACATGATGGAGAATTAAATAAAGGCATTTTTCTGTCCAATGTCTTGGTGTGTCCTTCAGCTGCCTCCCCAGTGCTGTTCTTTGTTATTTAGTGGATGGTTCTGTCTTACCCCGCTATGGAACTGTGTTACTTGAAACTCTTCTGTGCTGTGTGAATGAATGAAATAAGAAATTTCACCAGAACTTTTAGCTGTGCTTTAACTGAAGTGTTTCCTCAGTAAGATTATCACTCCTATTGAATCCTAAAGAATTCACTGTCATAACTGGTATGAAAAGATAACCACAAATTCAGATCAGGAGATTTTCCCAATTGTTTTGTTTAGGTTATATTTACTTATCCTGGTTCAAGCTTTGCACGTCCAAATATGGATAATGCTAGTTGATCCCTTGCTTTTAGAATAGTAGATTTCTGGGGGAAAGGGAGGTAGAATCTCATCTATTCACAGGTGTTCTTAAACTTTACTGTTTGCATTGCGGAATTAATATTTAGTTGCATGGTGAGTTAGAGGCATCTTACTGCCACTTACCTGTTCCTAAATTTGGGTAATAATGCTCCTTAAAATGGTCGCTGGATTCTTAAAGAACATCTCCTCTGAAGAAAATTGGGGGGAAATGTTTATGAATGTTGATAGATAGTGAGAAGGGCATGACAGAATTGCACATAATTTCTACATGTTATTAATGAGTGAAGTCGGGACATAGAAATAACTGTTCTTAATGTTCATGTGTAACTGATAATTTAGTATTTTCTTAAGCAGGTCTTCTGTTGTTTTTCTGCTTGTAGAAGATGCTTTTCTATAGCCACAGTGAAAAAACCAAGAAAAAACAAACAAGCAAGCTTCACAGCAAGAAAAAAGTCAGTAGTTGAAAAGGGAAGTAAAGGGAAGTGAAACACAGAGATACAAAACCAAAAAGTATAGTTTTGTTAAAGTCAGTGTTTGTTCCATGAGCAGTGAAACTAATGAAACAAAACCCTGTTTTTCCACAGATTTGTATTGTTTCCTGCTCTCCTTTATCACAATAACTCCATTCATCATGTCGGCTTGTCACCATAATGTTCTTTGATCACTGACATAACCTTTAGAGCCCTCACTCTAATATTCTCAGTGCTTTCCTATGAAACTGAGTTCCACTGCAAACATCCATGCTCTCCTGCCTTCCTGTAGAGCTGTCCTCTAACTGTGATCCTCGTGTCCTGTGTTCCCTTCCACTTGGGCTGCACAAGGAGGATGCATTTGCTGCTTGCCTGGATGACTTGTACCTGTCTTCCCTTTTGTATCAGAACTTCTTTTTCTTTCAAGGCATTTACATGAAAATATCAAAATTTTCTTTTTTTTGAGACTTAGGTAGAGAATGGACAAAGGGTTAAAACTGTTAAGAGGAGAGACTCATGAGCAGACAATGTGATCTCGCAGATCCTGGTTTCCTTAGGAAATGAGACTAAAAAAAAGGCCTGATTGCCTCAGGGGAAGAAGACAGGAAACTGCCCCACTGGCCAATTATGGCATTGTTTTCTTGTAATGTGGTTTATTTTCCATACTGATGAGTGCTGTACCAAGATCTGAGCTCAGAAGTGTTTGGGTGTCTCTGATGCTGCTCAGTGTTGCTGTAACTACATTTTCTTGTGGAAACAAGATAAAATGGCTGCATAAGAATATAGGGCAGGGTTACTGAAGTGAATTAATTTCTGGCTTTGCAAATTCTAATAATGTCTACCTATAACAACACACCTGTGGTTTGGAGCGTTTCAGGTCCAAAAGACTTTTCCAGATGCTTGTACTTTTTACAAACGTTGCCTCCCGTGTTGAAATGTTCTGCATTAGGCAAGATGAGAACATTATCAGAATGTTTGATTTAAAAATGAGGTATTGTTCTTGCATCTGTGAATGCTTACATCCTACTCAAAAGTTGTGGCCTTCCTGTAGGTAGTGCCGATGGTTTGGTGCTCAGAGTGTCTGAAGCTGAAATTCAGCAGAGATTTGGTCCCTGGGTTGCAGAAGTGTCTTTCGGTGATTAGTTGAAAATCTGGTTTGAGTTCTCAGTGCTCTAATGGTTTAAAAACCTTCCTTATGCACCCTGGTTTTTGTTATATATTAGCAGGCTTTTCCAAACGATCTCCCAGCATCCCCTGGCTCTGTGCCTGTGCTCAGCCGAAGGGGAGGCTCGTTCAGCAGGAGATTTTACCATTTTCAACTTGTTGTTTGCAAAATTTAGAAGGCCGGATTGCATAGGATTCCATTTGTACTGTGTGGGTGTATCCAGGATGTGCTTTATCGGGATGTTTGGAAAGAGATCTCACTCTGAAGTTGCATTCAGAATTGTTTTGTTGGTTGTGTGATGGCGATACGGGATAATGGCATGCACTAAATGCCATGTGTGATGCATAAAATATGACATGGTTTCATAAGAGAGGTGAATGATGTGTATGGAGCAATGGCTTTGTAAGAAGACACACTGAATGGAAAAGAAAAAAAAAGATTCCTTCCAATTTCACCATATTCCATTTTGTGGCAGGATAACATATCCAGCTGAACTTTTAATTCAAAAACTAAACTGATTTGGGAAACTTAATATCCTCAGACATTGCCATGGATTTGATATTTTTACTAAGGTTCACGTGTATTACTCACACTTGGGCTCATTAGGTAGATTATCAGAATTGCAGCCTGTGTGTGCTGATGGCTGTACTGATTTAAAATGCCATTACTGGTAACTTTTGCATTGGATTACATCCTCCCTGACCCCCGAAGTTAATGGAATTACAGAGGGAGTGGTGTATTAGCCATGGGGTTTGGGCCTACAGTCATCTCTCCCATTTGTGGCAGAATGGCATTGTCAGGGAGCACGTGGGTGAAGGGAAATGGTGAGCTCAGAGTTGGGGCTTTTCTTGGGTGAGTAGTGGCTGGTTTTCAAAATTGCTTTTCTTATAAGACTGAAACTGATACATTAACATTCTCCTGTTTTCAATTAGCAAAAGCTCATTTTGAAGAAAATATTGCTGGCCTGTTGCATGGTAGATGATGGGAAGAAAAAACCATGGAAAACCAGGTGTAATGAATGCTGGTTTTTAACCAATGGAAATACAACATAAAATAGTGGCTGTGGTGCATTATATAAACTGTGTTCCACCTGGCTTGCATTGTCCCTTTCTTACATTTATGGTGTGAATGTTTTTTCCCTGTCTGGAAGCAGCTGGGAAGTGTAAATTTTAGGTTTAAGTAGGTGTGTGTTGTTGCCTGTGGATCTTTTTTTCTTTTATTTTTTTCTCCTATGAGAGTGGGTAATGGCACGACTGTATTTTGGAGAAGGCTATCATGACCAAACCAGTCCTTACCACCCTGCTGCACTGTCCCTTTAAATAAAGCATGCAGAGTTCACTTTCTGAAGTTCATTAGCTTGTGTTATCAATAATTTAGGATAATATTCCAGTGGTGCCTAAGTGCCTGGACCACCTTATTTTCCCTGTCAGCTTTCTCATACCCTAGCAGTCCAGTGAACTTGATAAGTGTCCCATCATCCTGTTAATCAAATTACTTATGAACCAAAATTGACAGTTTTCATTAATTATAAAGGATTATTCTAATTGCAATTCAAATTTATTCATTTAGAACAGACGGCATTCAGTAATATTTCAGGAAATTTGCATATTAAATGGAGAGGGTCGTCCATTAAGTATGGTAATGTATGCATATTTCCTTATTTTTAACTTCTGGGCCATATGCACTGCTGCTACTTCAGCAGGTGAAAAACCAGAACGTGCTTAATTTGTTCAACAAACACAGGGGCCATCGCACATCTTTTGGCACTAACCACCATTGTCCTTCTTCCTTTTTATTCCTCCCTCTCTCGCTCCCAAAAATAACTTGTATCCTTCGAAGAAACTTCTGATAAGCCTGTTTTTAAACAAATATGTCATTTTTTTTTTTTTAATTTATATTTTTAAATGGTAGGCACAGCTGGTTGGGGTTGATTGAAATGTTTTGCCATCGAAGCTGTGTTCATTAATTTCTTCAAGATGCTGAAGCAGGCATTAAGGATGCCTGCTGGAGTCCTTCCCAGTGTCATGTGGAACAGCGAGGGGGCTAATCGTCAGCCTTGTAACATCAACTGGTTACCCCCCTCGTGTGAGATGAACCTTTCCCCTCCAGTGAAAAATGAACCTGTCTCAGACAAAAGCACAAACTATGCATGCAATGAGACAATGTCATTATTCAAACCCATATAAGGCTCTGCTCCCACATCATTAAGAATCATATCTTCATGATATTAATAAGCACCTACCTTAAATCTGTTGCTGAAGTTACACACAGGTATATTTGTATCTGTCCCTTTATTGATGGTGTTCTAGATTGGGGATAGGAGAGCTGGGGCACAGGATACTCACATGATTGACTTTCAAACTGGCAAACTGCTTCTGCACCTAATGTGAAACTGTGTTGTCATGCATCACATGATCCAGCTTGCAGTGGGTTAGTTAACATACCCAGAAATTATTGCCATCTTGCCTTAATGGTTTTAGTAAAACATCTGTCAACTCATTCATCTTAAAAAACCCCAAAACAACAAAAAAAGAACTTTTCTCGGAAGAATACATTACTCATTTAACTTGTTTTTAAGCAGGTTTCTTTAATTTTCTAGAGTGAAATGAAACTCTTTGGTGTTTCTGTTTGCAAATATTTTGTTTTTGTTGGATTCATTTGCTCCAGGCTGTTTATGTATCATGTTAAATAATTTTTTTAAACTGTCATATTGATTGAAAGTTACTCAGAATAGCAGTGTGCAAATTACAATTGTGTTTTTTGAGCAGGAAGTGAAATTCAAATGAAAGGAATGTGTACTGCAAATGCTAATTATCTTGTGTTGCCCTTCTTCTGCACTTCTAAGTGGAGTCAGGAAAAGCACCACGTAGCAGTGCTTCTTGAGCACTTCTAGAACAAAGTTTAAAGCATATGCTTAAATACTTTGCTGCACTGGGATCATGGACAGGAAATGAAAATAGTATTGGGAAACTCTTAACTTTGATTTTCTACATGAACTCTGAAACTCACAAGTGGGTGTATTGTCTAAAGAGCTCTTTATTAGTGGAGAGGTATCTGACAGAGGTGTTTTCAGGGGTTCTGGATAAAAAGAGGAATGGAACAAAACCCCTGCAACCCATTTGAGACCTTTCAAGCTATGAGTGCAGTGTATGGACTTTGCTCCTTAATTCTGTAGAATTTTGGCCATCCTGTGAAGTACTCCTTAGTGTTGGCCAGTTGCCTTTTTTCAGACTAACGTTTCTTTAAACAAATCTCAGATTTTGTTGCCACTTCTGTGCCCTGAATTTTCTATAACACAGGCAGGAAATGTCTTTAGCTTTGGGATGAGAATTTCTGGAAGAGGCAGTGCACTGAAACAGTGTCTTGAACTCAAGCGTTGGGGTTATTCTTTACGATGTGTACATAGACCAGTGCTCCACCATATGGGAAATCCATATGCCCCATTTGTTTTTCCTGATTTTTATGTGGCTGTTGTTGGTACTGCTTGGAAAAGGCCACACCTGCCCTGGGTTCAGCCTGCCCATGTGGGACAAGTTCAGCACAGTTTGTACACAGGGCAGCTTCACTGCAGGATCAGCAGTTGCAGTGAGTTGGTCTTGGTGAACTTAGCCCTGGCCATGAGCTGTTTGTCTGTCCCAGAGCCTCTGATTGCAACAGGGACAGTCTTGGCCTTCTCCACGGTTCTCTAGGCCAAATGCTCCTTCTGATCGCTTCACATCAGGCCTGATTTGCCTTTTCACAAAGGATATGGCATCAGCATTGTGCAACTCTCATCTCTGCTCGAGTTTTGTGTTTGCTGGGTCTTTCTTGGCTTAAGGGAAATTTCCAGGCTGTGCATGTATGTAAAAGTACCCAGAAAAAAAAATAAAAATCTTTTGACTGGCGTGACAAATTCCCATTGACAGAAAAAACTTTAAAATGTAGTAGATTTCTTCAGAATTCTCAATTTATTTAATCTAAAAAACAGTGAAAAACCCTATCTCTGATGAGTATTTGTGAATCTTCAACTGAATTTGTCATCATTGACATTTGACTGTTTTGCAAATAACAGATTTGTTAAAAATATTCTCTTCCTTTTCTGCTTGTATTCTGATTTCACTCTTTGATATTTGCTAATTTATTCACAATTATTAGAACTTAATTTAATTGAAAGTCTGCAAGCCTGGGAAGCACACAGTCCTAGCATTTGTCCTCTGGCTGCCAGTTTTTTCCTCTGCATGTACAAGACATTTGTAAATTGTTCCTGGTCTTTACGCTTTCCAGCCCAGAGGTGGATTTCCATATTCATTCAGAAAAAAAAAAAAATCTTAAGTGTGCAGTAGTGTTGAGGCAAAATGAACTTCTTGTATTATTTACATGCATTCTTCTCTTCATCCCCTGCTTCTCTTCATGCATATGCTCTTTTTTGTTTTCATGGCATGTATATAAAACTTGTGAAAGTGGCAGGAGATAGGTATCCTGCTACAGCTACAGCAACAAGGATGGAATAAGTCAGGAAAATTTGGTATTCATGTTGTTTCATTTTCTCAGTAAGTGAAAATCTTGTATGGTGCAAACCTCTGCATTTACGGGTCAAACTTTTATAATTTCTTTTTTATTATCTAATTTTTTTAAAATTCAGGCAAACATGTAAAATTTGATTGTCATGAAAAGGATTTTTCCAATTAAATGTATTTAGGCAACCACAATCTTCCCCCACAGAATGTCCAGGATTCACAGGCTATGCCACAAGCTGGCTTAGACTTTTCATGAAAATAGCAGATGTTTACTAAAAGGAATATGTAAACTTTGCTGATGTATACCTCATCCAGAAGCCTGGCTTTTGGCCTTGCACCCAAGATTCTGCACACCTTCTAGGGACCAGAAACAGTTTGATACTTCCTTTTGGTGCTAGATGTCTGCATGATGTGTGTTCCTGTGGGCAGCTCGTGAGCAGATCCTTCAGGGGAAGAGGGGCTGTTTCCATGCCTTGTGGTGCATATAAGTTGTGGTGTTAGCAGAGTGTCAGGAGAGGTACAAGTTGTGATAGGGCTCCACAAGTGTTCTGGCATGTTAGAATTTTAGAAGAGTTCACTAAGCTACAAAAACAATATGTGAAGCTGGTGAAAATCTGTTTATGCTTCATTTTTCCGTAAGAATTAGAGTTTCTCTGATTAGTGTCTGAAAAAACCCTTCTGTGTGCTCAGCTTTTGGTTTTCTTTACATTAGAAAAGGGATATTGAACAGATCTTGAGAAAGCAAATTTGCATTCTCAGATGAGGAAGAGGACCTTGCTCACACTCATACACCTGTGCACATGGCATGTGAGAAGACCAAAGACCATTTGTTCTAAGAAATATTTAAAGATATGGGGAAATTACCAGGTTTTGCTGAGATTAGTCAGAAAGTACATATTAATACATTTTTTATTATGAAAAGGAAATCATACTTGAATAAAATATATGGTTTTGAAAAAGTTGTATCTGCCTCAGTGATTAAGCATATATGTTTCATCAATCTCTGATTTCATCAAGGTAGTTGAAGCTCACATGACTTTTTCATTTTGCCTTTCTTCCTATTTTCCTCCTGCCCCTTCTCTTCCTCTTCTCTCAATGTCTCTTTAATTTTTTTTGGTGAGGGTTAAGCTGCTGACAGATTGCATGCAAAACACACATCTGAGCAAAATAAGTGTGGGTAATATTTTGACTCTTTAATGACCACATTTATAACATAGTAAATTCTGTGTTCTTAATTCAGACCTTGAATCGATGTATCTGTATGTACTCTTATGTATTACTGACATCAATGTGTATGAAACTGGGAAAAAGATTCTAGAAATCACATATATGTGTATGTGCTTCCTTCAGATATTCTGCCAAACCGAAGCTCTGCCCATGGGATTTGTGAGGAAAGTCCTTGTTTACCTGTGTGGCAATGTGATTATTCCCTGAAGCTTAGGCTGTTTGTTCCTATTTTTAGCATGAAGCATCACAAATTATTTTGTGAGTCATTAAAATTAGCCAACCCTTTCAAAAATCTCAGGTTAGGGCTTTGTGCTGTTTTGTGGCACACAGACATTTGTTGATGAAATGATTTTGCCGGCTCTGTCAGTGTAGAGGATTTTGGAGAAGGAGAGTCCTGTGGTGTGGGGTTACTGGATGGGGTCTCAGGAGAGTCCTGTGCTCAGGCATGGATTTCTCAGGCATATTTGGAGAAGCCATTGTGCATCTCTCAGTTCTGACTCCTAATGCTCCACGTGTAGGTTGTGTCTCTCTCCATCCTCCACCCTGACCATCTCTGTTAAGTCCTTTTAGGCAAGAATTTTCTGTATCTCTGTTTTTGCATGACGCTGAGATTTTACTGTTTGCAGTGGCTGTAGGTTCTCCTGTACCACCCTTAGCAGGAGCAGCCCCACCTGAGGCACAACTCCTTGGCTGTTGCCTTGGTGCAGCAGAGCAGGTGACGCATTAGAGGGCACAACTTTTTGGGTGTGTTTAAATGTTCGGTGTCATGTATGACAAGAAGCATCATGTTTCACTCTTGTCATTTGGTTTGCTGCTCCTGATGAGTTTTCTTTCCTAATGTGGCATAATATTAATGTTTCTGCCTGACAGCTTCCAAGCCTGGGGGTCAGAGCTCATGTTTCAGCACACGAGACACCCAGCTATAAATCTTTTTAAATAATACAGAAGGCAAGATGGGGTCACTGCAGAAAAAGCCAGCCAGTCTGAACGAAGTGGCATTGATGCATGGAAGAAAGTGTGTGGATTTGGTCGGCCTTGCATAAGGCACCATTCTGAAGTTTTTCTTATGGAAAAGTGTTTTTCTGCTGAAACATTTCTAGTCTTGATTCTGGTCTCTTACAAAGTTTATTGAGTCAGCTTGACTGTGCCTTTGTTATTTTTTTTTGTGTGTTCAGAATACTGCAAGTGTAGCACAGGATATGCATTTATAATGCCCACTGTATGCACTTGCTGAGAACTGAGAGGAATCAATTGAATACTGACAGCTGAAAAGAAATTCATGGAGTAACTGCATGTTGTGTTTCTAATAGGAAAATCCAAAGGGAAAAATTACTGTCCATTGCATTAGTAAATATGGTAGAAGCTAATCCCATATAGAGTCTGAAGATGCAGAACTATCACAGATTGGAGCTTCTGTTTGTGTAGCACTTTCAGGGTTTGCAGCATGGAATGACATTAGATTTGTATTTTTCTCACTTCCCACTACTTGTATTTATGCTACTTCTTCTCTTTGCAAGGTGGATGTAATTTGTATCTGTCCTTAATGTCATCTGAGCAGCACATGGCAGATTTTGCTACTTTAGGTATTTGCTTATAGGATCCCCACAAAACTGTGTGGACCAAGCAAGGCATAAAACCACCAATGCACTTTTAAATTTTTATTTGTCAGACAGTAGCTTTGTGACTGTATATTCTCTTAAGTTAAATGGAAATTGTTGTTTCCTCTAGAATTGTAACAACAATAAAAATAATCATCTTTTCCATGGCATTATTGCCATTATTCATATTCCACATGTATGGAACAGGATAAAAAAACAGAACTTCTTTACGGAAAGCCTGCAGTGGATGCATTGGATGCTGAGGATGTCATGGAGGTTCTGGCTTTTGTCCTCTCTTAGAGGAAAGCTGTAATACTTAGAACTAATGACTGAGTTATGGGAGTTTTCCAGACCAATGGCAATTAAAACTTACAGGATGAAACTGCCTGTTCTGCTGCTATATGCACACACATCATTGAATTTAATGCCCCTTCTTTGGATGTGCTTTTGTCCTCTGTAATTTTCTGCAAGTGACTGGGTGCAGGAGCCAATCTTTTAGGTTTAGCTGACAATGCTCCATGGAAACACCCTGCAATATCCATTGTTTTCTTGTCTAGATGACCATCAGCCAACTTGAGCCTTTTCCTGATGGGTGCAACAAACATCAGGTAACTGCCACCTGTAAAAAGTCTTTAATGAAGAGAAATTAATTGACAGGAGGAAACAATTTATGAGGCAGCATGGTGGTAAAAACATGGTGGCTTAAAGGACAACATTTGTTTTATAAAAGGGGAACTAGGATGGAGCACAAAGATTGATCTATTTAGACTGATAGCCAGCAGCTTTAGTTAATTTTACTGCAATCAGTTCTGCATAGTGGGTGAGGAGAGGTGCTGTTCTGTCTTCTTCAACTGTGGCAAAGGAATGTGTGACATCCTAATTTTGGGACAAATCAAACAAGGGAAAAAGGGCTTTCAAGCTGAGGTACAGCAGGGGAGAATGGTAGAGAGCACTTGGTAATTCCTGCTCTGTTAGCCTGGGATCTGAAAGCGAGATTGCTCAGGCAGCTGCATAAAGTAGGTGCTGAGGATAAAAGGGAATCCAAACCATATCTTTGCTCAAAAACTCGAGAGCACTTAGATTTATTTTAATGTCTCTTCTCCCATAATTTCTTGTCTCTTCTCTCTGTTTTTCATGGGAGGTGACAACCTCATCAGGAGCAGGCCCTCAGCTTGGTTGTTGGTAGTTTGGGTCTTGACCCTGTAATCTTCTCCTGCATGGAATGCTGTGTGTCCCAGCAGCATTCCAGAGCAAAACCACTTTGGATAATGAGGGGATGCAGAGCTATGGCCTTCACTTTGGATTTTTGGTCTCTTTCTGGTTAATCTCTCACTTAGAATATAAATCACAATAGTTCTGCATGGAAAGTAAGTATTTGCATAATCCCTCTCATGGAAAACAACCCTTAAAACCTAGGTATTTATTATTGTGATCAGCTCTTGGTCTAGCATATTTCTGAAGATGAAATGAGAAACTTTCATAAAAGCAGCTCCTTTCCCCCTTACCCCATTTGTTCAAATTAATTAACATTATGACAATGCTGTTTTCTGCCTACGCACTTAATAACCTCTGGAGAATAGATTAGTCTAATATTATTTGCTTACAAAGATCAGTTTTGATAGGATTTTAAGTGCAAACACTCTTGCTTGTAATCAACAATTCCTGCTACTCCGAATTTTTGCATCTTCAACTAAAACATCTATTACACAGGCCACCTGTGGTGATAAGTGAATCTTGTCTGTGAAATTATTTTAAACACTCTCAATTCACTAAAAATGTGTATTTATTCTCTGCATTTGTAAGCTGCACACATCATTCCTCCTTCCCCATACTTGGTTGCTCTGTAATATCACGTTGCTCTTAAACCACTTGTGTATGAAATGTCTCCTTTAGAAAAAGAGATTCATAATTGGAAGTCGCCTTTTTGTATTTCCTCTTCTCCATCTCTTTTTTTTATTTTCCCTCTTCCTGTACAGCACTTCTATGAATTTCATAGTGCAGGTGGTGGTAAACACCAGGCAGGTGTACAGCTCCTAGGATATGTTGTGGCTGGGGTAGTGAAGATCTCATTTATGGTCTGAAATGAAGCACAAAAGAGCTCTTGGTGGGGGAAGTGGTGTTTAGAGATGTAGCTACTGAAAAGTAAACCACTGTAATCTGCAGTGACATGGCAAATCTGGGTGCCATGGGTATTAAACTGTGTTTCTGCTGCTGTGGGAGGGTTTTTTTGCCAGGAGATGCAGTCAGTGATGCTCCTGTGTGTTGCTGTGTTGGGGAGTGTGGGTGTGGTAAATAATCCTGAAATGTGCAGGTTCTGTGCTCAGCCCGTGCTGTGCCCTTCTGCAGCCAGATCTTGTTGGCTGAGCTGGCAAGACAAACCCATTGCAGCAGGAGATGTTGCCTGAGCTAAGAATTCCATGTGGGAAAACCTTGATTGTTGTGGGGATGTAGAAGAGAAGGGAGCAGGGAGTTTCTATTTGCATCTGCCTGAGGACTTGCCTCGCTTTTACCAAACCATGCTGGAAGGGTTTGGTCCAAACATCCCCTCTGGTCTTGCAGTCGTGTCTGTGTTCAGGTGGTGCTGGTGGGGGCTGGAAGAGGACAGCTGCTGTGTGCAGGCAGCCCTCCAGAAGGCCAATGTATGTGTGGCAGTGGCCTGGCCTGTTTCAGTACCAAGTGAAAAAAATGAGTTTATGGTTGTTTAATAAAGCAGGAGACAAATGTTGCCCCTGTGCAGAGAGGCTGAATTACGTACTTCATGAACCAAATTAGTATCACAATGCTTTGCTTTGTTCAAGAGGTGATATGCATTTACAGGCCCATTTTTCAGCAAGATAAATATGACATACGCCAAGACTTCCCTGAAGTAAATAGTGTAAATAATAAAAGACTCTGCCAAGGAAAGCTGAGAAATGACTTAATCCTCACCCATTTATACTGTAATGCCAAAATGCCACTGACCAAATTGTAGAACAAACTGCCCATTTAATCAGCTCTCTCTAGTGTTACAGAGCACGTTGTCTTCCCTTCTAATGATTCTCAGTGTTCTTTCGTTTGCTTATTAAGCCTTTGAATTTAAGCATTTATCCAGACTGAACTATATGATATCATTGGAGTACTGCTTTATTTCTTGCTGTTTTTTGACTATTAGCTTTCTCTGGGGGGTTAAAAATGTGAATTATTTTACCCTTTAATTTATTAAAGGAAGTGTTTTACCTTAGATACTATTTTTCCTTATTTTTATTTCTGCTTTGTTAAATCCTTTTCTTCTTTCTCTGGCACCCAGGGCCTGCCAGCCTGGACAGAAATGATTAAAAGACTGTGTAAACATGTAGGATGGGATTTTCAAAAGTGTTCAATATTGCCCTAGCTGGGGAGCATTGCCATTGAACAGTTGTGTGAATGCTGAGTGCTTTTGAAAATCCCACTCTTAAAGTATCAGTGTTTTAACAGAGAACCTCTTTTGACACGGTTGCTCATCACAGGGCACACTCTACATGTGTGACATCTTTAGTTACTGACAGTCAAGCCTATAACAATGAGATGTGGTCTTTGTTGGAACCCCACTGTGGTTTGCTTTTAAAATAGTCTAATAAGGGGATTGGAAAGCTGAATGTGTGGAACTTTAGATGGCAATTTGGGATTTAATCGGGAGAAGGGTGATTGCCTTTGGTTTCCAGACACTAACTTTTGTGGCTTGAGTTAAGCCTTTAGAGGTTGGGGAAAGACAGCCAAGAGAAGGCAGCCAGCTCTTTTTAGGATTGGAGCATGAGCTCTGACCAGAATAGGAATAATTTCCTTCCCAGGAAGAGTTATAATTTAAACTATGTCCAGAAAATCAGAAACACTGCAGAAAACTGTTTGCTCATATGCAGTGGAAATGTTCTTAATGATAAGAATTTACCTGATGGAAGAGCTGGGGAATTGAATTTGTAATCATATCAAAGCGTTAATATAACCCATACTTCTCAACTAATCAATTATTTTATTGAAAACGTCTCATCACACACTCACAGAGCTCTGGAGAGGCCCAGTGCCAGCTGCCAAAGACAGCTCAGTTCATGGGGGTGATTTAGTCACCATAAAACAGCCTCAATCTCTGTGTGTGCCAGTGAGGACCACACACAGGAGCAAGGAAAAGATGTGCTTGCTCCTGATGTCTTGTGGTGTCAGTGAGCAGAAGTGATAGGGAGGTCAGGGGTGGTATAAATCTGTATAAGAACAGAAATGGGCTTCGTCATGAATCAGATCAAGAAAAAAACAAACCAGTCCTTGAGTACCCATAAGTCTAAAAAGCCCCCAAACCTAAATTTGGGAATGGGTTCTGTTTCTGACCTTTGGAAAGGAGGGAAAGGCCATTTGCAATATCAGCATGTGCTGCACTGAGGACTCTGGTGTTCTCAGCTCAGCATCTGATTGCTGCGATCTTCCCCTATCAAGAGCAGTTTATTTATTTATTTTTTCCCCCTGAACTGAATTTTTTTCCTGCAGACTGAAGTAAATGGAAAAAAGAACTTATGATATACCAGCAGAACAAGCAGTGTTAATAGATGCTTATGGTATGGAAATTTCTCTCTGAATCCTCTTATCTTCTGTTTGTAAACAGGGATGAACATGGTTCTGTGCAAACATTCACAGTAGGTGCCCTCTGACAGCTTCACAATTTTCCTAACCTGATGAATAAATCACTGTTCCACCTGGTATAATTCAAGGATGTAAATTTTGTTTGTTATTGCAGATAACAGGCTTGTGCTGGGGAAAACATGATTAAGTGCAGTCCTTTCACTGGAAAGCTTTTACCTTAGTTCCATGTTCCAATGTTGGGATCCTTATACTGATGCAGAAGAATTCCAGTTTGAATGGAATTCAAATTCTGGCAGTATCACACAGCCAGATCAGGGCCCAGGACCTGCAAGGCAAAACCAGGTGTGGAAAAAAATCCCCAACAAAACAAAACAAAACAGAATTCTCTTGTTGCCTCAGTTTGTGTTTACACCTTTCCTCAGAAATTTGGTCTGCAGTCTGGAGGATCCAGGAAAACTGGAGCAACATGCTATTCCCCCTCTCCCACTCCATAATATGGAGGAGGGATGCTCCGTGGTGTAATGTGTCTGGAAAAAGGGCAAAGCTTGTGTTTAATTTGTACCTTCAGTGTTCTGTCTAACAACACTATGACAATCAGTGCTGAGCATTGCAATTGGATTTTCATCAGTGGTGAAACATCTGTAGCACTGAGGGTGATAAGTTCTGTGTTATCTCTGGGTTGAAAAGTAGGAGAAATCCTAAAAATCCTAAAGAAATCCTAAAAACCAGATGCAGGTTCTTTTATCGGCACAGCAGGGATTAGGACCTCATGGTAACAAAATTCCAATGAATTTTGTGTTGGTAGTATTTGCATAAAATATTTTATGGGGTGCTTTTTAATGTTAAAATAGTTCCCAGATGCAGAATGCTTGCCTGTGTTCCTGGAAGCAAACTCTGCTCAGTGCATTGCCAACCAAATTCATGGATGTCACCTGAGATCTCTGCAGAGGGATGGTTTTGGGGAGAGCTGTTCTAAACCAGAAAGCTGAGGTGCAGAATGTCCTGTGAATACAGAAATTACCAGGGTTTCAGTGGCCTTGGATTGGCCTGAATTTCAGTGGAATCAGCTAGAAGCCAGGATGTGTGTATGTATATATATATTTTTTATTTTTCCTGAGGTCTTTCCTTGACAGAGCTCTTTTATTTGATTTAATGGAAAAAATTTTTTTTTTGCACACAGAGATGTGCAGACATGCTCATTCATATGCAAGTTTTTAGGAATACAGGCTAAGATAACTTTTTTGCCTCTTTTTTTCTTCTTTCTTTCTCACTGTACCTCTTCAGGAATTTGTAGCACTGTTTTGTTCCACCACAAAACCCAATACATTAAAAAAGCCCTCTTGAAAAGAAAGAGACAACATAAAACATCTGCACATTAGTTTCCTGGAAATCCAAACATGATCATCAACATAAAATGTTAATAAATTTCATAGCCATATTTTGGTCATTTTCCTAATTCTGCATCCAGATATCCTTGAGACTCTTTATAATGAACATATTTTCTTGGGGATTTTTTTGTTGTTTGTTTGTTTGGTTTTTTTTTGTAGTGACACATGCCTCCAATCACAGGAGATGTGTTAGCAGAACTCTGAAGGACACACAATGTCTGTAACATTTCTCAGATAATATTGTCATATCCTTGGAGCAGCAGGCCCATTTTGAAACAGTAATTTGGTCCCTAAAGAGCTCTTTAGCCTCTGCCTTGCCTGCCCACCCTGGCCAAGCTGTCGAAGAGAGCAGCCCAAGATAGATGGTCTGGATTTGTGTAGAGTAATTTAAAGCATCCTGCTTTTTTTTTTTCGGCTTCATTTTCTTTCCTGGTGGAAAATTTACTTGGGAATATACTTTATCTGCAGTATTGCTTGCTTATACAGGCATACACAGCTCCTTCATTTTTTTGTTTTGTCTTACTTTTACTAAAACCTTTATTAGAATGCAGATGAACCCTGACCTCAGCCGAGGATTAAGTGAACAGATTCTTTAAGTAATAAATCTAAAGGCATATTACAAGCAAGAAAAAGGGATTTCCCTTGTGTTTTTAGATTTATAAGTGCCAGAGGCTAAACAACTTACAAGGGCTCTAAGATTGCTCCTTTTTTCTAACCTGGGACATGTTCTAATATTGTGACATAGCGAAGAATTAAGCTGGCTTACTAAGTAGAAAACATGTAGAGTAATTGAAAATGCATCATACAGACAGGAATGCTCAATGCAACGATGTCCTGTTACAAAGATTACACTGATTTATAGGGGATGTCTTAACTCCTAATCCCAGGGACACAAGATCACATCGACCATGTATTCTTTCATAAGCACCAAAATAAAAAAGGTGGTTAATAATATATATGCTAGGGATGGAAAATGGGGGAGAGGGCGCTGGGGCAGTGTTCACTTTCACATTAGAAGAATTCAGTTCAACAGTGCCAATATTTTCATTAGGTTTTTGTGTTTGTCTCATTAGGGAAGTGCAGCTATTTTGTGTTTTGTAGCTGAGAGAAGTAACCAAATGGAGCAAGAATGAATTAGGGCTAAATATTGTTTGGTATAAGCTGTTCTGAAGAGCTCAGAGAGGAAATGGCTGCGGGTGGGGGGAGGGAGGAAAGGTCACATGGAGCGTGGATGTAAAGCAGGGTGTGGAAACAGCTGGAGCTCAATCACTGTGTCTTGAAATTAAAAGAGAAGATGGTGAAAACAGTTATTTTCTTTTGACCATCCAGAGGGGAAGACTTCAGGGAGAACAATGGTGCTGCTTTGCAGAGCTCACGTCACCCATGGTGACCTCACCCCACACAAGTTCAAGGACCTCTTCTCCCCCATTAACTTTGTGCAGAATAATCACACGTACTCTTTCCTGATCTGTTCATTTTCTCCCAGCTGTTGGTTCCTGCTCTGATCAGCCTTTTGTCTTCTCATTTGGTAACACCTCTCTGAAGTTCTGCTGGAAACTGGAAGAGCAGTTTCTCCTTGGAGTCATCCTCTTTCCTTCCTGCTTCTTATTCTCCACTAGTTTGGGTTGCTTCATCAAGTTCATGTTTTCAGCTGCTTCAGCTCTGCCAAGAGAACACAAACCTATTATTTCAGTCTTACCTTCTCTAGGCTAAAATTTTTTGCCTCCTGTGTCCCTTGTGATTGCATTTCCCAGGTTGCAGAATATCCCCCTTTCACATTTTCCTCAGTCACTGGTTCTCAGAGTGGTAGGCAAAACTCTTATGTCCCTGAGTGAGCAGAAAGGGGTGCAAAGCTTTTTGGTGGAGTTTTCCAGGAGTTTGAAACAAAAGTTTGTGGAAGTTTGCCCTATTTAGCTCAACACTTGCCTCAGCCCCTAGAGATGGCGTCATGACTGGCAGTGTGGTTTATGTTTTGCTGCTTGTCATTGGAAAAGAAGCTTTGGATTTCATTTCACACAACTAAAAGCCATCTCCTCTTTTTTCCTGGTTTTGGCCAGCGTTGCTGCAGCTTCTCCTGGTACAAATACGTTCTTCCTGTGCCAAAAACCCTGGCCTGTGAGGAATGGAAAATTTATGGACAGTGAGGAATACATGGAACTTCAATGGCAAAGCAGTTGACAGAAAATCTTTTTGTGTTACAAGTATTAAAATCCCTGGTATGGTTTCAGTTTTATCTGAGATTTTTTTTTTTTGTTGGTTCACAGATTCCCCTGTCACCTTCTGACTTTGTTACATCACACTAAAGCCTGGTGTGAGAGAAAATTAGAGACAATTTCTGGGTGTTAACATTATGCAAATAATTTATTTTGGAGTGCAGGATGCTTGGATAGTTGTGTTATCTGACTAGAGAGGCCATAATGCTACATTGAACATTTATAAATTAGGGGAAAAATGTACAATATTTGAAGATGCATGATAGGGAGACTCTTGAGTAACAGGAATTCTTAACACTTTAGTTTAATGCCTGCAAAATTGTATGGCCCATTCAGGGAGGGTCCTGTGGGTTTTGTCCCCATCTTGTGGCTGTCCAGATGTGGCATTTTTAACTCTTAATCTTTTGAGTGAAGCTGTGCAAGGTCTGCTGTCAGCCAAAGAGGAATTATTTGTGCATGCTCCTGTTTAATCGATACACTAAGCATAAAAAAGGCAATAGAAATAAGCAAGAGAATTAAAAGTCTGGTAAGGAAACCTGAAGGCTGCAAAGTGGCAGCTGAGGCAGCAGAATGAACTAGAGGGAAGTTTTGAAATGGTATGAGCATGAATTGTAAAGGAGCTTTTGTACAGAAAAATCCCCCAAAACTCCCACAGTTGTGAATACTTCACATCCTAAAGAAGAAACTTTTAAGGAGGAAGCAGGATCCTCTGATAGATGACAAGGAATTTCTTGACAGAAGACCAAGAGGTTGCTATAAAGCATTCAAAGATCTGCCCCTTGCAGTTGACAAAAGAAAGTCCTGGAGAGATGCCATTGACTGATATGCTTCTACTGTACATACAGTAACAAAAATAGGAAGGACTTTTACGAGTCATGGAAAGAGTAGGTGAAGCTTTGGACAAGTCAAATGGTGTCCCTGAAGTCTGAAAGGCAGAAAATGCTGTGAAGTCTCTCATTTATCACAATCCAGGAAAAGGAGCTCCGGGTGACTGCACCTGGCAAGCTCTGAAATCTGCAGCAGGGAAATGCTCACAGTGGTCTTCACGGGGAAAAAATGAAAACTGAGTTGGAGTCTGAAGAAAGAAGCAGAGGGACACATTAGGGGACAGCTGTGAATCTCACTGCAAGGCTCTGGAGCAGCCCAAAGACCTGTAGCTCAGAGCCAGTACTTGGATGCTGTTCCCCATCTGCTCCAGGTGAGATGATACCAGTTCAAAAAGCTCAAGGAAATAAAAGGAGCACCACTTACTGTATTACAGCAGGGAAATGGAAAGTAACCAAGATGTATAAATACCTTGCTTGATGAACTCTGGATTCTATGAAACTACATTTTGCAAAAACTTTTCTTCTGTGGACCTATCCTTCACTCAGCACTTTCTGTTAGTTGGTGATTTTGTAATGCCCATAATGAAATTTTGGAAATATTATGTTTGGTTGGATTTGCTGTTTTGTTTGGATTTTTTTGAATTTCTAGCAGTTAGAGTCAGTTTTGAGGGAAGGGACCACATTATAAGAAAACATTTTATTCTCAGGATTCTTACAAAATGAAATCTTACAGAAACAAATCAAAAAATAAGTAATGCAAAGAGTTGTCTGAACAAAGGATTTACAGATGGGATTCCTTCAGCTTCTGCTTTCTCACTTCCAAGCATCTTAATCAGAAGAACATAAAAAAGTGAAGGAAGTTGGTGTCATTGGAGGTTTGGGATGGGTGAAGAGGTGGGAAGAGGTATAGTCAGGATTGTGGAATGATATGTGAGAAGAGATTGTAGAGACTTGAAATCTTCAGAGTGAAAATGAGTGAAAAATGATACAATCGAGCCTGTGAAATTATCAAAGGGAATATGGAATGAATATTCACAATTCCCAATACGAGGAGTAAAAATTTCCCTGTTAAATGGTCAGATAGCAGGTTTAACACAAACAAAGGAAGTACTTTTTCACACAATGCATAATTAAACTGTGGAACCCATTGCAACAGGATGTTGTGGAGGTCAGAACTGTAAATGAGTTCAAAGAGAGACAAGTTCAAGGAGGATAGAGCTGACAAAGCCTATTAAATATGAGGGATCAGATACAATCTCTGGGCTTGGAGAGCCCTGAAACTTTCATTGCTGGAAGCTGGGAGAGTACAGTTGGATACACTTTCCATGTTCCTATTTTCTCCTTTCACACAGCTTGTGTTGGCCTCTGTCAGAGATACTTGGCTCAGTGTCTGCCTTTATAGAAGACATTATTGGTATTAGACTTTGGAAGGCTTCCATTTGCCTTTGGAATGAGTTTGTTCCAGATCTGAAATCTTTTCTGTCTCCTTGGGACTTTGTTTCTCTCAGGTTGGGGGTCTGACAACCCAAGGTGCTCCAACACGACTTCCCTCCAGAATAATGAGATTGAATAAGAAATTAGATTTTTAGATACAGCAGTAATGGTTTCTCTGTTTTTTGGATTCTTGTATGATAGTGAATAAAGGGTTGACTTTGTAGTTTATGAATTTTCAGATTTTCCTAGTGCCATATGAAAACCAGAAATCAACCTCCACTAAAAACTAGTGTGATAAAATCCTCATAAAAATCATGGGTAAACGAGCCATTATTGTGAGAATTTCAATTATGCTAGTCAGGATTAGAATACTGTGGATGGGTGTTAGAGACAAACTGGGGGCCAGAGCAGGTTCAAATGCTTCTTCCTAGGTCAGCTCATGAAAACTGTTCAGTATCAGTGAACAGTTCCTGTGAGGAGATGGGTCCCAAAATGCACAGTGTGCCAGCTGGGATTGAATGGTGCTACACAAACAGACACATGGATAGGCATGGTGTTATTATTTATTTAATTGTGAAGCAGCTTTAGCAAAATTGAGGATGCTAAATAACATTTTCTATACGCAGCAGAAACCAATCCCTGTTCTCAGACATCCTCACTGTACATAAGTAGCTAAAGATGGGCAGCAGCAGGGAAGGGAGAGCAGGGAGGCACAACGGGATAAAGTGATTAGCACAAACTCACACAAAAGATCAGTGGCAAAGCCAAAAAACAAGCCCAGGGTTTCTGGGGCAGAGCTGACGGGATCATGTGCTGCACAAATCCATTACAGAGAGATGTAGTAGCTTTGTGGTCTGAGCTGTAAGTTCAATGTTCATCCACTCCAAAAAAATATAATGTATGGAGAGTTGAGTGTATTTAAGAGTTGTTCCTTTATCCTCACAGCAACTGGAAAGGATGGCAGCCTGCCCTGAAATAGTAACTATCAATATATGATGCCTTTTGCAGCTTTCCTTCCTGATCAAATAAATAATTTGTAAGGTTTTGATGACAAAAGGATGTATCCTCTGCTCAGCTATCACCTGCCAGCACTACTCTGTGCAATCTGATTTAGAGATTTAAGCATAGAAATCGTCCTTTCTGCTGTTTCCCCTGGAAACAGGGAGCCCAGCAGAGAGGTTAATCATTTGGGTTTGCAATTCAGAGTCGGCAAAATCCAAAATAATTCCCCATCTTCCGAGTTTTAAAATATGCTGCTAGACTTTAAACTTTCAAAGGCAGTGCTGTTGCTTGCTCCCTGATATTGTTTAAAAATAAGTGATTTAGACAATGATATAAACCCAGAAGGGTTTACATGAGAGTGAAGCTCCCTTTGCTTTGCTGTGGTACAGTCATGCATGGGAGAGAGCAGAAATAACCCACAGCTTCCCCTTGGGTTTGTGGAATATTCTGTATAGCAAGAGCTGTTCCAGCTTCCCAGTATAGGGAATATGCCCCAGTAGAAGTGAATTCATTGTGGGTGGAGGGTGAGCTGGGAACTGAGGCATCACTGGAGCTCCAGAGGAGAAGAGCCCTGGCCAAGGCTTCTGTACTGGGGGCTTCTGTCAACCCTTTTTTTGTGAGGTGGGTGGGTACAGAACAGTTCTGTTTGCAGGGACGTGGGACACCTGGCAGGGTCTCTCTGTGCCCACCCCACTCTGCAGTGATCTCACCACAAAGGGTCTCCTGTGGGCCAGGGTGAGGTGGGAAGAGGAGAAAGCGAGGAAGGAGGGAGATGGGAAGCTGGTGAGGAAATTCTGGTGAGTGGCAGAGGAGAAAATGCATTGATTTCACAGAATTAGTGGATCTGGGGTGCTGGAATATCTTCTCCCCAAATGAGCTACAGTTGAAGCTCAGACTGCAGGGGATGGTGGTTTGCATATTCTTCATTGAGAATGATCACCTCCACCCTGCACACCATGCAGAGTATCCTTGGAGCCTAAGGCTCCAAAATATTCTGTATTTCTCCACTTTCCTACCAGCCTATTGCAGCATCAGCTGCATGTGATGTGCTAGGGCATGAACTGGCAGTATCCAGGCATGAGGATAAGTCACAGCTTTAGTTCAACTCCTCTGTGCCTTGGCTGTGTGGCATTCAGTAAAACCAATCATGAAGTACTGCTGCATGCTACATTCCCTGCTTGAAAAAGCTCTTGAAAAATCTTTAAAACAATGATAAAACCAGAGGGTTAAGAGGGAAAAAAAAAAAAAAAAAAAGAAAAAGCCTTTCTCTGATGTGTTGACCATTGGGGTCAAAACCCAGTAGGCTGAACTGGAGACATTGTAATTTCCATTATTAGGCTTCTGAGGGAGCCATGACTATAAGCACATTTTCCTGGGCTTTCAGTAGTGTTCAAATATATTGTAATGTTTCCTGCAGGAAAATAAGGGTAATTGCTGTCACTATACTCTGGGGGCTAACATTCTCAAAAGATATAACTAGTCACTGCAGAGGGGTTGTACCTGAAATGAATTTGACCCATAATATATTGCAAAAATACTGTATGCATCTTGGGATCTCAGCACTCTGCATGCTTTGGAGGTGGGTCAGTTAAAAGGCTGTAATTTAGGGTCTTCACGAAAGTCTTTGGGAAGAGGGAAGCCTGAATTCTGTAATGAAAATCCATAAGGTTATTTTCACTGTGTTGGTGTGTTTGTATCTCTAGACTGTGTGGAGATAAAAACATATCTGATTTGTGTGAGATGTAGAAAAGTTAGGTAAAAATATGCACATAAATAGTGTGTGCACAGGCATGTGCATGCATGGAGAACATCCATGTGCACACACCCCCTGCCCCCCACACCTCTGTGTTAATGAGCTTTTCCTCTGGAGAGGACAAGTCGAAAGGAGCCAGTCCTTCCAGCCAAAAAAATCAATTGCTTCTTCATGAATTATTGAGATGTTTGCCATCAGTTTCTTTACAAAAAAAAAAAAATCCAGTCATTGTTCGATGTTTCCTCCCCCAGCACACCCTTTGCTTTTACTTGTGATGCCATGATATGAAGACACAAATTCTCAGAGATATTAAAAGTTTTCATTCTTTTAATGACACAAAGATTGCAGTATTTGGGTATCTTTTTCTCCTCTATGGTTCTGGCTGTATTTGTGCACATAGACACTTCTCACATATAGCAGCTGTCATCTTCCTCCCAGCATTTAGCTAAGGAAGGGACCCTGCAAGTAAAAAAAAAAGAGAAGGATTTCATAGCAGAAATACTAATATTTCCTCTCCCAAGTGCAGTATTGATGTACTGAAGCTTAGACACTGAATCAGGGCTCTTACGTGGAACTGTGAGACACCACTAAACGAAGACTTTTGCCTCCTGTGTAAATAGAGAGATTAATGATGTTAAGTGAAAGCCAAGCCAAGCTGAAATGTTACCTTCCTTATGGTGCTTTGAATTTCCCTTATTTTTGATAAATGAACCAATCTGGCAATAGAATCCTTGCACAGTAGGTTAATAATGTCATAGCTGTACTGCAAAATAGTTATGTTTGTACTGTCTCTTTGCAAACAATTATCCTTTGAAGCCTGATGAATCTATTTTCAACCAACTTGTCTGATCACTGGTACACAGAGCTTCCCTTTTGAAAAAATGGCTTAGAAGATATTTAAAGCCCAGGAGACAATAGGCTAAGGAAGAGGGGCAGTGGTTTTAAAAGGAAGAAATTGAGTGAACTCCTCTTTTTCACTTCACTTTCTTCTCCATGTCTCCTTTAATAGATTTGTAAGCATTTTAAGAAAGATTTCCTTGCTGCTTTTTCTAGCCAAAGACTACTACCCCATGTGTTTGCTGCAACATTCAGTTATCACTTACAAAAAGTAGCTTTTCCCCTCAATCACTTGTGAAGAGAACTGGAAAAGCAGGGGCTGAGTGTAATCAGAAACTTTGCTTGTTAAATCAGGTCTGAGATTGAGCTGTCTTTGGAGGGTGACTTTCTCATGGTGACACTGGTTTTGTTCTTGTGCTCTGGGAGGAGCTCTTATTTGTATTTATATGGAGTTTATCATATTTATGTATCAACCAGAATATCTGGGCACGGAGAACTAATTTCCCAGCAGGAGTTTTTGTTGCAGCTCTACAAGACACTTGAAATATGGACATGTGAATATTTTGGCTTTGTGTACTTGCTCATGGGGAGGTTTAGGAGGTAAAAAGAAACTGCAGAAGCTGTGAGAACAAGCAAGTTAATTGAGTAAAATGGGAAGTGAGCTGTGCAGGCAGCAGCAGATCCTTTGCTGGGAGAGTATTTGTCACTGTTCATGGTCACCAAGGAGCTCCTGGCACTTCCCTCAGCAGACAGAGGTGTCACAGCAGTCCTCAGAATTCCTGGCACCTGACCCTGCAGAGGTCGAACATTGCACTGAATACAGGCCTTGCACAGAGGGCACACACCCACTTCCCATTTAAGAGAGAAGCTCTGATAGCAGGGAGGGGATTGTAGCAAAGAGGCAGGACAGTCGTGCAGCAGGGCAGTGCAGTCCTGTCTCAAACATCCTCCTAGGTCTGGGTATCTCCTGCTTGCAGACCTCTCCCCCATCCTCTCTGCTGTCTCCTGAAAGATCAGCTTCCTGAGGACTTGCATGAGTAAAGGTGGTGTTCACCACACAGGGACAAGAAACTGCATTCAGGTGATCAGCCATGGTGATGCAGCACAGAAGTCTCACTGCCTCCCTCAGCAGATCACAGACCTCTCTCTAAAGGGATTCTGTTCACCAGCAGAAAGACCAGCTTGATTGCAGAAAATAATTCTGTTGTCTCCGGTGCTCATAAGAGCAGCAGTGGATTTGGTGCTCAAAGGAGGATAATGGACTGGCAGCAACTGGGAGAGGAAAGGAATCCTGAAAAACCAAAATCTCCCATCAAATGGTTAGCAAAGAGCCAATTGTTCTATTTACAAGAGCTCTCCTGCCTGGAGGAGAGGCAAAAAAAAAAAAAAAAAANCTGTAATGATAAGGAGCTGTTGCCTGCAGCATTCAGACTACACGGTTTCACAGATGTTTAAAAAAAAAACCCAGCCAGCAGTCTCACTCTACCTTAACTAGAGCAGCAGCACGATTGTCTGTCAGTCTTTGTACAAAGCAGAGTGGAAATATTGCCCTCCTGTTTCTTTAAGTCCCAGGGACTTAGTAAAATTAACACTAAATGTTTTAAAAGAAACCCTATCAAAAATCACTGATGATTTCAAGTTATTATTGAGCATGGGTGTCTGAGTAGCTTGGGGCAGTGCACATAAACTTGACAAACAGGGTACTTTAGTGCTGCCTGCCCAGATCCACATAATAGGGCAATGAAGCTTTTATTCATTCAAAGAAAGGTTGAGTTTGATTGGCAGGTCAGCCTGCCTGAACACCACAGTCTCTTTTCCCTAACACTTCACTGCTATCAATTACAGTTTTGAATGTGAATTGTTTCTAATGTAAAATAATGCCAACCTCTGCCTCCAACCTCAGGCCAGAAAGCTCTCCTGTTCTTTTTTTTTTTAATTCATATTCACTCACTGCCTGAAGAATCTGTTTCTGCTTTGTGTTTTCTGTCTCTCTCACCAAAGTGCTGCCATCAGAAGCCAGATTCATGCACAGCAGATTATTTTCATGTACTAATGATACCACTGGTGGGCAAAATTAAATAGAGTGATTTAGTGATTTGTCCCCCCTCTTCCCCCTTTGGTACCACAGTAGTAATATTTGTTCTTCTAAACATGCAGGTTCAGAGACATAATTCATAATAAAGTTATAATCCATTACAAGCAAGCATGACTCTGAAATTGCTTGATTTTTATCTGGCAGTCGACTTAAATCTGTTTGCAAAACTTGCCGGATTGAAGCGAATGCAGATCTTATTTAAATCAGGTGATTTGGTTCAGCTGCCATCTGTTGGCCAGTTCATTATTATGATTTTGTGGTTACAGTAGTTACCTGTCTTCATTTATTTCAGTAAAACAGAAATTACATTTAGTAAATAGTGGGGTGTTATGTAATGTCTCTTTACCCCAGGGAACTGGGTTTACGTGTACACATGTGTAACTTCAACACAAAATCTCCTTTCTATGCTGCATGACTATTTATACTGCAAGATGCATTTCCTGTTCTTTGTGACAGACCTCAAAAATGAGTTCCTCTGCTGACATATAAAAATGCCACGTGTGTTGTGTTGTGGTGGGTTAGAAAGGCCCTGCAGGATGGTATTTTAATGGGTTCCCAGAGTGGGGAGTTTGGGTTTAGGACCCTCTGAATGGTGGAGTCAGTTGCAGGAACTTCTTTTGTAGACTCAGATGCTGTTGATTTTTTTTCTGCTCCTTCGTATGATTCATGTTCCCTTACTGAGAACTGGACTGTGTCTGTTTAGCCAGTTTAACAAAAGCTTCTGTTCCAACTGAATTTCCATTTCACTGTTGTTTACCTGGTATCGGGATTTTCCCTCTCTCGTGTTCGTGGCTTGTCTCTCCTACTCCATTATGGAGCACTGTGTGCACTCTGCCTCCAGTGACATCACTTCAGGCTTTCTCCCATCACATCCATTATTATCTTGATGGGGATATACAGGAAAGACCTACCTTTGCTCTTTCATCTCTCTTGAGACAGCCACTCTGCAGAATAACCTAGAAACAAGCCATCCCTTCTCGATGTAATTGCTTACAAAAATACCAGTTTCAGGATGAAGCAGTGCTTGTGATAACAGCTTCTTTTATCAAATACATCCTTACATGGGTTTAGCATATATTTAATTTTATGGTGTGATATTTTACTCACAGTTTGTGGTGGGAAAGGATCTCTTACTTTAGAAAAATAAGTGGATAAAAATGTTATATATGATACTTTGTATGACATAGCTGGAGACACCTCCTGCTCCTGGAGGTTTCATGTTTTCCTTGTGGGCTCCTTCCTGCTATCTGAGATTTCTCCATTAGCTCCAAGGATAAGGGTGGGCTGAGAATTTGAAACAGAAAAACGTGAAGTCTGTTTTTTTTTTCCTGTTATCAAGTTTCACTTGGCCATGGTATATATCACAGTCTCCAGCAGACTGTGTGAGGAAATTAAGAGACTTCTCACCATATTGTGTATTTCTGTCATGCCATACATTAGGTGATTCCAGGTATGATTTCTAGTTTTTCATAGTGTGTTCTTCTGTTTTGATTTCAGATAAAAATAAGTGTCAACATTTCAGACTTCTGATTCAGAAAAAAAATTCCAAATATTGACCCACTTAACATTCAGCAAAACTCAGAACAGCCTGGTATCCTTGTCTTGGTGAAATGGCAATTTTTGTAGCCACTTTGCCTTTTGGGCCGTGAAGGTAAAGTGGCACATGGTCAGATTTCTGTGTTACACCAGTTTTAGAGCAGAGTAACTCCACATTTTGCATATTGAATTCCTGATTTACAAGCTCAGGCTAACAGAGCACTTTCACAGCAAGCACGTTATGTATTTTTGGTGTAAATAAATGTGTGCTCCTCAGTAGCTGCCTTGTGAGGCTCAGCCCTTTGGAGTCTGAATGCAGCGTGTGTGGAAGGGAAGCTCTGAGAGATGCCACCTACTCCAACTCGTCCTCCACTTTCCAAACAAACATGGCACAAACACATTGTAAATAAAGATGACTTCAGACACAGCTCTTTTCATGGGTGAATGAGTTACACTGGGCGTTTTACTGGCAAGCAGAATGTTCCCTGGATTCCGTGCTTGAATACTTGATCTGTTAGCATTGCTGGATTCTTTGGTTCCTGTGTATTGATTTAAAGTCTCTACTGCAAACAAGCCCTCAGCTCGCTGGAAGGCAGTGCCTGGGGGAGATGCTGCTGCCCAGCAGCACAGCCTGGCTTTGCTGCAGTCAGGGTTGTGTTCTCCAAGGCTCCAGGACGGTGCCTGAGGACCATCTCACCCTGCCAGCAGTCCCCAGGCACCCTCATTTCTGGCAGTCTCTCGGGCTGTGGTGATGCACTGGCCTTACCCAGCCTGATGGGGAGGGTCACGTTCACCTTCGCTGGAGAATGAAGTGGTTAAGGCTCCAATTCAAGAAAGCAATTGGGCATTTAATGTAAATCCATCCTTGTTCTGCACATGCTGGAGCATGTGTTAAACTTTTGACTTTAATGAGACTTGACCCAGTCTTTGAAGGTCTATATGTACTTAAGATCAGCTGATAGCACGAAGACAGTTTAGCTGGACTTCACGCACAATATGGATGCTGTGGTTTAATATCAGATGAAACAAGTCCTAATAAGAAAGTTTTTTGGCAGATCAGTATTTTAACTTTTTTTTTTTTCATGAAATCTATTACAATTCATAATGCATCCTCTTTTTTCTTTTTTGAAAGAACACATGAGGAATTGAATAATGTAGCTTATAATTTTATGAGGCAAAAACATTTTTGAACAGTCAGCAGAATCCTTCCTCAGTTGTTTGGAAGCTTAAGGGGTTTAGAAAGTTCTTCCTTAGAGATAAATAAGCTGTCAATTCATGATGAAGAAAATCAAACTTGTGCTGTTGATTTTGGCTGTGGTATTTGCAAAAGTATGAGAGAAATTTTTGCAGTCGTAGAGTGCTCCATGTGTTAGCATTTAGCTTTCCAATGCCACATTGTGCCTCTGATAGCATTTCTAAAAGGTAAACACAAATGTCAAAATAATGAAAATAAAAGATTAACCATTCTGATTTTTGAGAGTTAGAAATCAAATCTGTATTGCAAATTAATAAAAAGCCAGATCAAGTTTCAAAAGCTGCTTATTGCTCCATTGCCTGGCTTTTTTTTTTTTCTTCCCTTCTTCTGAAGGCCTTTTTCAGACTTCTCCAGATTTAGATTGTGAAATGTCTAAACAGAGGTTCTAAACAGAAACCTGGGAGGTATAGAAAGTATGCCAAGGGCAAATTAGTTTACTTAGTTCATGACTTTAATACACCCTTGCAATTAGCAGAGTATTTCCTTTGGACTGTGGTCTCAAGGTATGTGTTTCTGTTCATGATAGTTATTTTGTTTTTTTTAAAATTTGCTGCCTTTAAATGAGAAAAAACAAACTCCACAGTTCTGCCTGGCCAGGTCCATATGTACCTGGAGTTTGATCATGTTTGAGTCAGAGTTTAAGTCACAATTCTGCATCTCCAAATGCATGGGCAGGTGGGAGAAAAAAGGCTGAGTTAGGACCTGGTTACAAACAAGCAGAATTAGGGTATAAAACCTGCTTGCCAAACCTCTCCTGAATACACCAGTTTCTCATGGGTGTATGCCCTGAAGGATGTGTTGTTTGCCATGTGTTGTCTTCTGCTGGAGAAAATACAGCTTTTTGGCTGAGTAAAATATTAAACTCACGGTGGTAAACATTGCTGAAGGCACTAATCCGTTTGGAGCTGCATCTTCCCCTACAGATATCCTAAACCATTCCAGCTCCTGCATGCTTTGTGTCTCTGTCATCCCATTTCCACCTACTAAATTCACTTTCTTCTCACTGCCAAACCTAGAAACAGCTCCAGCTCTACCTGAATCTTCCCGAGCCACCAGCACAGTCATCTCTTCCCTCCCTGGAAAACAACTACAAACCCACCTTGGAGCTGCCAAATTGGCACCCACAACTGCAGAGTCTTGACCCAGCGTGACACAACCCCTGTCCCTCAGATACTGATCCTGCCACGAACCCCCCACAATGGCAGCTTGACCCTGGCTGACACAATTGCCCCTTGTGCTTGCCAAACCCACAAAATTACAGGGGTCGTGCAGGAAAAGGCTGTGAGGTGGGTGAGTTTGTGCTCCTGGTGCTGTCTGTGACACTGTGACCCTATTCATGGGCACATCCTTGCAGGAGGACCCGGCAGCCTGTCTGCAAGGCATTGCTTTAAATTGTAGCCTTACAAGAGCCTTTTTTAGATGCAAATGAAAGACCCTATAAGAGATTAAAAAATAAAAAAAGAAGTCCCCAAATGTGTGAAGATTACTAAGAAATGTCTGATGCTGCTTCTGTAGTCCTATAATTTTTCTGTGTTCAGTCTTAATCTTTATTTCTCATGCATGTATGTAGACTGTCATGCACCCAAAACCAGTCTCATCATTTATATTTGTACATGAGAAATCTTCAAGCTATCAAAGATATGTTTATATTTGGCACAGAAGAGCTATCTGATGGTCACTCAGGATCCAGTCCAGTTTCTTTTAATAGCTGGTGATGTTTTAACTTGTATTCCAGTTCTACCAGTGGGAGAATGGGAGAAATTATACATCCTTATTTTCAGGAGGTGATTTGTGGACTAATCAGACAGTGTTTATAGCACGTGCTCTAAAATGTAAATTCATAGAAGTATGTGTATTTATGTATGCTATATTTATATATAGTATAAATATATCTAGAGCACGTATGGGTGCACACACATGTGACTGTGTACATGATAGACATGTAAAAAATAATTTTATTCTTTTTCTGCTAGTGTGTTATTCATTTCCTCATGTGCCACTGAGTGCTGCCCTGGCTTGGGAGCAGGGTTTGGGGATCTCTGCTCCCAGATGTGTTTCTCTGCAGGCCTCCTGGCTGCGTGCTGGGGCAGGATGCAGCAGTGCCCTGCTCCTTACAGGGAGGTTTTCTCTGGGCTTGCTAATACAGGGAAATTTACTGGCATAATTATACCCGTATAATTATGCTGGAGTAGTTATGCTGCTGTAACTCCCCTGTGGATGCTCTTGTGCTGCAATAATAGTGCCCATATGGGGAGTTACACCAGCATAGCTCTACTGGAAAATATCTCCATGGAGGCAAGTGCTTCTTGAGGGACAGATTTTGCAGACCAAGGTGCTGCACAGCCCATGGAGGCCCTTGGTTTGTACATCATGGTTGGCTTTTGGCAGCCACGTTTTGTGCACAGGAAAAAGTTGTTTAAAATTCCTACCAGAATCTTTGAAAGGAAACAAACATTTTCTTTCACCAATACAGCATTTTTTTTTTCTTCTGCAGTCCCTTTATTTATTTTTTTAATATCTCTTAATATCTAAAAATACAGATGTAACTTCTGACTTTTGGGTTCAGGAATTTTCTTTTTAGATGTATTGAGGATCAGATATAAGCCATGTCTGGAAGCAATACTTGGCCAACAGCTGAGTGTGTGTGTATGTGTGTTCATCTATCCATGATTCATTCTGAGGGCTGTTTTAGCCTTCATAAAATATTCATGCTGGTTGTGCATGGTTCTATAATTGCCATCTCAGGCCTTGAATTATTTATAGGTTGTACTGTTCACATAGTCTCATTTACTGATAGAACAGATAACACTATACAAGAGGATCCCAAACACTCTAATGCCTGTTACTTTGCATTAAGTAGTGGAATTATATTACTGTAGGTGTAAAATGCTGGCCTTTTTCTCCTCTCGCTTTAATATATCATTTTTGTATTTATAATATGCTAATTGTTGAGATGCTGTTAAGCCTCATAATTCCTGCCGAGTTTTGCAGAAATCAAGATGTGGTTGGAATGATTTAGCTCTTGATCCCAAAATGATTGTTCTAAATCCACCCCCTCCCTTCCCCCGGTGTTAACACCCAGGGTAATTTATTGAAGTGATGCATGAGTACACATGCATACCTGAGCTCCTTTGTTTTACACTATTGATCAGTTTGTGTATCTTAACTGCTACAAACATTCACAAGTCCAGCTAATGCAGACATTCACCAAGTGTATTTTCAAGTTCATTGTACTCAATTAAGTGCTGACTATGAATTCATCATGAAAAGTGGTCTTATTTCCATCAAATTTCCTATTCATCTCTTTTGTGATTAATTCTGTCAGCTTTTCTGACCTACTTTTGACTTTATTTTTTTACTGAATATGTGGAGTTGCATCAGTTTAGCTTGGACATACAATGCACTTGGAGTTTTCTTTGCCTACTCAGTTTTTGGCTTATCTGCTTTCTGAACCAAGTGCTAATTCTAGTTGGAAGACGCAGCTGAGGTAGGTTTTGTTTTAATTTTTTAAATTGTTCTGCTTTTCTAATTGAAAGAAATCATTCTTGGAGTAGAAATTCAGTCACTTGCAGCAGAGCCATGCACTGGAATACTTTCCCTTCTTTTACCAAAAACTCTTGCATGTTTTTGTGAAGTCACTTGTTTTCCTCCCCTCTGGAAGGAGAATACTGGCATTTCCTGAGCTGGCTTGATGACAGTAGGGACTAAAGAGGATAAATGGTGTCCTTGCTGTAGTAAGGAAGTACAGACGGGACACATGGGAAGGGAAGGCTGCTGAGCTCCCAAGTGGCATTGGAATATCCCAGGATCACACAGAACACACCCAGCCAGGGTCTCTCTGGAGCTGCACCTGGGTGGGAAGGAGAGCTGGCTCAAGTCCTTCATCTCAGTGCAGCTCATCCCGTTGCTCACACGGGGATTAGGAAGGATGTTCTTCCAGATGGGTTTCTGTTCCCCTCAGGGAGGCGGTTCCCAATCTCCAGCACCATCCTGTGCTCCAGCTGACAGGCTGGGGATGCTCCTGCCCTCTTGGGCCACCACTGTGTCCCAGCAGGGATCAAAGGAGATCCTCACCCTGGAATTCAGGCTCGATTCTGCTTCTGGTGCCAGAGGGTTGAGTCAGGTGTTGGTGGTGCTTTGCTCCCTTGTCTCTCAGAATGGATCCTTGATGTTTTGGGAGGGAGGAGCCAGGTGTGGTGCAAGAAGAAAGAGGTGGTTGATGGCTTAGCTGTGATTCAGGTGTAGCATCAGCTGCTCAGGGGACATCCAGGGGCTGCAGGTGACAGAAGAGGTGACAATGGAATGTTTACCTTACTCAAAGCAAAGTGTGGGTGAAGGCAGCTCTAGAACGAAGCTAGAAAAAAATAGAGCAAAAAGAAATGTTTCAGCAAAACAAACCATTTTAGTGAACAATAAATTCCTGAGGAAAATATGACTCTGCCTGAACCCTTATTTTTCTTTATATTAAATCATTATAAAATAAAACTTGCTACATTCACTGTTCAGTACAATGGGCTGAACTGAAAAGAGCTGTGTTCTTTTCTGTATGATTTTGTGAGCCCTAAGGGTCCCTCAGAGAAGGAAACAATGTTATTGTCATGCAGATTTTTCTCCTTTTCAAGATTTCAGAGTTTCCATAAATCCCTTGCAACAGGCTGGTTCTACTTCACATGTTTTTAAAGCTTTCTTTCAGTATGGTGGCTTCTTTGCAATCTCCACTTATCTCATGGAGTTTTAGAAGTTTTTAGAGCTAAGTGTGGTTGCTGTGGCATGCAGACAGTACCCAGCTTTCATATTGGCACTCAGCTTACTTTTTGCATTTCCTGCCTATTTAAATGTGCATATAAGGACAAAAAAAAACCCCAAAAGGTTATAAAGTTTGTTCTTATCTATCATATGTTTTCTGGTAGTACCTGCAGACCTCTGGTGGGTCAGATTTCTATGCAAATCATATTGTGCTGCCCCACAAAATTTTTGACTGAAAGAAGTAAAGATGCTAAATGAATGACAGGAGAATGGGGTTAAAAGAACCCAGGTGCTGGGGGTGCTCTACAGCTGACATTATTTGATTTTGGTGATGCTCTTTATTTGGGTTACACTTCTTTAATAATTTGGTTTTGGTGAGGAATAGCAGTCCCAACTTCTGCTTGCATAGCTATTGTCATGGAGTTACTTGGAGGGGCAGTTTGCGCCATATAATTTCTGTGTTGGGTGATATCCACTCTACAATATTGCTTTTAGTGAAAATTACACATGTTTTATTAGGCAATTACTAAATAAATATTCTGCAGTGAAATGTTTAAAATATGTAGTCCTGGGTTTTTAGGGTCTTTGTGACCTCTAGCATTTTGCAAATGATGGGCTGCAGGGACACCGAGGCATTTCTGAGCCTGAACTGGTGAACTGGTGTTTGCTGTCATGGCTGAGCTCAAACTGTACTCCCAAATAGTTTCCTTCAACAAGAAGCAATGTGTAGAGTGCAGGAGCAGTGATGCTCAAGCCTTTCAACAGAATTTTACCATCCCTATTGCTCTAAAGCTATGAAGTGCCAAAAAAATCCCATACACGACCTAGAAAAACAAATTGGTAAGTGTGGTTCTTTCACTGATCCAGCCTATACAGAATAATTTTCTTAAGAGACATTTAAAGTCTATGAAATCCTACATCGTTTCCCCTTTATATATCAGAAGTCTTTAAAAATATCTAAGATTTTTTTTTTATGCCAACAATACATGAGAGAATCCTAGATGTGTGTGACACCTTTTAGAAAGTGTCTTTGTCTTTATCTATCTGTACAGTACCTGTGTGCTAGAGAAGTGTCATGATCCCTATTTTAAAGATGGGAAAAGAAGACAGAGAGATTTAAAGGTAGATTTTTAAAGGTGTTTTGACTTCTAAAGATGCAGTAAAATGTGCAGTAGGACTTTTAAGAGGGCTTAATTGCAGCTTTAGCAGCCTGAAAACCACTTGGCAGCTTCCAAAGTGTAGCAAGTACAGAAAGAAATGTGGGTCTTCTGTGTCCTGCTCTAGTCCTGTAACCATTGGATGGTCCTTCCAGGATGGATTGATTTTGGAAAATAATTGTGACTTTCTGCTGCACTGCTCTTCAGGATTTCTGCTTCAGTAGGACATGGAAACATTGAGTCATGGCTGCCGAGATTAAGTGAAGAGCTTTCACTTATGAATTTTCTCAAGATGATGTTTTGTCACACTAGAGGTTTTCCTCTAAGAATTTTTTTCATGCTGGCAGACCTTCAGACATGATCCTTTCCCACAAACCTTCCTTTTTTGCAGACTGTCATTTCCCAGCAGAGGCCAAAAAAAAGCATCCAGAGAATTCAGTCAAATCTGTCTCTCCCAGGCTGGCTGTGAGCTCTTCACCCATGCATTATTGTGCATATTCCAGGATGTTTTGTTCCATAAGGAGTCTGTTGCTCTAATGGAATACGTCATAAAAGAGACCATATGGGCAAAACTGGCATTACTATCTGGGAAGCTTTGCTATAAAACCAAAACAGAGGTCCTGGTTTGTGCTTTGCTAAGAGTCAGCATTCCAAGGGGTGAGGAGCTCAACTGTCAGGGGTCCTTTCCTTTATCTGTCTTCCTCCTCTGCTGCTGACAAACCTGTTGAGCCCCATAAAAGCTGGTGCCAGTGACAGCTTCCCTCCTGGCCACAGCATGCATTTGCAACGTGCAGTTTTATTACTGCACGTGGTACTTAATGCAGTCGTATGTAGATCCAGATGTCTCTCCTCAATCCTGAACCTGCCACAGCTGCAACCAAAGGAACCAAAAGATGCCAACATTTTCCCTGTTGCTTTCCACTGCTTACAGTTTTTTCAGGAGAATTGGAAGAAAAGTCTTGAAAGGTACATGTATATCACATGTACATTTTTAATATACCCTGTTACTTTAAGTTATGCTGTATTCATATTTTAAAAAAAAATCAGTTTTGCTCAAGAAGTAGTAAAGAAAGTGTTGGTGCCATGCCAGTCATCTGCAGTTTAGCATCACATTCTGCAATACAACTCTGTGGTGTTTCATTTCTGTTTCAAGCTGTGATTGGCTGTGGAAGCAGTAGGAATGGAAATATTACAGGTGCTCAGACTAACTGTGAATCAAACCCAAGATTTGGCCCCACCTGTGTGTAGTATTGTTATAAATAATAGTATCTGTTTACCAAAGTAAACTTGGTTGGCTTAAAGAGGTGTGACTGAAATTGTAACGTGATACACTCAGGAGATGTGATTTTGATGAACCCGCTGAAGAGTTGTTTATACATCCCTATAATACTGTGAGGCACCTTGTGTTCATCCCTATACCTGTCTGACTAGTTATGTGTGCTGATAAAATTTAACCACTGGGCTGAGAAATATTTCCTACACTGAAATACATGCAATACACCTGTAACAGGTCCCTAATTCTGCGTGTCCCGTGCCATTCCCACGCCCAGCGAGGGTGTGCACACACATGCCCACGTGTGGCTGTGGTCCCCAGTGTGCAGTTTGTAGTTTGGAGAGAAATCATCCTCCATCATTCGTCACTGCTGAGCTGCAGCAGCCCAGGCCAGCACATCATTTGTTAACAGCGACAAAGCCGCGCTCATAAACGCCGACATGTTACATTAATTTATAGGCACTGAGTGACTTATTAAATGTGACGTGTGAAATATAACAGGGCCCGGTATGGATGATTAGGTTTTGGGCTTTCAATTGTTGACAAGGCAGGGGTAATGAATTGCGGGACACAAGCTAGTGTGTTTCCCCCTCATTAGTCAGTATTAGCTGCATTAATAGTAATAATTGGATATATTCATCATTTAAAATGTTTTAATAAATGTTTGGACAGCACCTGATCTAGGCTGTCAAATACTAGACTGGAAGGTTCGTGATGGGAGAAAAATTATGCCATTCTTTCTGCAGAGATTTATACAGCCTAAGGGGTGCCATTTGCCAATGTCCTTTAAGAGGTAATGGGTGGGAGAGAGTTTGGGAAAAAACAGAGCAGCAAGAGAGAAACCAGCTTGCACTTCAGGAAGGCATTTTCAGTTTATTCTAAAGACTTCTTGGCCCTGAGTTTGGGTCTCCAAGGTGGGGTGTGAACTGGTTATTTCTGGTCAGATGCCCGCCTCAAGTGAGAACTTCACAAAAGGTGCTCATGTTCCCATCTGAATTTGTTTCACTCTTTCATTACTGCAGACTGAATGTTGCTTAGGGCTCAGGAACTTTCCAGTTTGAGGTTTTGGCTTGGAGTCATTACTTAGAGCTATTAGCATATTTAAAACTCCAGAAAATTTTCTGCCTGGACACCTTGAAAGCATAAGTTTCTGTGGGATGAAGGCAAGGTGATGTTCTGTGGATATTCTGCCAGCTCCACTTCCATTCTTGGTTCCTGTATCTCAAATGCATTACTGCCTGCAATTTGATACAAAGATTCCTTTGAAAAAAGAAAAAAAAATACACTTTTCTATTTTTATTTTTTTGGCGATCTTTAGAAGTGGAATTTAAAATAAACCCTAAAACTGTTACCAAGGAATGCAGAATGTGATCTGTCTCTTGCTTTAAAAGTGAACATTAGAACGTCTCTTCTAAATGAGTGGATGGAGATAAAAAAAACCAAGTCCAGGTTAAAAAAAAAAAAAAAAAAAATCCCAATTTAAAACTTGTGAGACATCACTTTGCTTGTAACCCGTTATGTAATGAAACCCATTTTTTAAAAGCAACCTTCAGGACGTACAAAAGCAATGGCACATGGCGTTATTGGCACTGCATCACTAGACTGACAATTTTTTATTTTCAAAGAAGAGTCCTCTAAGGAAAAGCCTCTCTAGTGTGGGAAGCAGCGTTTGGTGGCTCAGTGGGAGGTTGGCTTCCCCTCAGATGCTGCTTGGGGAGGTGTCACAGCCGAGAGTGCTGTGTTGCTGGAGGTGCTGCCTGTCAGGAGAGAAACAAAGTCAAGTGTCTGACCACATGTAGTCATAACAAGTCCCAAGACACTTTCTGCAAGGATGAAAGTCTTCTCCTCAGTGTCCTTGCTAGTTCCAGGTAGCTGCTTCTACTGAGCCTTGGGAATCTTTAAGATGAAGGGATCTTCACACTCTGTTAAACACAGCGAGCTGAACCTGCCTCTTTATATGCATGGGCTTGGTGTGAAAAGTTGGTGGAGGACTCAGAAGATGCCAGGGGTAAAGCTGGCTGTGAACAGGTAATGCTGCAGCTCCAGGGTGGCAGAGAGGCCGCAGGAGCAGTGCAGTCATTTTGTGCTTCTTGCAGTTACTCTGTGCAGTGAAACTTGCAGACAGAAACTTGTTCATTCAGTTGTAATTAGAATGATCCATACTTCCCAACTTGGAGATTGGAGTAATATTATTTAATGGAACAGACTCAAAGACACATGCAGTTTGTATGTGATAGTGTACATTTAACTGTGTTTTCAGTCAAGCCCTGAGCATTATATTGTCAGGGTTGTCTGTGAGTTGATGGTTATTGTTGACAAGTTGATGTGAGGGTGTTTTAGCATGTTGTCTAACGATGTGTCTGCTGATGAGTTTGTCACTGGCACTGCACAGTATTTCTTGAAACTTGCTCTTAATTTTTATTTGGAGATGAAGCAGAGATATAAAATTTAGAATCTTAGAACCATTAAAGTTGGAAAAGACGTCCAAGATCATCAAGCCCAGCCTTTGACTGACTACCACAGTGTCAACTAAACCACTGAATGTCCCATCCAGTCATTTCTTAGCCACCTCCAGGGATGAGAATTCCACCACCTCCCTGGGTAGCCCTTTCCAAATGTTTGCCACCCTTGCAGTGAAGAAGTCTTGTCTGTTTTTTAACACCATGGAATGTCTGTAGCTGTTCCCTGTTCCACTCTCTCAGGTATTTGATGCTGTGCCTCTGCCCTTCCCATGCTTTTGGTCTGTTGAACTCCCTCTACATGTGCTGTGTTTCAGTTCCCACCAACAAAGCACACAGTGCCACCTGCATGATTTATTTTATAAACGTCTTACAAATGCTGACTCATGTCTTTGCCTTGCTCCAGTTCTAACTTGGCACCAGCATCCTGATCTGAATTCCACTTTCCAGTTTTGGGGTTTTGTCCTTTACCTTGGGAACCCTCACTGGATGGTGAGCTTCAAGGGCAGGAGAAAATATGGTTACCTGGATCACCTTTCCTGACTGGTGCAAGGAAGAGCTTTGCAGCTACAGCCTACAATGCCTTTCCCACACCTCTCTTACATGGAAGAGGACATCAGCAAAATTCTTTTTCCTGCATATTCAAGGCTCATTGCTTTAAGAAAAGCTCTGAAGCCATTAGTCCAAAACTTGTGCTATAAGAAGATATGATTGGATTCTACTTGCTTGCTGCAGAGGTCATTATTTCTGAGGTTAATTAAGCTCTTTCAATGTCATGTTAAAGGTAGCAGACATGAAATATTTATTGATGACAACTCCAGCATTACATGTAGGGTGATTCTCTTCACCAGCACATCAGAAACTTTCCCCCTTCCTCTTTCAGTTTTTCCGCATTTGTGGTAAATCCCAGTGAATTTTACAGTGTCTGGGTTGCTTGCCCACACACACACACACACGCACAAACACAAATCTGCAGCATTTTATACTTAGTTCATGATCCCCTTCAAGTACCCCTGGCATATCTTCTCTTGTTGAACCACTGCACACACAGCTCAAAGCGCCTCCGCCTTTCCACAGAGCAGCCTCCTGCTTCCTTCCAGCTCCCAAAATAGCCACTACACTCCAGATCCTGTGCTCACTGCCAGAGCTCCCTGCTGCAGAGGAAACGAGGGCTTTATTCTCTTAAATATCATGAAACAATGGGAACTCCTGGATGGAATGTCCAGGTTGTGGGCAGGAGCTGAAGACAGCACTTGATTTTTTTCCACAACATTTTTGCACTTGATCTTGTTTGTATAAATACAAATATGCATTTGCAACTGTGTTTCTTTTTGATTTTCTGGGCAGCTAATTCTAGACTCACCCTTCTACTTTGTTGAAAAGATTCCTTTTAATTGTTGGGGTTTGTTTCGTTATTCAAGAGAACCATGAAAGTGTAAAATCACATCTCCCAGCAGAATCTTTGTCAGAGACTGTCTGAGTTCCCAGATCAGTTTGCTTTTTAATTTATTAAAAGTTAGCTTCAAATAACTTAAAATTATTAAGTTATGGTGTTTTTTTTCCCCTCCTCCACATAAGGTCCTTCACTGCTGCTAATTTACTTGAAGCAAACAGTTAATTTGTTCTTTGAAGCATATCTTAGGAGGAGATGCAATCAATCCCTCTCCATATTACACTTCCCAAATACTTCTCTGTAATTACTGAGGTGGTTCAGGTGAGGTAGAGTTCCACCCCAGGAACTCTCCTGTGAACAGGAGATTTACAGGTAAAAATAAACTTGTCCATTGCTGTTGCAGCTCTCTGGAGGATTTAGTGGTGCAGAAGCTGAGGCTGGGTGTCATCCCAGCAGTAAATCCCACAGTCTTGCAATGTAGATCTTGCTGGCAGTGATCCCAAGGCACTGGAGCAAGTGCAGCCAAGAGCCCCTGAACTTGCCCAGAGGCAGCATCTCCTGGGCACGCAGCACTGTGGAAAGTTTGTCTTGCATTTCTCTGGAAACTCCATGGATTGTGTGTGTTTAATATTTTGCATTTCTCTGGAAACTCCGTGGATTGTGTGTGTTTAATATTTCTGAGACATGAATTTACTGAAATAATCACTTTCTTGATCTCTTACTTTCTTCTGACTCATTATTGGTGTTATTGTAAATAAGAGATCTAACAGCATCTTGTTTGTTTCTCTCTCTTCAGGCCACCAGTGCTACACATAAATCTGGTCAAAAATAATTTCCATGTCAGCCTAAGCAGACTTCCTGCCCTCTTTTTTTTTTTATTTTTTTTAAACATAGAGCATCTTCCACTTAAAAAAAATCTTGACAACAAAATGAAGCAGGTTCTGAGCCATGTCTCAGCAGGTTTCACCATTGTAAGATCATGTCTACACCTGGTGGAAATGCTCGAGGATGCATCTGTTCAGTTGGGGTTTGAGTAGCACTTCATCTTCTGCTTGTGCAGAATTTTTTCTCAGCACTTTAGAGGCTCAGACCTGTCCTTTAAAGGGCCTCATGCTCTGGGTGTTGCAGATTTGGGTGATGGCATCAGTGTGTCAATGTTACTTGAAGATATTCTTGTGGTCAGGTTATTTGAGGAATCATTAACTATTGTATGTGCAGGCAGGTTGCACACAATTTTATGTGCAGGTGATTTACACGTGCCTGGTCCAGGGAAAGGTGGGAAATGTGTTTCCCACACATGAAATGTTTGCTATGTGAGTCTTTACAACTTTCTCAGTAAGCTGGCAAAAGAAATATGTCATCAGCACCCCCAGCTCAAGGTGACACTTTTTAGGGCCCCGTGTTTGCTGTGAAAAAAGCAGCTTTACAGGGCTGGATTAAGCTCTCCAGCATCCCCTGACTTTGATACCTCTGCTGCTTTTTGGTGCCCATGCTAAAGTTACAGGAGTTTACCTTGAGGAAGCAGGGAAGCAAATGCTGATATCATATTGCAATAGCAGCACTGCTGTTATCTGTCAGCACTTACACTGAACAGAGGCTCTTTCTGCTGAAGTATGACTCTGGCAGGGCTGCTAATTCACTGGCATTGTGTGAACTATGACAGACCACAGGGCTGCTTTGGAGTTTTTTTCCAGTGACTGAAGTCTAATGTCTTCAGTAGAAATTAAAAATAGTTAACCCACTTTTATGCCCTAGGACTTGAGGGGTGTAACAGGAGTGCAGTGGGGAAAGACTGAAGGGAAAAGTGATTAAATTGAAACAAAGTGATTGACTTTTATTGTTGCTATTTTACTATTTACAGTGTTTGTCATCCACCACTACCAACAAATACCCTGTGTATCCCCTGTACACAGATGGCATAAAGTCCTTCCATATTTATTTTTTTGTTTGTGATGGAAAGGTAGCTGCAGTTCAAGTGTAATAAAAATTTTAGGTACTGGAGCTGGGAACAAATAAGGAGATATAGAAAAATTCAGATTTTCACTATTTTAAGGAGAAAAAAAAGTCATACCCAGGGGCAAAATTAAATTACAGAAGACTGAGTATTCAAACCTGCCTCTAGACTAATCTTAATCCTATTTTGTGATGTTGTTTTTCAGTGGTGTTATCTCTTTCTTTTCTTATTAAAAGTCTGGAAAAAGAAACCAAAACAATCTCCCTGGGATTTTAACTCGCTCACAGGAGAAAATGCCAAACACACTTTCCCAAACTACTCTAAATTTCTGTGATGCATTATAACTCAGTATCAGGGAGCTAGAAGAGTCCAGAAGATGCAAGATGAAAAATTGATATGCTGTGCTTCGCTGTGCAGAACACACAGACCTGAGGAAAAGTGACTGGGAGCACTTGCTGAAGCGAGCAATGAGTAATTTAGGGCTGGTTTGGGCAGTCCTGCCTTCTGATTTGGTGATTATGTGGGTTCCTCCTCAGCTATTTGCTGTGCTGAGCTGAATATTTACTGTATTGAAAACAGCAAACCCTGGCAGTGCTGGAGCTCTGGCAGCCACAGCAAGTTCACAAAAATAACATTATCATTGCTGTTGTTATTATTATTATTATTATCATGTGTCTGATATTATGGCACTGCCTGAAGGATTTCAGTCAACAGGCTCTGACTGCTTGAGGTTTATTCTTTGCATCACATTGCTTTTCTTGGGTCTTTTCTACAGTTCAGGAGGAAGATATATATTTTCTAGTAAAGTAAATAATTTTCCATGGTTTTAGTTTTGGTGTTTGTTTGTTTTGTAAACCAGTGAATTGCTCAGCATCCCATAAATGCAAAATGCATGTCTGATTTGGCTTCTATCTCAAATCAGTAAGAACATTGAATCCAGAGAGTACAGATTGGGGATTTTTATTTTTCTTAATTAGGATGTTTGATAACTCAAGAGGTTATGTTTAGAAGTGAGTTAGATGGCTGTGTCTGGTGTTTAATTTCTCTTCTGCAGAATAGATTTCCTGTTGTAAAAATGCCACAAATGGTAGCTACTGCTGTTTATTGACTAAGGAGCCAAGTAAAATCCAGCTGTGAACATGTGGGTAATAGGAGGTTTTCTCCATGCCTATCCTATATTTGATTTCCATGCTCAGCCTCATGTTGGTAAATATCAGAGTAAGTCTCAATTATTCTTTTATGAATAAAGTATCTGATATGATCAGGGAGCTGTATGTGAAAAGGCCTGCGGGGGGAAAAAAACCCCAACAAACCAAAAAACCAAAACAATCTTCAAGTAAAGTTTTAAAATTTGGAAAATTGAAGAAATTATTGTTCAAGAATAAAAAACCACATTATTTTAGCTTAAGGTTTTAAACGCTTAAAATTTTGCCATTTTAAAATAGGAGTTTTGATAGGAAGAGTCAGCTTGAAAAGGGAAAAGAATCAGCTTTGTCCTTCTGAAGTTTCTAAAGGGGCATTTTATAGATCATGGAATCATAGAATGGTTTGAGTTGGAAGGGATCTTAAAGCTCATCTCATTCCAAGCCACTGCCATGGCAGGGACAGCTCCCACTGTCCCAGGCTGATCCCAGCCCTGCCCAGCCTGGCCTTGGGCACTTCCAGGGATCCAGGGGCAGCCACAGCTGCTCTGGGTGTCTGTGCCAAGGCCTGCCCACCCTCCCAGGGAAGAAGTTTTTGTTAATATCTAATTTCAACCTACTCTCTCTCCCTTTTGATTATTCACTTTTCCAAATAAAATTTCATTTTCTATGTATTTTTATTTTACTGCCAATTTGCTGAGTAGATCAAGGAGCTACAGAAGTTACAGATTGACAAAGAGAGAAGTGTGTGAAAAGTGCAGAGAAAACCCTGCAGAAACAGGGGCTGTGAGGGCACTCTCAGCCTTGGTGACCTCTGGGCTCACCCCTGTACTGGCTTTGGTACCTCTTGATATGCCAAGTTTTCTCCAGAGCTAAAATACCCATCAGGGGTTGTTTGAGACAAGTGTTTCTGTAGCATCACCAGGCTGACAGCAGAGCTGGGCCTGCGACGTGCTCAAGTGTGTGAGTAGTACCTTTGTCTCCATTAGTACTGCTTGTGTATTTAAATTTATGCACATATTCAGTACTCTGCTGAATTGGTGTGCCGTACAGAATGGGCATGCAATCCTTTTATCTGATGGAAAGTTGCTAATTATTGCCCTGGCCCGTGTATTTTCGGTTTCACTAATTTTACAAACCCACATATACTTGCTGCTGTGTTTCATCCAGGAGTCTGAAGTTGCCCTTTTTCTGTCTAATGTGTTTACACCACAGAAAATGTGTGTTTTGTCAGTTTTGTTTGCCCTAGCCAGGTCTGAGCTGCATAACCAGCACTCACTCTCTGGATAGCCACTGGTCTGGCTGACCTTGGCACCAAGACAGCTGTCGTATTTTCACATGGAGGAACTGTTCTTGAACAACTTCTCCAATGTATCAGGAACAAACAAGCTTTTCTTCAGCATCAGGAATGCAGCAGGTCTTCTTTCCAACTATTTTTTTCTCCTTCCACTGACATATTTATTGTGGCAATGGCAAGAAAATCCTACTGCTAAGCTTTCGTGTTTGAGTTCCTTTAAATTTCCTTCAGGGGAGTGACAGAAGAGCCAATGCAGATCATGTCAGAGCTTGCTTTCTTTAATTTAACTCTTCAGTTATTTTTAATAAACATGAGTATTAATTTGTAGTGGCAAGGAAAGCAGGAAGGCAAAATCCTCTTACGTCTTCATCACTTGGATTTCTGTTTCTGCCATGTGTTTAATTTAAATCCCTGTGGTGCTGGCAAAGAGCGGGATGCTGCTGGGGAAGGTGTTGCACAAATCCAAAGGCTTTGGTGTGTGATGGACAATAGGGCCAGCAGGGAGTGGCAGGGAGCATTTTAAACAAGTGGAGTGACCTCCAGCTAGTCTTGTGCTCACCTGAACCATCAGTGGAACAAGGGGAATCAGAGGATGGATGGGGCAGGGATGAGGACAGAGCTGGTTTCAGGAGCTGGGGGTAGCAGTAGGAACCTCCCTATCAGAGGGTGAGAGCACAGTCCTACTGGCACCAACATCTATTTGGAAATGCAGGAGTTTTGTCAGAAAAAAATCACAACTTCATCTCCAAAAAAGGAATTTCTTTTGAAATGTGAGAAAAGGAGAGAACATTCCCAGAACAGGCAATAGAACATTTTTTAGGGCTTTTGCCTGGCAGACAGTTCACGTTAGTTTGGGACCTGATTCAGCCCAAGGGTTTGTATTTAACCAGAAGATATATTTCTGCACTGGACCTTGCAGTTACGCAGGGATTTGTGGCACATGCATGGCATGGATTAACTGCCCAGCAACTTCACTCCCTCAGCAGTTTTTGCAACCTGCCCTGAGCAGCATCATAGGACACCTAAATATAATCTAAAATTAACTGGTGTTCCCCCAAACTTCCCTTTCTTACACTGCAGCCATGTCTCTGTAGGAAAAAGGTGATGCATGGAATTCTCTGGTTTAATACCAGTACAGGTCAGCAAATCCAAGTGCTCTGTAAAAAGCTTTTGTTCCCGGACCTGAGCTGACTCGCATGGAGCTGGATTGTGTTTCTCTGTTCCACATGCACAAAGGATCTTCACACCAGGGATGGCAGTAGTCAGAAAGGGAGTCACAAAATATGTTTTCACTGATTCATGAAAAAAACCCAAACCTTCAATGGCTGCAGTAAGTATAGTTGATGGCTGACTCCTGTGTGGCAGAGGAGCTGGTATTCAGCAGTCACATAAGTTTGGAGAGAGAGTTGAAGATTTTATTGACGCTCCTGTGTTTTGCACATTTTTTTCCCATCTTGGAAATGAATTTCAGACCCCAGTAGTGAGTATTAATGCTATATATCCTCTGTGGTTAGCATTAATGGTACACAGTCCTGCCAAATGCAGGGAAAGTCAGAATTGAAAAAAAATAACCCAGTGTGAAGAAGCTCAATGAGAGCAAATGGGGCTGGAGGTTTATGCTTACAAAGAGCTCAGCTCTGCTGGCACTTCTCCTGGGCCAGCGCTGTCAATCCAAATCTGAAATATTTGCAGAGTGAAGTGTTGCTAATGAGAAACGCTGGCAGGACTGAGCTTGAGGTGATGAAGGCACCTGAACAAGTGGTTTAAAGCAGGAACCAGGAGCCTGGGCTGAGCCCCATGAATCAAACTGCTCTGCTCTACTCTTGTCTTAATCTGTTCTCATCCTCCTTCCTGCCAAGGTGGGGGGATTCCATCAGCTGCAGTGTGTGGTGCCAGCCCAGGAGCTGCTCAGCTCTTGCCTGGATGAGTGTGGGATGCTTTGTGTGGCCCTGCTCTGTTCCAAAACCAAGTGTGGCCCCGTAGTTTGTTTTGTCTTTCAGTGGAATTAAAATGAGGCGCTTGGCAGAATGTGTTCTGTAAACTGGTGACTTTTTTTTGCTTAACATGCAGTGAGTGAACTTGGCTGTGCAAGCTTCGTTTTCCTCTGGAAATGCTGTTATTTTTGCAAGTTAATTTTTTTCTGGAATTGGTTTAATTCAAAGGAAGTTTTGTTTGCTTGGTTGCTTGCCTGAGGTTTTCTGGTAGGTTTAAACAGATGAGCTTCATTTCTTCTGCAGTTTATTTTGGTGAAACTTCTGTGGCCTTTGGGGGTTATAGCACAGTGTAAGTGGAGTTAGACTGCGAAACTTAGGGCTAGAGTTTTGCAGACCCCAAAAGTCAACTTGAATTTCAGAGTAATTTTCCAATCCTTTGACTTGACATGAGCTCAGGCTTTGTAAGGGGAGGGAGGGCCCAGTGTTTCTCCAGAGAGCTCCACAAAGTTTTCCATCTTTCTTGGGGAGCCCTTACATCAACCCACCAAGCCTCATTGCTCATTATTTGTGTGCTATTCAAAGCCATTACAGAAATTTTTAGCTATTTTAGACTACTCCATGCCCCAGCTCTCCTTGGGGCCGGGGTGTTCCTCTGGAGCTGTGGCAGACCGGGTGGGCAGCTGCTGGATTCAGCCATCGGCGAAGCCGCCAAAATCCCGCGGTAAGCCCAGGGCAGTGCCAGCTTCTCCCCAAAGCGTGAGTGGCTCTGGGAGGTTTTGCCACATAAGGGCCTGTTGGAGGCTGTAGGCACCAGCTGACAGGGATGTCTTTGCCTCTGAACAGATGGCCAGGCTTTTTATTTCAGCGAGCAATCTCGTGTGGAGGGGTGGTCTCCGAATCCTGCCAGGGTTTCGTGAGACAGGGCCAGCTTAGGGCGAGAGAGATCTGATGTCTGTGCCCTTCATAGCTTGTGAGCTAAATGATGAGCTGTTGACAGGACAGCCATCATCTGAAGTGTAAGATCCCAAACTCTCCCCACTTTTCGTTTCTCTTTGGTGGAATTAATGCCCTATTTGCTTGTCTCTCAAAATCCATTCTGGCACCAGTACAAACCCTCGCCTGGTGGCAAGCAGTTGTCTGGATCTGAGATGCCAAGATTTGTGCTGACAGCTCCTTCTACACAATCTGAGTCAGGCTGTCACAGCTGGCCATTAGCAGCTTAAAAAGACGCGCATGTACAGCAAATAGCACCACCTTTCCATTATTGAATATCAGAACCTGCTTGATTGAGAAATGCAACGGCTTGCTCCTTTAAACAAACACTGTCTCCAAACCCCTGTTCTTGTGTGGTGGGTGTTTCTTTTATGATTGGTTGCTCTTATTTAGAAACTTGGGTCTAGAAGAGATTTCCTGGGCCAGGAGATCTAGTTCTTGATAATCCCAAGCATCACATTTGATAATCCTTATTACACTGCATTTCTTTAATGAAAACACTCTGTTGTTGAAGCTGTTTGCCTTGTATGATTTTCTGATGTGGAGGACAAGCAGGAAAAGTGGCTTTGTTGAGAGGCAGCATCACAACTAGAGCAGGGCAAAGAATGCTGCTCATCAAAAAGGGATTTTCTGAAGCTGTTTACCCTGCAGTGTTGGCTTTCTTGGTGACAGGCTGTACAAATTGTGCTGACCTAGCATTCAGTTTGGGTGCTAAAAGGCAGCTGCTTGCAAAAGTTAGCATTCAGATTTAAAGGAAAACAGGATCAAACTGTTCCCCACCCCACTCCTGCATGTGGGAACAGGCACAGGAACTTCTGCTGAGTCACTGATGGTGATTGCACATGTAATGCTGCCCTGTCTGGTCACACTGGGCTTTAAACTTGCTGTAGGATTAAACTTTGCATGGCTGAGCTTTAGTAGACCTTAGTCTGTAATTTGTTTTGGACCAAAGACTGATAAACTTTGGCTTTCAGGGAGGAAGCCTTGGAATCTGAAACCCACTATTATTCATTGACTTGTCTTTATGAGTTTACAGTCCACTGATGCATAACACTGAAAGAAATATTTTCAGTGAAATGTTTGCTTTTTTCTTCAGATTTTTAAAAGGCAATGTCTTTTCTTAGAGATATATGTCAGGGTCATATAGCTACTTCAATGAACTGTGTATGGTCAGGAAATAGACTGCATCAAAAAGTATTTCATTTTTCCATGAAGTCATTCTTTTGACCAAGACTTCCCCCTTCTCTCAGGGATTTGGGCTCCAGTAACCACCATTTGAGCATTAATTTTATGCATAAACTTGGTTTAATCCTGGGAGGGAGATTTCAACTGTATGGAACATTTTCAGTATTTTTGTATTAAATCAAAACTTGCGGGTGGTAGCGGACTTGTAAAACAAAACCCCATTTATACCCAAAGGAATTTTCATGTCTAGCATTTTGCTGTCCCTTTTTTGCTGTGCTGAAGAACGTGTCTGTTCCTCATTGCTCTGCATGGCGCAGCGAGCCTGGCGTGACAGAGGGACTGACTCTGCAAACTTTAATGGCTCTGACACAACAGAGCTGTGGAATTAGTGTTTAAATTTTCAGGATGTGCTCACATGTTTTGCAAGATTGGGGCCTATGCAAGCTCCACTCCCTCTTTGGATGGGCAGGGGGGTGATTTATCTGGGTTGGGAATACTGATGTTGATAAGTCTTTGTTGGACCAAATGTGCAGATGTCATATTTATATTATTGTCATGTTTATACATACTACACCCTATTTCTAAGGCATTCATGTTTGTTTCTTTTTCTCCACAGGTTCTTCTTGAAATTTTTCCTCAAATGTAACCAAAATTGCCTAAAAAATGCAGGAAACCCTCGAGACATGCGTCGATTCCAGGTCAGTCGGACACGCTTCCTCCTTTAAAAATCAGCAGCTGTTAGGGACAGAAGTACTTTGACCCAAACTAACCCAGTAATTCACTGGAAGATGCTAAAAACATAAGGTCAGAAAATATTGCCTGAGGACTTCTTGTCACAGCAGAATTGGCAGGAAGTAGTTGGGTTTTCTTGCTCTGGAAGAGAGCACTCTTGAAGATAATGTCATCTCCACCGGAAGGGAAGGCATGAAAAGGAAAAATCAAAATGACCTCACTGTTGTTTCCAGCTTTGGGGCTCCCCTGCTCTGAGGTATTCCTCTGTCCGTGGGGAGCTATTTGTTTTCATGCAGACATAGAGTGAGCACCTTGTTTATTGGCTGGGGCAGAGGAAGGTGTAAGAGCAATTAATAAAATCAGGCTTGTGACTATACATGCTACTCCTGAGCAGTGGTAAGGAGTCATAAACGTGCATCAGTGGGGCGAGGGTCCATCCCTGTAGTGAGCTCTTGGAAAAAGCTACCACAGGAATGCTTTGGGCTGGTATTTCCCCATTGTTGCATTTTGTGGCACTGAGGCTTGGCAACTGAAATATCAACACAGCTTCACATGGCCAAGGACACCTTTATATGCTCCACCTATGTCACAGCTGGTTTTGGAATGAAACACATCCCCTTGGGAAGGTGGTCTGTACATGCACTTCCCCAGTGGTGGCAGCAGAGTGGAGTGGTGGCAATGCTGAGAAATAATTGCTCCAGCCCTTTTATTGAAGACGTGGTCTTTGACTGTGGCAATAATGCCTTACCTGGGTATGTGCTGAATAAAAATGTGGGTTAGAGAGTCAAAGGACCTTCTCTTTTGACGGGAGAGGTGAATATAGCCCACGGAGGAAATATGGTAGGATCTGTCCATGGGGCTTTGCCTCAGGGTTCTGAGAAAGAAACAAGAGATTTGTCCCATAGACCGCATGGGTCTCTGGAGAAGGACAACTCCAAAATATATCTGCTTTCTGTAGTTATTCAGAACTTTGTTTGGTTCTTTTCCAGCATTGTTGCACTTCAATAAAAGTTTTGAATGTTATGTAAGTGGCAATGTTATTTATATGTAGAATGTCTTTTGTTGAACTGTTTAATTACAGCAGTGCTGGAAGGCAGAAGGGTGCCATTTGCCTCTGAGCAGGGAAGTGCAGAAGTGAGGAGATGTGGCCACAGGGATTAAATTAATCAGTGTAAAAGCCAGCATTAGCCTGGCAGAGCCCTCAGCTTCTCACCCCACACTCCTCCCTCCGTCACGTTTCTCCTGTGATTCCAGAGGGCATTATCATGGAAAGCAAATGTGGGTAAAGGACTCCCACCAGCATGGGGATTCAGTCCAAGCAGTCACCCCTGGGGCCTGTCAGAGCTTGCTTCACAACGTGTACACTCTGCTGGGGCTGTGCTCACCCAGGCTGGAGGCTGATTTTCATATGGAAATGCCTGTGCGTGTTCCCTCAGAGCAGCAATCAGGAGCTGTGTCGGTGGGGAGGTAGGACACAGGAAAGGTTGTTGATCTCTTGACTTGTAAAGACATTCTGTCATACAAACCCAGCTTCACAGCAGTTGAGCTTTCCGTGTGTAAACAGAGACTGCTTAATTACACAGGTCATGTCAATTAGCGTGACCTCAGCATTTTCAAGAAATTAATCACTTTCAGCCTAGAGAGCCACTCCTACTCTCATACAGGGTGGCATTGAAGCTCGCAGCGTTCTCTTCAGTGCCCAGGCTTATTGTTTTACAATAGCTGCTTTTGTTTCTTCCCTTTTCTTTTTTTCTTTAATTTCTGAACTTGTTGGGCTTTTAGCAATAGACTTCTTAAAATAAAACAGCTGGGCTCTACAGAGTCCAAGCTTCATTTATCATTTCTTAAGCTGAAAAGGACCGAGTGTACATGTAGTATCTCAATGCTGTGGTGCTCCTGGGTTTTTGAGGCAGTGTTGTGTAGGAACAACTCTGCCCCTGTGTTTGCTATCAGCTGCCGTGGAGTTGTTGCCAGTGACTTACAAGGTCTCCAATGGTGATGTCAAAGTTCTGGTTGAAAACTATAAGGATGAGGTATTTCCAGATACTTTTTACCGTACTCATTTTATACACACAGAAATGGAGACATTCCCTTCCTTCATTCTCCTGCTTGTGCTGGACTTTGAAGCTGCCAAGAAATATGTCCAACTTTTGGTCTGTCATTCATCAGTCCTTGAAAGTTGCTGGAAGTTCTTAGAACATAGATTATAATTTTGATGGGAGAATCAGTGATGGGTCAAGGACATGAGTCTTGCACTATCTAAGGACCAGTCTTGTGGAAAATTTCCTTTCTTAGTAGATTTTAGAATTGTTTGTTGTTTTTTTTTTCCCCTGAAGCATGGAATTATCTGATTACCATCTGATACAAAACATGTTAAGAAAGTACAGAGAGGAGGCAGAGGGTATGTTGATTCAGGCAACCTATGTGTGACATTTCATTCAGGCTCACAATCAGAAATGAATTAGGAGGTTTTATCCTGAACTTTTTTGCTTGTGAATGTAGGAGTGTGATAAGTCTAACATAAAAGCTGTTGTAGGCCTGGAAGGAAATAAATTTTTCTGCATGTCTGAGATGTCCAGTCATGTGGCAAGTGGAGTGCCAGCAGTGTTTGTGTGCTGGAGCAGTGCTGGCCCTGGCTGTGTTGGTTGTGTCTCTATTAGCACAAGGAGACAGACAGGGAGGAGAAGTCAAGTACTGCACAGTGCTTCAGCTGTGCTTCACACTCCCTGCTTGTCCTTGAGAAAATCATTTCATCTCGATGTTTCATCAGCCCAAATGCACAAAACATTTGGTGCTGTTGTGTATTATCACTTTTGCCCAACCTTGCCTTTTTATTCCAGAAGCCCCATGGAGCAGATGCCCAGTCTGGTTGTGAATTCTTCATCACAATAACTCATCATTCTTGGTGGGACGGGCTGTAGTGCCCCCATTAGTGGTAATAATAATAATACTACTACTTCTAAGTAGATGGTGTCATGAGTGAACCCAGATTTGATCTTTGAAAACTAAAAACTCATTCTACAACCTAAACAGTTTTGTATGTTATTGTAATTAATGAAACCCAGGTGCCCTAGCTGTCTTGTTGTTCTTGTTTTAGCAAAACTGCTTGTAAACTGACACATGTCAAGTTTTAATTTAGAGGAAATTTTCACGCTGTGTCACTGAATAAAACCCCAAACATTCACTTATTATGAAAACCTTGAAAGTCACTTAGAGATTGCCATGCTGTTTGATTCTGTTACCACAGCCTCTCCTGCAGCAGAGGCTGCTCGTTTGCCTCCATGGGATGCTGCCACTCATGTTTGAATTGAAGCCACTTGTGTCTTATTGCAAATTTGCATAAGAGACAGAGATGATGCTTCATGAATCCCAGATAATGGAATTTGGACATGCAAGGCTCCATCCCTAGAGAAGAGAAAGGCAAAAAAAAAAGGAAAAAAAAAAGAGACTGAAAAATAGCAGTGAGAGCTTTGGCCCAATTCAACAAGGTAATTAAGTGCCTGGCCTGTCCTTGAGCACGTGAGCAAAATTACTGAATGTATTGTACTCATGTGCTCTTAGTTAGGTGCCTTTTGAAGTGTCTTGTTAAATGGAGGGTGATTTTTAGTTACTAGAATAAAGAAGTCAACACATTGTAGGAAGAGGTCACCAAGTGGTGATGAAAATAAAGATGTGCTCGAGCCATTTATAGCTTTCAGAAGAGTGGCAAGCACTGGAGTTACATATTTAACACTTAGGACACACTTCAAACCTGGAAATCATCCTAGTCAGATTTTCTTTGCCTTTGCCACTGGGTTTTGGGGACATTGCAAAAGTATCAGATCCTTCACCATACACTGGAGAAAATTAAAAGCACAAGGAAAATGCTATGTTTTAATCAGTGAGCAAAGCTTAATGGGCTGTGGTTAAAAATCAAGACTTGTGCAATGCTTAATTTTGATATATTAGGTGAGGTACTATACCAAATAAACAGGCCAAGTGCTAAACGTGGATAAATAGCTTGATCTCCAGGCTCCTGGTCTCTGAATATTTAAAGGAAAAAAAAAAATCTAAGCCCCAAAGTTATCACAAACTGAACTATTTAATGGCAGGCAGAATAATCCACAGAGCTGGGATATGTTACTGCATTCGATAATGCCAGCTTCATTGAAGAAAGTTGTAAACCCATGTATTTCTTTCATACCTCTGTCTCCCCTGGTGTTGATACAGGATTTAAATTCAAAATCTATGAAGGGCTAAAGCTAAAGCTCAAAATCATTTTCCATGTTTGCCTGTCTCAAATTAAAACTGTGTTTTGTTGACAAAATTTGGAAAGGTTTGAGATTTGGCAGACCTGGTTGTCCCTGTGCTTACATTAATGTGTCAGCACCTCATTAATCATTTATTAAACTGTAGTGTGCCTTTCCCTCTTGCTACAGTCTGTGTTTTAGGATACCTTAGTGCCCATTCCATATATACTCTGGCTGTCCCCTCCCCCTAATTTTATGATTTCTCCACAAATTAGTTTTAGCATGTGTTTTAACTTGAACATATCCCAGTCGTTTCAGAATCAAAATGAGCAGAGTGCAGTATTTTTTTAGATTAAAAACTATGAGTAGAACTTGTAAGTCTGTAAGTGCTCTGTAGCAATCCAAGCAGGCAGCTGTGGCACACAATATTTGAGGTGCATTTTTTCACTCTTAATAATTAGTTGCATTAATATTTCCTTAGTGCAGTGCACATTCAGTGTTCCTCTATTAATGAAAATTTTCATTTAAAGAATTGAGCAGCAAGAACGTGTTGCTTCTTACAGGTGCGCTATGAATAATCATTTTTTTTTAAAACCAGACACATGAGAGGTTTTTTTTTTCTGCATTTCCTGAGACTGGAAACAGTTTCTCTTGGGGATTCCATTTATAGTTTGTGCTGCTAACGACACCAAAGAACCACACCAATGCGGTCTCTTCATAGTAAATCAAATTGTTCAGGAGGGAGGTAGGAAGACATTGTTAAGTAATTCAAAATATGTTGCATCAACAGTTTTGAAAACCTGGGAAGGGGGAAATGAAATGTAGCTTTACTCACATAAAAACTCAACAGGATTGTTTCCTCAAGCTCTTGCCTAGAAAGTCCCATGGATAGCAACAGCTACTTAGCTACAGGATTTTCACAGGTTCTTACTGTTACTACTCTTGACTCATTATTTTTCTGGAATCCCATTTCTAGAAACATTAAAATTTTTGGTTTCAGCTCAGGATTGATCAGCTTCAGCAGGAAGCCTGTGTGTAGCTGTAAGGTTTTGGAAATGGGGAAAATATTTTATCTTGTAGGCATTGTTATTAATTGTAATGTTAATTTTCATATGCATCCAATCAGACCCATAGAAGAAGATAAGGAGCTGGCATAAATCATGGGGCTGTGACAGGCAGTGCCAAGGATTTGGCTCAAAATGCCACTTGCAAGGAATTTACAGCAGTTGCAAGTGCACAAATAAGATTGCAAACCCCAAGCCACTTACTATAAGATCATATTTTATTGAAAATATCATAAACTTTATTCTACCCCTCAGGAATTCAATGGATAAATTACTTTTGAAATCCCTTTTGGAATTTTATATATAGGGCTTGGTTTTTTTTCTCTCCTTAGTTTGATTTCAGAAAAACTTATCTGTAGTATTTGTGCTTTCTTTTCCCCAAATTTCCATCTGTAGGAACTCTTGAATCATTTATTCTGTATTTTAATATCTTTCACTTAAAACATGCACAAAAATCTATTGCTTGAAATGCCCTTTTGAGGGATGGGGTTAGGATCTTTTAGATGTAAAATACTCTCTTTTGTATTCTTGTTTTTCAAGATAAAGACTTCAGGATCGACTCTGGGCAGTTTAGTGGCTTTACTTAGTTTTTGAGTATTTTAGTTGAGGGGCAGAAATAGGTAGAAAATTTTTCCTTTCACTCCTTTTCTTTTTTTTTTTCAGCTCCAATTCAAGTGATGAAACTGAATAGTTGTAAGTGATCCTTTAAGTGTCCCCATTTGACCAACTTTGAGAGGCAGCAGCTTCCTGAGAGAGTTGAAGCAATGTTTGCCAATCCTTGTAAAGCATTTCACCTCTTCAGAGGCTAAAGCCTCTCAAAACCAAGAACAATTAAAGCGAGAGCCTTTCAGAGTGACTGGGGAATTCAGCAAAATAAATCAGAAATCCTCTGCCATGGCTCTGGAGGCTTGCCTCATTATAAGAGCAGATCTATTAGCCCCCTTGCCATTGTCTTTCATTTCTCAAGTGAGGTGATTCTAATTAAATTAATCTGCATGTCAATCTATCGGTGATCAATCAAAAGGGCTGAGGTCCCCCTTTGCGGCGCTGTGCTTGCGGCTGACAGGGGCTGATAATGGAGGAAGAAATAAACTGTCGAGCAAAGTTAATTAGTCAACATAATAGGTGGATTAAACAGGAGCTGCTGATTGCTGTTTCACATGTCGAAGCATGAGGTGGGAGCTGAAACTGCAATTAACAGACAATTATTATATTTGGTTGTAAGAGGTCGCATGAATAAACATATCTCTGTGGGTTTCAGTCTTTAATCCCTTTCCCTGTTTAATGTAAGGAGAAGTGTAGGTCATTTCTTCTTATTGTTTTAGTCAAAGTTCTCGAAGGCGACGCGTGCTCCTGGCAAGCCAGCAGCCGGCTGAAGGCCAAATCTTTGGCTGGGGTAAAACCCTGGGAATGCCAGACTTTTGCTGGGAAAAGGCTGTGGGAATGGTGGCTGAATGAAAGCCAGGGAGGCTGTGGGACTGCTTGGTCTGAGTGGGGTAGGAGGAGACGTGCTGTGATGAGCTTGCAGCTCTGCAAGGGACTTGTTTCTCCATGATATTCCACAGCTCATGTGCGCTCTGCCTGGACAGGGATTTCCTTTAGGAGCCTCCGGGTTGAGGAATCCCTCTGGACACCTTGGAGCAGCTGGGTCTTCTGCTCTGGACCCCTCATTTACCTGTTTGCCCCTGCTGGGTTGGCTCCTCTCCTGCCCCGGGCAGCTCTGGGGAGCAGAGGTGTCTGATCCTCCCTCCAGCGCAGTCCTGCTGTGTCCCCCTCACCTCGCCTCAAATCAAATCCCAGGTGTTGACATTGAGATAAGTTGAGAAATACAAATAATTCTAACACTGGATGAATAGGGTTGTGTTCTCCAGATCAAGACCCCACTGTCAAGCGTGTGTGCGCGTGTGTGTGTACACAAACATGCCTATATGGACTCCTTAAGATAGAGCTTGGGGGAAATTTGGGCAAGTTCAACAACCTGCAGTGACTGTGCTGAGGGGAGAGCAGCAGAGAAGGGTGGGGGCAAGGCAGGCAACAAGTCTCGTTACAACTTCACAAAATACACTTTTGTTTTCTTTTATTCTGAATCGATTCTCATTTGCAATGTCAACACCTCTGTCTACTTCAGCGTGGAAACTGAAGGATAATTTAGGGTGAAACACAGCTGCCCTTGTATATAGGGGGAAAAATACTTAATAAAGATCCTCTTGTTAAAATGATGGTTAACAGTGTGCTGTCTGCCACGCAGCTACAAACTCTGCAATTTGACTTAAAACTGCATCAAAAGCTTTCGATGCCAAAGACCCACTCATCAATAGCGTCTCTTGTTAGATTTGTACAGCATAAGCACCAGTTATTATGCGAAATAGCTTTGCAATTTTCTACAGCTCCCAGCTGTTATTTATTTAACCGAGTTTATTACACTCTAAAAAACACACGGATTTATCCAAATTTTCCTCCATCTTGCTCTTGTGCTTGCAGGTCGTGGTGTCTACAACAGTCAATGTTGATGGCCACGTGTTGGCAGTGTCAGACAATATGTTTGTGCACAACAATTCCAAGCACGGGCGGAGAGCTCGAAGACTCGATCCCTCGGAAGGTACGCCTTCTTATCTGGAACATGGTAGGCAAATCATTTTCGTTGGTTGGCATTGCTACTTTAAATGTGGATTTATTTGGTTTGTGTCTCTGGCTGCTGGTTTCAAAATTGTCCTGTAAGCGTTTATTATCTCTGGGGCCAGAAAGGGGCTGGGCTCCAGACTAAAGAGGGGTTTTTTCAAGTAGGCCAGCTCTAAATGTGGTGGAATGACGAGTGAGCAAACATGGGTGCAGAGGTTGTCCTGTGTGTCAGCAAAGTGGGGTGATTTTTTTTTTAATGTTAATTGCATTTATTCAGCGCCCAAAACTGGAGTCTGATTATTTTTTCCAGACTGCTCTGATTTTTGACTGTGCATCTAAAAGATGTTGCATGTTTTCTGAAGTGCTCAGCACCCAAATTTTGGATTGCATTTATTCTATCTATAGGGTGCTGAGCTGTCTAGGAGATTCATCTGTTCCTTTAAATTGCCCTAAATGAAAGCAGAGCCCTTTTGGAAATCCATCTGCTTACTTAAGCCATGGATGAATGTTCTTTCCTGGCTCCAGCTGTGCCAGCTGAGGACGTTGCTTTTTCCACAGCTGTTTGTGTCCCCTCCTTGCTCCAGGCTATTCTTCCCCCTGGACATGCCAGCTAGGATGGTTGTGTGATTGCTCCTTGGTCTCCTCCAGGCCAATGAAGTTCATTTGAATAAAACCATTTAAATAATCACTCTTTGCCAATCTGGCTTGTTGCTGAAATGATTGAAGAAAAAAAATGGTGCAAGGCAATTTGGCTTTTCTGAAAGCACAGCAAACTCCAGCAAGGGTGGGATGGGAGCACGTGGCTGGAAGCAGCCTGGGGACAGTAATCTCCTCTGTAAGGTCAGCTGGTCCTGGAAGGGAACATCTGCTGGTGACTGTAGGTGCTTAAAATGGGAGTTGTTGAGTGCAAATGTACTTTGAAAAATCTGGATTTGATTAATGTTTTGTTTTGCTCTTTGTCCTCAAAGTTGATGACTACTGCTGAAAAACAAAACAAAAACAGAGGGCATTTCACTCCCCTCTCCCTGTGCCAGCTTGGTAGAATAGCTCTTTGTCTTCAAAGCTGTTTGTAATCCTAAATTCAATAGGTGCTTGCTCCCTCTAAGAGATGTGTACCCTCAGCTCCCATTGAAGTAGCTGACTGCAGAAGGCACCAGTCCTTTATGCTGGTTTGTTTCACAAATATTTGCCAAGGATCTGATGAATAATTAAATAGATTTTTCCAAAGAGTTTGAAGAAACCAGATAAAATTTTCTCTGGGAAAGCAAATGCCGCTCAGAAAAATGTTAACTAGATATGTTAAAAGAAATTATTAATGCTGAGAAATGGGAAAATGTGTGGGTTTCTACTGCTCAGTGGATTCCTGTGGAAATACTTTTCTATTCTGTTTATGCTTTCAGGCATCAGTCCTGCAAGCACTTATGCATATATTTAAGATTATGCTCACATATGGTCCTGTTGGGATCAATGAGGCTTCTTGTGTCAGAGAAGCTGAGGGTATTGATAAGTGTTTGCAGAATCGGATCTGTAGTTCACACTTACTAACCTAAAATTCTTAGCTCAGCAGCGTTTCTCATTATATAAACATAACTTACATCTGTATTTATTTAGCTCTAACTTTTTATGTAGGCTACGAGCCATTTTCAGCCATAATTCATGTTATAGAATATTTTTTTCATCCTGCCAACAACCTAATTTAATAAACAAACCACTGTCATAATTTTTACTGAAATTTATAAGGAATGCATGAACTCTGTCTTTATTAATTAGCAGAAGGCATTACAAAGGGAAATTTCTTTCTCTTCAACTTTGCAATCTTTCCATTAAGTCTAGTCTTAAAAAAACATTCCTATTTTTTTTCTTATATTCCTACTAAAGTAGTTGCCATATATTTTTTTCTTTTTTCATAGCAGTCTTCTCAGTGCATGCTTTTGGTCGAGGCAGTACTTAATTTCTCTTTCATAAATGCCCTTATTCTCATGCACCCTGGTGTCTCATTTTACACAACTGTTGTTCCCACTCCTGCAACCTGAGGGATTCTGTTGGCAAAAAGCAACAAAAAAAAAGAGATAATTCTCTGCTTACGTAGCTGCACACACCTGAGTTACTGTGCTGATATTAAAAGTCAACATCTGCAAAATATCTCCATGTGTACATTTTGTGGCAAAGGTGATTTTTCTAAACTGCTTTCTCAGACACCTCACAAGCAACCTCATAAAGCAACTCCTAGTAAATTCTTACTTTTGAATAGCAACCTTCACATTACAAAATTGCTCTCTTCCCAAAGGCATGATGGAGCTTTTCTTTTTTAACCTAAATCCTTCAGTCCAGCTCCCCAGGAATTCTCTGAACATATGAGTCCAAGAAAAAGGAAAAAAAAATTTAAATCCAGTAACTGTTGTTATGATCTTATTAGGTATCTAAAACACTTAACTAAATAAATAAAAAGAAAGGAAAAGGCTTAATGCTGTTGAATTTTGGAAAAGACCCATTGAAACAGGTGACAGTTTCCTCCAGTGAAATGAATTTTTGCTTTCAGTTTGAGACACAAAATGTATTAATTTTGTCCAATTTTTGGAATTTTTGTTTTGGATAATATCAGAGGCAGTTTGTTTGCCTCTCCTCTTCCCAGCTTTTCTGCCTCCCTCAGGGGAAGGACAGATTGCCCTGAGCTGTACCCAAAAGCAGGGAGATGGGAAGTGAACACTGTCATGGTTTGTCTCTGGTTCATTGCTCTGGTGAGCAACTGCTCATTAAAGGTTTGTAAAATCTGGGATCTGACTGCAGTATACCCTTGACCAAATGTATTCCTGTGGACTTTTCCAGGCATTTAACTTAACACAAATATCTGATGGCAATAGAGGTGAATGCCTGACTGTGAGGGCTGGGGAAAGGGGAGGCAGGACATAGCAGGGAGTGCTGGTTGTTGAGTTTACTTAGACAATATCCAGCTTATTTTTCTTTACAAACTTGTGCTTGCTGCCCTGAAAAACAGAGGTAAAGTTTCTGTGCTGCCTAAAGGACACTTTGGGAGCCAAAAACCTGGAAGGAAAGCAGCACCTCCTGAGCCACTCAGGAGCCTGGTGTCTCCACATTTGGGTTCCACCATCTCATTAGCAGGTAGCCTGGATTATTTTTGGGACATCCAACACATCTTTATTTATATCTTGCTTGTCAGACTTTTCACTCAGTAAAGTGAAGATTCTTTTTTGCAACTCCTTTCTCTGAATATAACCAGGACCCCAGGTCCTGGTTTTGTATCCACACGCTGCTCCCTTGGAGCCAATGGGTTAAGCAGCTCATCTTTCAAATAAATATATTTATCTTCTAAAAGTAATTGCTGGCAGAGGCCAATTATTATTTCATCCATCTCTGTGTGGTATAAATAGGGTAAGCCACAGTAATCTGTGGTTTTCAATAATTATCACTTTTTTATTCACAAATAGTTGGATCCTCACTGGTTTTATATTTATGGTAAACCAGAAAGCTGGTGTGGTTGACCTTTCCAAATTATATATATATAGTAAGATGTATAGTCAGGAGCCAACAGGCCTCAACCAGTAGGATATATTTCAGCTTGTAGTTCATCCCAGGGTGTCAATTTTAAAAGCAAAATCTTCCCAATGAAATTTAAGTGATGAACTTATGGAAGGGGAGAGTTCTGGCAGGGCTTACAACAACTCTTCTCAAGTTTACCAGCAATAAATCCACCACAATGTTTCCAGTTAAAGCTCTTGTATCATTGCAAAGTAAAAATTCTTTTTTCTCCCCAAATCTTTTGAATGTCTTTTCAAGAACGTAAAGCCAATTGCAGCATCAGTTTCTCTGTTATTTTTCCTCACTGGCAGAATGAAATGCCCTCGAAAAATGATAGTCCCCGAGACCCTGTCAGTTTGCATGCTCTAACACTTTATTATCTAATGATCTAATATGCAACAAGGCAAAGAGGGGGTGCTTATCACCCTGACAGGATGCCTAAGAGAAGTGACTAAATTACTTTATGTACCATTAGCAGTAGCTGCCACGGTGAACTCACTGCGAGCATTTATGCAAATATTCCTGAATACATTCAAGTGGCCTTGTCAGGAAGACGACTGACAAGCAGCTTAAATGCTTGGGTTTTTAAAGGGACAGCTTTATTTCATTTTTTCTTTTCCTCCCACCTCCATGGGAGAGCACTGAAGAATTAGGTGATGGTGAGATTTGCTGACGATTTGGTTCTGAGTCAGCTCAACAGCAGCAGCAGATGAAAGATGCAGGGTAGAAACAGACACAAATTATAAGATGTGATGTCAGAGTTTGTAGGTGGAAGTGGAGACAACCACGATGTCCAAAGCAACGTCCTGCTGTTATTTTAATATGAAATATACATAAACCTCTATGTGTTTATATGTAAAATAAGTAATTATGTAGCAAAACCATTACTGCTGGTTGCCTTAAACTGGAAAGGGTAATGCATGGCTGGGCTGTTTGATCACTCTGTTGTGGTACCTGAGACAGCCAAGCTTTTACAATGTTGTTTTAGCTCATGACAGCAATGAGTGACTCCAACCATTTGTCTGCAGGTGCAAAACCTCCTACAAGAAATAAAAAGCACTAGTGGCTGTGCCTCAGCTGGACATGACAGCTGGATCCTTTTGTCAGCAGTGGGGCATTGAAAGAGCTTTTCTTGCCAATCCTGCCCGTCCTGGGCCATCTAAGAGCTCACAGTTACTGTGCAATCACAGATTTTCCTCTGATTCCTCTGATTTGAAAGCAAAAATTATTAAGGCTGTGCCTTAGTGAATTTGATATTTTCTGTTTGGATTATTGAAAAAAGGAGAATTGCCCCACATTTTATAAACTATTTTGAGAGGATAATCTTTAAAATAAAGTTTTGAGACTGACTGCTCTTAGGTCTCATTTCTGGTCTGCCTGTAGCAGAATTGTTGAGGAAAAACATGGAATTCAATGAATTCAGTTGCACATGGTGGGTGATTCCTGAAAGGTGCTCAGAAATCTGACTTAGTGACATTCTTCTGGTGCCCTAGGTGGCTCTGGCACAACTTTAACCCCTAAATTTTGGGCAGTGTGTAGAGTTGTGAAAAGGATGACCCTATCAGCTTTGTTTTAACCATGTTATCCCTCAGTTCCTTGGTGGTGCCTATCTCTGTGCTAGTTGATGAAATTGTCACTCCAACACAGAATACTGACTGAAGCAAAAATTTTACCAAGTTGAGATGGGTTTGTCTTCAAAATTTGATACTTTTTACCCTTACTTGGTATAGATTCAGGTTGTTAATCAAAGTTAGGGGCTATTGCATTAAAAAACTGGCCAGGTTTAAACAAAGAAACATTAAAGTTTGACTTGTTTCATCCATGGGTGGAAGCACCTGTTATAGTTTAGTGCTGAGCTTAAGAATGTTTTTGTGATGATATGAAAAATATAAATACACAATCTTTTTCTGCATCATATCATTCCATATAGAGAAATGCAGTGGTCTTGATTTATTATTTAGAAGGGAAATATTGAAAAAAAATATTAGGATTCCACCACTCTACTTGAGGGGATCTTGTATGTTATTCTGAGTTATGTCTGCTTTCTAATTTATTTTCTATGAGGGAAGAATACCTTGGGTTGTTGGACATCTCTATGCATACACAGGGGAAAAAAATGTGACTTTCAGAACATTGCACAACATGGATAGTAATAACAGTAAGTGAGCCTTGATATACTGAAGGATTGCAAAACTTCAAGCTGGAAATAATTTTCTTTATTTTTGCCAAGTTGTCTTTTTCATATCGGTTCCTTCATAAATGCAGTGACTCATAAATTCAGGCAATTTTTAACATAATGGCTTGTTATGTGTTCTTGGAGCTTGACCCTACTGGGTGTATAATATTAACCTTTTCACTACCCTGTGGACTTATTCTCTTCCACAAAATGAGGAAAAATTCAGGCTGGAAGGGATTGAGGATTGTAGAGATCATCTAGTCCAACCCCCTGCTAAAACAGGTTTCCCTGGAGCAGGTTACAGACGATCCCATCCAGTCAGTTTTGAATACCTCTAGAGAAGGGGACTCCACAACCTCTCTGGACAACCTGGTCCAGTGCTCTGTTACCCTCAAAATAAAGTTTTTTCTCATAATCAGATGGAACTTCTAATGCAAGTGAGAACACCAGGGCTGGATTAGTTCAGAATATGAACTTGGGTGGAGTTGAAGCATCTATTCCTCCAAAAAGACAAAACATGGCCAGAGGGTTAAGATGCTTTACTTGAGAGAATTGGTGGATAAAGACTCATGATGATCTCCACAAGATTTTAACTCTGGGAAGCACTGAAGTTTGTTTCCATACTGTGGCAGGTTCTCTGTGGGCTGCAAATGTTGAGCAAGGACGTGGTGTTTGCCCAGAGAATGTGTGGTAGGTCAGGGAGAGGTTAAGGTTTGAGTAATTCCTTGCACGGGAATTGCGGGATGAGGTTCTCTGCTGGTGCTGTGCAGGATGTCAGCCTGGGTGGGCAAAATGATCTCTTCAGGAGGGAAATCTTGGGATCCATCAGATCAGCAAAACATGGCCAAGCTAGGATTTGTACAGCTCCAATTTAGGCAACCAAAACTGAGTTAACTAAATTGTGCCCCTCTGAATTTTGCTGATGTCTTTTTTTTTCAGTCTTCACCAGAGCAGAGTCGCTGTTTGCAGGCCCAGATCCCTTTTTCCTCCTTGGATATTCCTGAGAATTGCACAAGAACTGGGTGGGTGGGTAGGTGGAGATGCCCTTCTCACAGCCAGTCACGCCAAACGAAAAGCAGAAAATCTTTTGTTTCTATTTGTCTGGGTCATAAATCATCCATTATGGAGAGGTACTCAAAAGCTTGGAATATCTGGCTGCAGCAATTCCAATCTTTCAAAATTTATTTTTAGTCCGAGGCTAAATGAAAACAAGATTTAAACAATGAAAATGGATTTTTAATGGCTGGTTTAGGCAAGGAGATACCAGAATTTCAGTTCTGCCATTAGAGTGTAGCTATTGCATGGAGGTGGAGGTTTGAGTTTGTGGGGGTTTTTTGTTTTTAAACATTATTGCATAACATATTTGTGCTAACACTTCTGCAGGAGACTTAGGAGATACCATTTGAGGTATTCTAGTCATTGATGAAAGGATTGCTGTTACATAATTCCATGGAAAGATCTTCTGAAAAAGCAAATTTGAATACTCCAATTACCACAATTAGAAAGGATTTCCACTTGACAGTCACTTATCAGGGATTTAGGGTCATGTTTAATTGAGAAAGGAAAACTGGGAATAGGAAACACCTCAATTTTACAAAGACGTGTCACTTTCTACCCATGAGCAGCTGCTCTTTATATTTTTCAAACAAGCAAACAAATAAATAAATAAAATGCCCCCAAACAGCCCTTCCCCACGAATATTTAAGGGATGTCAAGCTGTGATATGTTGTTACCCTCTATTGTTACGAGGATGTCATGAATTCATGGAAAAATAGTACCTGGATGAAGATAGAGAGCATTTTGTGAATTTCCCTGAGGAGCTTTCAGAACTGTGCTCCCAAAATTGCAAAAAGAAGAAAACATGGGAAAAACTGTCGCTGAATTTTGATACAAATTTGCACAGAAAAAAACTGTTTTGTTACTGCAAACCCATAAGGGAGGAAAGTTCAGATGGAAATTCTCCAACCACCATAAATATTGACTCTTATTTGGAGAATTTGACCAACCATTTGCTGAAGGTTTGAGATTTCTCTCCAGACCTCAGAGGAATTGGAATACAGTAAAATGAAAGTAGAAAAAGCTGAAATCTCCTGTTTGGCAGAAACTTCACAGGTACCAGAACAGGGGAACATTCAGCAGCACTCAAATAGGAAATATAAATGATGAGTATTCATTAAATTTTAATTTGCTTTGCTGGCCACCATGTCACAAATACAATGGCATCATAGGGGAGGAGAATTACTTTAGAACTGGAGAAATGTTTGAGAGATACTCCACTGTGGCGGTCAAGTTTTTCCAGGCTTTGTTTTTCCAACCTTCCAAAATGGGCACACCAGGAAATGATAAAATATCATGTTATTGTAGTATGATTAATATTATTTCTGAACAAATTAATCTAATTTAACTTTTTAATTATAGGATGCCTTTATTGGTGTTATGATGGGAAAATATTTTTTTCACTGTTCCCCTGCTGGTTTGGGCAGATTTCGAAGGAAAATAATTTTGTGAATTGTGGTTTTGAAGTTGAAGGCCAAGAATTAGTGATTTTTTGAGAATTCATCTGGATGTTATAAAATGTCATGATTTTCAAAGACTGCTGTTCACAGCAGTGTGGAGGTATCTAGACACTTCCAAATGTTTCATGTTGAGCACCCCAATATTTAAACACCCCAAGGCAGTCAGTGGTTACAAAAGGTCTTTGCTCCTGTGAAACTTAGGTCCAAAACTGTGAAACAACTCAGTGATAACAATCTCAGAATTAAAAGTTTGGTTCGGTGAAAATTTTCCACAAAGCTGTCATTCAGAATATTCAGTTTAGAAAACTTCACAAATAATGAACTCGTCATTGAACTGAGAGAAGATTGGAGTAAGCATTCAAGTCTCTGTGTGCCAAGTGTTTCCCCAGAAAAATGAGTATTGGACAAGGCTTTTCCACATCCAAGGAAATGAGTTAATAGCATAAACCAGGATACTGATGCAGAAAATGGAGCCCACCAGGGTGGGATGTTTGGAGTGATTATTCTAATCTGGTTTGCTATTTTAAAAATATAAATGTTTTGTAGTAAAGAATAAAAATAAGCTACTAATAATTAATATTGGAATGAAGAAAGGCTTTGTATTTGGCCCAAATCCAGAGTACAAGGTTTTTGGGAGTGTATGGCATGGCAAAAAGTGTGCCTTCATTAAAGCCAGTAGTACAACTATATAATAAAGTGGTTTTTAAAATCTTAACCCAAACTGTTTGCTGAGCATAACCAGAAAGCTTTGTGTGTCACAATTAGTCCTTTCTGCTTTCCACCTTCATTCCATGAATTTATAGTTCTCTTTGTGACAAAACAAATCCTTAGTGTGAATGTGACTGTAATGTAAGCAGTGCTGGTTTATGACCACACTGAGCAAAGCCAATGGGCTTAGGAAGTTTAGTAAAAAGATCAAGAATAAAGTTTCATGAAAAACTTGTCTGAAATTTAGAAGTTTAAGGTTATTTCTCAAATGTCATTCCAACATTTCGATGTGCAATTTAAGGTACAATGGCCATAGCAAAACACTTAATGGGATACTTCAATACTGCCCTTCACGATGTGGATGTTTAGGGTTTTCTGAACCTCTGATCCATTTTTTGTGAGACAAGTGGTCATCCAAGAGTGTAGGTATTCCAAAGCAATTTTGGGGGGATTTTTAGGCACCAAGGTGCCTAAAGCTGCAAGTAGGTGTTTAGTGGGATTCTCCAAATTTTGACTACAGAATTTCTGTCTGTCTGTGTGGTACCTTGAAAATTCCATTAGTTGCTTACCGGAACCACTGGATTGGTGGATGCTTCCAAAAATCTGGTCCCAGGTGCTGCAGGAACCTGTGTGCTGTTTGCTGTACTACCCTTGAAGTGCTTGTTAACACTGGCAGTGTAAGGAAGTTCAGAATTAATTATGTTTGGTTAAAACCATATCATTATGGTTTTGTAGCAGCTTTCTCAGAGGATCTGTATCTATCCCATGGAAAAGCAAAGTGCTTTTCCCACAGAGGTCCCTCCTGAGTTGTGAAATGGCTGTGGAGTGCTGGATCTCTCCCTTGCTGCTGGAGGCTGAGCAGGCAGCTCGTGTTGCTGTTCCCTGAAAACCCGGGCTTGCATATGGAATTCATAGGTTTGCTGTTACCTGATCCATGCCCAGAGGGGAGGCCAGCACTCGGAGCAAATTCTGCCTGACCACAGCACTGCCCATCTTTCCAGCTGCAGCATTAGTTCATGGCTTGGGGTTTGAGTTCACAGCACTTCCCTGCAGGACGTTCAGGTGAGAGCATCACTCAACTCTCTGGGCTCTTTGAGGAGAAATGAGGGAGTAAAAGAAATATTTCTGATCATGTTTCGCTCTCTAAGACACTGCAGGGTAAAACTGCTGTGATTAGGGGCCCTTTGGGGAAAATTACTCCTTTCCTGGGATTGTGACCCTGAAGGTGATGGTGAGTGCTGCCTCCTCCTTCAGCCCCGAGCCTGAGCAGAGCTGCCTGCAGGAAAGCCCAGAGTCAGGTGCCTGCTCAATATCAGCTGCCAAATATTTTTTATGAGGTTGCTTCTGGCTGCTCCCTACCTGTGATATGGCCTTGCTGAGATCCCTTGGTACTTTCCTGAGCCAGCACGGAACTCCCTGGGTCTCCAGGCTTGCAGAGGTGTCTTCCCATTTCTGCTTATTGTATAGTGGAAAGAGGATCCTAATTCAGGCAGCCTGACTCACCCAGCCAGAGCTGGAGTCTGATGTTTGACAGGCTGCAATGCCTGAGGTAGGTGGTCTGAATGTGGCCCTAAATGAATAAATAAAAACCTAGCATGACTTTATCAGAGATATTGAAAGAACAACTTCTCTAAGCGTTTGTAGGCTCGAGTCCAAAGTATTCACTCAGAATTTTCAGCGTGCTGGTTTTATGTGGTGTCATTGCTGGATAGATACTGTGAACTATAAATATAATTTTATGCTTATGTTTTTGCAAGAAAAGCCTAAATGGCTGGGAGGGGATGCCTGACCCTGCACTCGAGGCAGCACAAAGAACAGAGGGAGGAACAGTGGGAGAGACACAGCACAGCAGAGACAGGGGGGTCTCAGTCTGTGCAACGCAGTCTTGGCTGCTGCTTGAAATGCAGCGCAGGTTATGCTGCCTCCATCTCTGTCCCACTGCCATCACAAACAGGGGCTGAGGATTAGATTGCATTATGAATTTAATAACAATAATAAAAATGTTATTATTACCATTATTAAATCATATAGCATATAACAATCATATAGCAATAATATTAATTAATTTGCATATCCATCCTTTCCATCCCAGATATTCATTCATTTTCAGTGTATTTCTGGCCAGAACAGAAATTTAGTTAAACCCTGTGATCACTGGGATGCTTTTCCTGCAGAAGAGCCAGATTCCCTACCTTTCCCCTTGGCCCAGGGCCTGGAAGCCCAAGGCTGTGCATCAGCCCTTGGTCCCTCCTCTGGCAGCTCTAGGTTGTCAGAGACAGCCCCAGCACAATTTTTGCACATGATGAATATGGATCTTTGCTGCATCTGGCAGGCTGCAACAATGAATGCAGGAGAGTGTCATTAATAGATAATAAAAGCAGAAAGAAACATTAATGGGAATGAGCTTTTCTTTTACTGGGACTGATTATTACTTTTTTGTTCTTGGGCTGTGACTAGATCGAGCTGCAAAGAGCAGCTACCAGCGCTGTGTGCACGCATGTGTTTTGTTGCTGGCTGTTTTATAACCTGAAATATTTAACCATGGCATCTTCAAAGTGCGACTGTGACATACATCCTCATACACTAATAGATTTCAAAGATGAAGAGCCTTGCTGCTTTATGTTTAGTCATGCCTTCATCTATAAATTTATGGCAGTATTATGGTTTAATGAATCAAACAAGCCCCAGAACAACAACAAAAATGCTCTTTTGTTTGAATTTAGATGTGGCGCACTTTGTTCTTCAAACGAGTAATAAACCCAGTATGTTTCTTTAGTGGTAAACTTCGGGGTAACTTCATCTCACATTACTAAAATCGAGCACTTGGGGAGCTGTGTGTGCACATGTGCCCATGTGTGAGTGTGTGTGGCAAACGGGTGCTTTCAGTCGTGGTGTTGGACGTAGGCTGAGCATTCGTATTCTGATAGCGATAGGCAAACCTCCCAGAACAGATGGAGCAGAGTTCAGCACAAAGGTTTAATCCTATCAGGATGATTCCTGTATGGCCATCTGGATAATCCGGTGCACAAATTCAGTGCCTGTTAAAAGTACAACGTAGGCCAAGATTAGCGTCACAGATTTTCCACTAGACTTGTTCATATTTGACTTTATGATTCTCAGACTCCAGAAAATTGCATTAGAGAGCCTGTGATTTGTGAGAGAAATCAGATGAGGAATAAGAACTCTTAGGGTACTTGAATTTCCCTTGAAGAAACTGGATTACAGGCACTCCATGCCCCTGGCAGAACTGCTTTGTGTTTCTGCTTGGGTTGTTCTTGTTTCTGATCGACGATTACTGTGAGCTCTCTGTTGTGGGCAGACTTCCTCAATTCTGAACAAAGAGACTCCAGCTAAAAATTAATATTATTTGGATCTTGTTTTTTTATCAGGAACAGAAATTCTTTGTTTCCTGTAAGATCCATCTCAGGTGAATTTCTGATTGTTGTGCTGTGTAATGTAGTGAGGGCAGGGGTTAATTTGTGGGATGTGGGGTTCTGTTTTTTATTTTGTGATAGTGAAAGATGTCATAAAAATGTAATTGATATTGGTATATAGTTTGGAAGTGAGAATTTGGATTTAGATTGAACTCTATGTTTCATCTAGAATAGTTTCTGTATATCACTAACTAAACCTTGCTAGTGTGGCCAGAATGTACCAGTGGATGTTGGAGCATTGAGGCTCAGCCCTGTTGTGCTCTGGATGCTGAGCCTGTTGCACCTCACAGGATTTTGTCTGGTCCTGTGTTCTGACTCTAGGGAGATTTACTATCAAGGATTTATTGTTAAGGTACTGATGGAAAATGAAAATAAGAAAACAGGACCACGAATGATGGTAAAATAAAGTAGGAATCTGGTAATTCCACCCACCTACCCTTCTTTTAGTTTGAAGTTCAGCAAAGCAGTAAAGCACAGGGTTAACATTTAGCAAATATAAAATTCTTTGTTGGATCATGAAGGACCAGTCAGTTAAACTAAGTATATTTTAGAGTATGCAAACTATGCAGCAATGTTTGTTTTGAGAAACTTTTAGGGCTGATTTATAGTACATATTTTGGGCTCACATTCGCAAGGTTGCCTCCATCCTCACCCAGAAATTGCATCAGTACAACTATTTTTAAACTTCAGTGCACTTAACCAGGTGCAATCTCCTTTCTGGACATACCTATTGTTTTTAAAATAGCCATAGTGACTTAGCTGGGCTCCATAACTTCATAAGGGAAGTTGATGATGGAAAGCCATTGAAAAGGAAATGGGAAAGGCAGATATGATTTAATTTCACTGTTTTATTAACAAAATTGTAGAGCCCAATACTCAGATACAACAATCCCATCCATGTGTCACACCTCAGTCCCCTACACGGAGTTTGCTGCCTTTGGCTTTCACACACTGTTCCTGTGTCTCTGCAAGTGGGGTGCAGGAAGGGGTGAAGGAATAGAGGTGCAATAATTTGGGGTCTCGTGGTAAAACATTTACCTCTCCTGAGGGTTTGTGCATCCCTGGGGGAGCAGAGCAGCCGCTGCTTTGGTGCTGGGGTCTGAGCAAGCACGTCCTCAGTCGTGGAGCTGGAGGTGCTGCCAGGATTGGAAAGGCCCTGTGCAATATTCTCAGATGTCTGCTTTTCCTCCTGATCCAGCCTGTGCATCCCTGTGCACCTGAGCTGCTCAGGGAGGGCTGAAACTGAGGGGCTGCACCAGTTTAGGCAACATTTGTTCAAAGCCATCCGTGGCAGTTTCTTCATGGCTGACTCAAAATGAAAGTCCTTCAGTTCTGGAGCAAAAATAATGAATGCAAAAATTAGAGCTTAAAGCTAGCCCCAAATTTCCTAGGAATAAAAAAAATCAGAGTAGCACATTAAAAAAAAATGACAATAAAATTGTTAGGCTTCTTGAAATATATCTATTTAGAGAGAGTGCAGATATCATTTTTCAAGAAGAACAATATGTGTATTGCTTATATATATATTAATGTTCAGAATGAACTTATATATTTAATTTAACATAATTTTAAATGGGTTTGTAACACTGCGTTTTTCTTGGGGAATTTGTTATTTGTCAAACAAACATGACAGGCCAGTCTTTGGAGGTCAAGTTTTACTTACTTGCAGGAAGATACAAAGGACTCAGACTGTTTTATTAATTTTTGGAAGGTAGGAGGTAGCTCCTAAAGTAACTCAAGTAAGCAAAGAAACTCCCAGAACTTCCTCTGTGATGTGAAAGAGTTTAAGAGAATGGATGAAAATGCATTTCTTGCAATCATACAGAGATAACGAAATGATTATTTTATGGAAATGTTGTAAGTAAAATACAGAGCAGATTTTTTTGGTAACAGGTCTCTCATTATTCTGGATTGCCTCCTTTTTCCATGCAGTCATTTTTCAGGCACTGATCAACAACTGAGAGCTTTGGAAATCATTAAGGAAAGAGAAACACAGAGGACTCCATGAAATGTAACTTTGCTAGCTGAGGCATCAGCAAGGATAAAAGAGAAACACTGGCTTAAGTACTGTTTGTAGGTGGAATATTATCCCAGGTAATTTACATTTTCGTTTCCCATTAATGGGAACAGTGCATCCAAAATGTTCGGCAGAAAATCACAGCCAAGACCTTTAATTTCACTATTGGAAACCAGAACCAAAAGCAACCTTCCCTCCTTCCTTCCTTCCTTCCCTTCCCCCAGCCTGGAGGGATTGCACGGCGCGTGTATTTTTGGTTCAGTGATTTCACCCAGTGCAGATGCCATGGAGGGCCAGGAGGAGGTTGCCATTTCTGGCAGGGTGCTGCAATCTTTAAGGCTTGCATATGCTAAATATGCTAAAGCCCCCAAATACCAAGGAGCAGCGGAGTAGAGAGCTGGGAGAGGGGAGCAGAGCATCACATCCTCGTGCTGGTGTCGCACAAAACTGCCTGAGTTATCTGCTGGGGAGGGAAACCTCTGCTGCCCTGTTTCCTGCACAGCAGCTGCTCATTGTCAGCTGAGAATGGGAGACAGAGCCGGCTCGATAGGCAAGAGGAAGGCAGGAAGATCATCACTTCACCCAGATAAGCAGCAAAGGCATTGTTTAGCTTAAGAACGAAGATTTAATGCTCCAGTAAAATACATAAAAGCTCTGCCACATTCCCTTTCCCTGAAGTGTCCATGACTCTCCCTCTGGGCTGGGCCTGAGGACTTTTCCCCATGCAGGCTGGTTTCCTAAACCTCAGTTGCTTTCAGCTCTGGGTGCAGCCCCAGCAATGCCCCACAAACCAGGCTGGGATGGCACCACAGCCTGGGCACACAGAATTTTTAGGGTTCACTCTTTCAGCTTGCTCAAGGTAGTGAGCAGCCTGACAATTCCCACTTCTCAGGAAAGATGATTTTATTTAGGGGAAAACAAAACCACCCAAAACCCAAACAATCCCCTCCCACCTCAACAAAACAGCCCAGCTCAACCCCTCAAAAAATATTTGGCTTATTCTTTCAAATTGGAAAAAATCCCAGAATTAGTGCTGAGTCCTGAGGCCAAGGTGTTGGCATTGCTGTGGTGGTTGTGCTGCTGCTGGTCCTCATGTGAGGCTGGATGAGCCCTGCCCTGCACGGGAGAGTCCACACATGACCCAAGGCTGCTGTGAAATGGGAACCCCCAGTTCTGTATCCACTGCCCAGCTCCTGGAAGCTTTTCACAGAGCACTACCCAACTATCTTAAAAAATCGAGTTCCTTATCCTGCAACTTTTTCAGGGTTTTTTAAGCACATACTTGAGTGGTTTGTTGAATCACAGCTTCCATAAGTTACAGTTTTGAGTGCTTAGAACTGATTTGTGTTGATATTCTGAAAAATCTGTCATTCGGCAAAAGCATTTAATGGGTTGCAGGATCAGACCCATAAACTGTGGGTTAATCTGTGGCTCATTTATTTATTTAGCCTGGAATTAGGTTTTACCCATGGAAAAAAAAAGGAAAATTAAATTAAATTCCAGATATTTTCAGTACTTCCTCTAAGATGAGACATAAATTCCCTGTTCCTCTTAATTCCCAGTTTTAACTGCCTTTATGCAACTCTCCTTGCGTGTCACAATACTCTTAGAGAGAAGAAAAATAAAAGCATGTGCCCCATCATTTAAACTCCTGTTGTGATGCAGCAACTGTTTTCAGAGTCTCATCTATGGAATAATAGAAGATGAAACCACACTTCATGATAAAAACTGCAGGCGAGGTCATTCTTACAGTCACCAGCACAAACTGGATATTAATCATAGAGCAAATACATTTCAGAAGCTAAATAGGAGCAGTCCCAGAGCCCTGCTGATAGCTGTACATCCCACTAATTCACCTCAGTGAACATTTACCTCTAAGCTCAATTAACCCTTATTCCAAGGCCACCCATAAACTTTGTGGTAAATATGTTTTTTCCCTCCAGCCTCTGTTTTCTATCAGAGGAACAGGTCTTTTCTGTTGGAGGATAAAAAGCTATCTCTGTTTAGAAATGCAGGTCCCTAATTAAGAGTATGAAACATCCAGTGTGTGTTTGTGAGGGGCTGGAGTTGGTAGATTATTGATTCTGTAAATTCAGATGCTCCTGAGGGCGTCTGTTATTTCTTCTGTCATCAGGTGCTGCTGGAGGCAGGTAGAAATCCTCAGGAGGCAGGTGGGTGATGGTGTGGGGGAGAGGAATTTCCCTTTGCAATTGCCTGCACACAAAGTTAGTTGTTAAATGTGTACAAGAAGCTAAGAAGAGACATTATTGCTGTTGTTTAGCTGTTGTTATTATTATTGTTATTAGTATTATTAGTACTGTTATTATTCTCCCTGCCAAGCATTGTTCAGAGGCAAATTGGAAATGTGGTAATTAGGCCCTGACTGGTAGTGTAGTACTTGTGTCCTGAGCCAAAGTTCAACGCCCTGAAATGAAATTTAAACCAATTAATCTGTTAGATTTTTATCGCTTGTCCGTGTTTTCTCAGCAATTCCCTCAGCACGTGGCCTTTGATCAACTCTCATACAAAAGCTAAAATGTGTGCCTGCTGCTAGCAAGATGGGGCTGACATTAACATGGCACTCATAAAACAATCAGAGCAGTGAAGCCCTCAAACAGACAGGGCAGAGTAATATTTAATAAAAGCGCACACATAATCTTCAGAATTAGCATTTTGTGCCTTGCAGTACCTTTGGGAGAAGAGCTTTTATTTGTGGAGTGATCATTATTATAACAAAGAAGAGCTACCTAATAATTTCCACTTTAACTCTGCAATATGCCATGAGCATTTCTGAACCATTATGCTAAACTGTGGCGGGGTAATCATTTTATTGTCACAGTTTGAGGGAAGAAAAATCCCTGTATATCAGTAGCTGGGAAGTGTGGGAACACAGAGACACACCAGCACACACGGCACACAACAAAAAACTTTTCCTTTTTTTGCTCCCCATGTGCTGGAGTTGGTACCTGCCATCCTTTGTATGGGAAGTGATAAGATTTTAACAATGTGTACTTTGAGAAAAATGAAGATTTCATAAGAACGTTGTTTTCCTTGGAGTCATTAAGCTTTTTGCCCATAAATCCTTAAAATCTATTGATAGAGCCCTTAGCTTTGAAGTCAGTGGCAGGATTCCCATTGGCCTCAAGAAGTTTGGGATTGCAAAGCCTCTGGCATCTCTGTCTGTGAGTTTGGGACGTTTCAGAGGTGGGCACTGACTTGCCCTGATGTTTTGCAAAGGAGGAGAGCAGCTCATTAAGGCTCACAACCCTCAGGCCATTTCAGCAGGTGCAGGATGTGGCCACATCACCTTCAGTGAGGAGCTGCCAGGTCCTGCTGCAGCTGGAGGGGAATGTTTGGTTCTCCCTCAGCCCAGCTCTTCTGAAAATGCACAATGAATGTGACACACTCACACCAAAGAGTCTGAACATCCTGTCTGACAGCTGGGCTACCAAATTCTTTTGGTTCTTATTGTAGTTGGCTTCCAGCTGTTCATTCTACAACAGAAAAGTTCATATATGTAGGAATGAGATTTTTTTTTTTGTAATTCAATCATGTATGCTTCACTGCCTTGATGAGGACTGGTCTAAAGTTCTTATCTGCATTTTGTTATCAGTGAAGCTTCAGACTTTGACTAAAAACTCTTTTTCTACAGAAAAAGAATTATGTAACCTTTATTTCTATTTGTTATAAAAACACTGTTTCAGAAGTGATGCTTTGGGGTTACAGACAGGCATGAGAAGTGATAATATTTTGAAACAAAACATTTTTGCTTTTCTTGGAGGTATTGAAAAGTCTTATAGTTAATTCCAGATAGAGATTCTGGAACTTCAGATTCTGAGAGGGGAAAAAAAAAAAAATCTCTGTTTTGATTTGTCTTATGACCAAAACAAAATGTAGAAAAATCAGTGAAAAGATTCTTCTGCCTTGCTCTGTTTTCCTAGGGTTGCACAGAAGTAAACACCTTCCAGACAGTGCTGTGAAAGTTGCCAAGTGATTAAGAGCACAAGTATGAAGAGCTGAGGGCCAGAGCTGGCCAGGCATTTGTACCAGGGGCACAAATAGAGCTGGGTGCCTTGGCCCCCTCCCAGTGTTACCTGTGGTGGTGCTGCAAAGGGGATCCAATTCCATCCTCCTTGGTGCTCCAAGCAAAGGCCTGGGAAGGGCAGAGTTTTAGACAGAGCAGCGTCCTGAGTGACACTGGTTAGTGCAAATGTGTCATTGTATAAACATGTTTTGTGCCCTCAAAAACAGGTAGCAGTCTGGATGCCTCCCTCAGCACGTCTTCTTTGGGATGCAGCCTTTCATGGCCACTTCCCTGGCTGGGCAGCACCTCCTGCAGCCCTTCCAACCTTTACAGACACTCGCACTTTAAAATAACAGAAGTTGTGTGGGGAAAGTTGGGGAGTGCCTGTGGTTTTTGTGACGTGGGACAATAATGCCCTGAAATCTTTTGGGAATGCACAGGGCTCTTGCTCCACCTCAGGCTGTGCCTGCAAAGGGCACCATCCATCCCTGTTCATTGAACCACCAAGTCCTGACTTTTTATCCTCAGAGGAGAAGTCCTGGGCTATTGCCAGCGGGTTTGATGAGGCACTGATTCAGCACAATTCCTACATATTTAAATGAAACAATGTGCTGTTGGTCACAGTGGCTTTGCAGGTGAGAGTGTCCCAGTGAAGAGCTCATGGCCCCAGTTCAGCACAGAGCCCTGAGTGTCTGCCCCAGTCCCCCTGGCTGCCAGGGATGGGACTTGGCACGTGTTTGATATAAATCAAATGCATTTATAAAATATTAGAATTAAATACATGAGGCAGCACAGACAGGGCAGCAACATGAACCTCTGAGTGCAGAGCAGGGAATACAGAGAACATCACAACATAAATAGCAGGAACTTTTCTGTGGGGTCCTGTATATGCACAGGAGTATCTTGCATTTATTTTAAAGATTACTTGAATCTATAATTTTCAATTGTAGAGTCATTTATGTTGGAAAAGACCTCTAAGATTGAGTCCAACTGTAAACCCAGCACTGCCAAGCCCACCACTAAACCATGTCCCCAAGTGCCACATCTACATGGCTTTTAAATACCTCCAGGGATGGTGACTCAACCACTTCCCTGGGCAGCCTCTTCCAGGGCTTGACAACCCTTTCAGCAAAGCCTGCATATGTTTTCTGTTAATGGCTTATGGCCTCAAATAGTTTTTATTCACTGGTATTTAGGGAAAAAAAGTTGCTTGTAGTCTTTTAGAAAAGTAGCTCCTTCTCTGACACATGGGAAACTGATTATCTCTGGGTTTTACTGTGGGGGGTATGTGTCCACAGTCAACTGGGAATACTGGAAGGGATGTAATTTGGAAGAGATTTTAATTTTTATTTATGAAAAAGTTCGATTCTGTGAAAGGGCTAGATGGCATTTTGAAAAGCTTCTTTCACTATAAATCTGTTGCTGTGAGCTTGGCTGAAGGGAAAGCATTTGCTTTTGGACATCAGAGCAGTTTTTATGCACAGTTTTATGCAAGTAACTTGAATCCAAATTAAACATATTGAAGTTACTTCTGTGCGCGCGCTACGTTTTTGTGACGGTAACGTCAGGATGTTTCTTTTGTTAGCTCATGTAAAAGTTAATGGCTGTACCCCGCCAAGTTTGGAGTAGGCTAATGATTTTTTTCCTTGCCTGTTTGTGTTTTTCCCTGGAGCTGGCATCCCTATCAGCTTAAGTAGTGGAAAAGTTTGTGCCTGACGCTTGCAACCTTTCCTAGGTAGGGCCGGGGTTGGTTTTCTCCCCAGCCCTGCCTGCCACCACCAGTGGTGTGAGTCTGGGGCAGTGCTCACAGAAACGCTGCTCAGGGGGACTCAGCTGCTCCCTTTCCAGCTCCCTCCTGCTGCCCAGCTCCCCACCCAGCCATCCTGCCCGGGGCTGGGGGAAGGAGCTCCCCAGCAGCCACTCTGACTCCTGCAATTAGCTCCAACCGACCAGAACGCCGCTGAGGAGTCATAAAGATGCACGGAGTCTCTTTAGCACTTTTTGTCTGGAGCACTTGGAATTAGGCTTCTGTGAATTAATTAATTTTCTGTCTTTACAATTAGAATTTAGGACAGGGGCTGCGCCTCATTAAGTAACTCACTACACTGCCACATTGAGTAATTCATGAGGGCCAGGGTTTGATCCTGGATGGTGCTAACACATGGGTGGCTTTAATATCCCCATCTTCCTAGTAAATCCTTACCTGAGGAAGTGCCTGAGTGCTCTTCCTTGAGTGCATCATCAAATAATCAAAGTTACAAACCAAATGAACAGCTCAATCTGCCTTTCCATCAAGTAGAATTCACAGTCAAATGCCACCAAGCCTAAAATTGGGCAGTGGCAGCCGTTCCTGAGTTTGCAGTGCAGCCTCTTCCCTCTGGCTTCATATCTACAGGAAAGAATCATTCTTTCCAACTCTGAGGTTGGCTGGTGGTGTTATGCTACTCCTCGAACCTCTTTTCCATGAGTAATGAAATTGTTGAGGTACCTGCTTTACTTAAAATGTTTTCTAATGTTTCCAATGCCATATTCTCACCTCATGGTGTATCAGCAAGGAAAAGTTGGTGGCACCTTGGGTGAAGTTGCTTCTTTCCATCAACCTATGTGACCACCCTAAAACTCCACAGCAGAGTTACCCAGGGCTTTCTGCCTATTTTTACAGTAATGTTATTTTTGTTGCTCCACCACAGTTAAATTACAACGTGCCCCAGTGCAGCAGAGGAGGAGAATCAATATGTAAATGTTTATACTGCCCCAGCCCACCAATATTTGAGTTACTTCTGCTTACCTAGTCTTAAACCAGAAGCTCTTAGTCCAAGATTTGAGCAGCATTTGAGTTTTCAACATTCTCTCAGAGGCTCTGAGTAAATAATAATGCCAAGAAAGTGCCTGTGAGACTCCATGGGTATGGCAAAATATGTTGCACACTCATTTTGTTTATCCTGTAGATGCAATACAACTGGAATGACTGGATGGCAGCTGTGGCTTTTGGTTGTGGGGTGTTGTTTTTTTTTTTTTTAGTAGCCAAAGCATTAATCAGGGCAGGATGGTTTAATCCTGAACAACCTGGATCTGATTGCAGAACAGTTAGAGAAATGCTGAGGGTTACACCCTTTTTTATTTTGCCAATATTTTCCATAATATTTATGAGAGTTTCCTTGGTGAGTTTGGGTTCTGATGGATAATAAAGCAAGCTTACTGAAATTGTTTTATTAACTTAGATCTTACGCACTTCACATACAATAAAAAAAGGGATGTGTCCTGATTTCCAACTGGTCTCTGCCCATCATGCTGTGACTTTTTTGTTAATGTGGGATTAAAAAAATTTTTTTTTTCAATGCAGATAATAAAACCAAACAGAAATTAAGGAAAAAAATATTTCCAAACATAGAGTTTGAGCTCATGCATATATACTACAAAGAACGTGATTGCTGAAATCGTTGTGTTAGTAAGGGGTGGGGGGGGGAATGAAAGCTCCTTTTATTTTATTTTTCTCACGTCTTCTATCATTAAAATCCAGTTCTAACAGCAGAATACTTCTCTTTTTCATGTGTGTTGAAAAGCAGCTACACCATGTATCAAAGCCATCAGTCCAAGTGAAGGATGGACTACAGGAGGTGCCACTGTCATCATCATAGGAGACAATTTCTTTGATGGGTTACAGGTCATATTCGGCACCATGCTGGTTTGGAGTGAGGTAGGTGTTGTCTGAACGCTAATGTCTAATGGCTTTGTCTCCTTGTAGCCAGCCTGTCCTTTCTCTGGGCCACATGCTAAATCTGCAACAAATGCCGACACACGGGTCCTTGCCTCAGTTTTATGAAAACAATTAGTCAAATTTACCTGTGGCAGGAATCCATTATTGCCAGGGGGGATTTGCATCTCCTCTGCCTGGCCCAGAATTTAGCTCGGTGGGTTTGATTCCAAGGAAAGGGGAGGATAAATTCCTGTGTGAATAATTCTGCATTTAGCACTACAAGGGCCCACAGGAAACAAACATTTAGGTGATCCCTCTTTCCAGGGAAACTGGCTGCTGGAGCTGCAGCTCAGTGAGGTGGAGGTTGCAGAAATTCAGCACCTCTGCACAGCATGTCCCTAAAGTCTGGGTACGTGGTGTAAGTACCATTTTCACAGCAGCAACCAAATGCACCGCGTTGTATCCACAGTGGACTGCTCATTCCTAGCAGGGGCCCCTGTAGTTTCACAGGAGCCCTTTCCTTATTTCTTATCCATTTTTTTGCTGTTGCTATTCCTCCCAGCTCCTTAAATCCTGTCTTTTCCCAGCACAAAATTAATCGTGGAGCCTGACATTCCCCAAAAGCCTGTGGAAAGTTAAAACCCAGGCAGCATCACCCCAGTGGCCATGGCCAGGGTTGTAGAAACCATGGCAGAGTTCCCCCACTGGCACATGGAGGCAGCTCCAAAGAAAGGTTTATATTTTGAACTTAGGGCTTTCCAAATGCATTTTTGAGGTTTAATAAGAAAGATGTCATGTTTAATAAGAAAATTGTCATTTTCATTATTTTAATACTGAAAAAACCCAAACCAGCCTCCCTGAAATATCTGTGCAACTCTTCCCAGTGGTGAGATGATGATCTGCTTTACCTTACACCCTGTAAATCTTAAATCACCACCATAGCTTAATTTATATCCAGCACATTCCCCCTACTGATTCCGCTGCACTTATGGCAGCTTTTTTTCCATGTGAAGAGCATTCTCTAATGTCCTTCACTGTTCTCTCTCTCTCTCTCATCCTTCCACTTGAGGACAGGTGTGGATGAAAGGGCATTCCAGAAAAGGAGAGATAGTAAATGAGTCCTATTCTGAAGCCCTTATGTGATCATGAAAGTGCCCCCTGGGCCCAGTGTAAGCATTTTGTGTTTTAGTGTTGGAGCCATCGTGGCTGCAGATGTTTAGCAGGGAAAGGTGAAGGGGCTGGGAGGAAAGAGCTCTGATTCTGGTGCTGCAGAATTGGATCTTTCATTATAAATCTTGATTCTATTTATAAGTGGAAGCCATTAATTGTCAATTTCTAATCTCAGGAGGCTGAGTGCTGGTCAAAATGTTGTTGCTGATGGTTGCAAGGCCTTGTCATGGAATTAATAATGTCAGAGTGGGTCCAGACTCTGTTGTCTGGGAATGCTGCAATGGGCTGCAGGCTGGTGCTGAGGAAAACTCTTTCACTGCCTTTCCCTTACAGAATTGCTTCTCATTTCATAACCTGTGAGAGCAGTCAAAAATCATATAGGAGAAAAGAACATTCTAAAAAAAGCAGACAAACATGGTAAACAAGTGCAGAAATGCATGAGCCTTCTGAGTGATCCCTAAATAATAGTGATCTATAAATAATTCAAATTACACATACAAGCCACCTATGAAGTACAAAATAAGTTCTTTCATTTGCCTTCCCATTTCTAAAAATGTCTAAGGCATTTTCAGTACCCAAGGAGAATATTTTTGTTTTACTTTAATAGAGTATAAAATTGAACTGTCAGTCCTCTGAATCTGAGTCCATTACAAAACTGGAGCAGGCTCATCCCAAGTTGCCAGTAAGGCCCAGTTATGAGCAAACTTGGCCAGGTTATTTTGTCATTGAATTCTGGACAAATTTTAAAGTTCATCCTGTTGTTTCATGGATCCAAAGAAAACATAATTTTAACGGGGCTTCAGAAAATCCCAAACAAAACCAGATAGGCATAGACTATAGAAAAAGAATGAGTATTGCAGGGCATTTTTATGTGGATTTTTCCAGCTTCAGTTTCAGCTATAATTGCAGGTGGTTTGGGGATGAAGTCTAATATTGAAATTAAGCATCATTTTGCTACAGACTTTGCATGGGACCTTGGGCAAATCGTATAATCTACTTAAAGTTCAATTCCCTTTCTCTAAAACAGTAATAAGATTAGTCACCTTCTTTGGAGAGGTGCTGTGAAGATAATTATTGTAAAAGTCCTACATTACCCAGACTTCATTATAGCAAAATCCATGTAAATACCTGAGCTGCATGGATATTTAAAATATAAATCCTACCCTAATTCAGAAGTAAAGTTAAAAGACAAAAAAAAAATCAAACCCAAAAAGCTTCATTTTAAGAGTGAATTTGTTGCTGTCAAGCAGCATGTTATAAATAATTTGAAATGTAAATAATATATTTTAATTTATTTTACATGTATTCAAGTTTTGTAATTGAAATATTTATATGCTTGAAATGGAGTTGACGGTGTTAAAAAAGGAGGTTTAAAATGGTTTCTGAAACACATATTTATTATTTAAACATATATTTTAGCTGTAAACACTCTAACATAATTGCAACCTTTCTAAGCCAGGGAGAACTAAATAAAAACTTAATTTGTCACATTAATTTTGAGCAGAAATGCAGATACCCTAAGCCAGTAGGTTCAATTAATCCTTACCTCCCATATTACTTTATAAAAAATGACTTTAAAAGCCCTTGGTATTTTTAGAGTACAGCAGAATGGGCTGCCTAATGCCTTTTTTTTTTTTTTCCAAGGGACTTTGGTAACCGCCAAGCAAACAGCGCTGGCCTATGGTGTGCACATGCTGGATGTGCTCAGCCCCTCCCAGCAAACATTCTGAGAGGCAGACAGGCTCTGCTGCCTGTTTGTGCAGTGCACACACACTCTCAGCTGGAATCTGTGGGGTTTCTCCCAGGTTCTGGGTCCCTGCGTGGTCACAAATATTCCAAACCGCTGCTGCTGATAGGAGCCCTTTGCTTCTTTCTCTCTCCCGTTGGGATGCTGAGACTCTGAGAGAAGAGTTGCAGGGCAAATACATGATTGTGAAGACAAAATTAGTTTCTTATAAATATTCCACAATATTTGCTTAAAATGAACTATTTCTTCGAACATTTTTCTGCCAAGAACATTCCTGCAGCTGTACAGAGTCAGCTGGAAACAACTTCTTTTTTTTCATATTAAGAAAAGATGAAGCACTGAAACATCTTTTTTTTCTTTCTTTTTTTTTCCCCTTACCTTTGTACAGCACAAAAACAGAGGATGGTTTTTTGGTTTGGTGTTTTTTGTCTGTTATTTTTTCTTTTTTTTTTTTTTTACTGCTGNTTTTGTTTGTTATTTTTTCTTTTTTTTTTTTTTTTACTGCTGCTGAATCAAATTCTGTGACACAGTTTGTTATTTTGCTTTTTATGTTTGTTATTGATTTTGGAAGTCTCTGGTTTTGACTGCTTATTTTGGAGCTCTGACTCACTTTTAAAAAATGAGTAGGCACCCTCTTTTTGCAAACCAAGGCTTATTAAGCAGCATCTGGATGCCCAGAATTGAGGCATGCAAAGTCATTGGTCGTTTTTTAAAATATAGATACCTTAATGGTTCTGTTCTCACTGAAAGCTGTCATTACCTTCAGTTGGTGGGACTTTTCTTCATTCCTGTTCTAATGGTCCTCTTCACACAGAGGCAAAGTCAAATTTATGACTGATTGTCACCATTTCCCTAACCACAAACCAGAGCTCAAGCATGCAAAAATAAACTAGTGACTCAGATTAATGACATCTCCTTATAAAATGTCACTTTTAAAAAAAGAAAGTAACCTGGCACTCTGAAGAGTGTGAAATGATGCTGTATCACACAAGAATGACTAGAATATATTAGCAAACCACAGAAAGAGGCTTGTTGTACACACTCAGCCCAAATGTGTTTTGGATTTTGAAGACCAGGCACCGCCCACCATTCAGAAGATCCCTAACTCAGGTTTTAGTGCATCCCACTGCATGTCCCAGCTGACATGTAAGAATTTATACCAAACTATAAAAGCAGTTGCTAAGTATCAGACCAATTCACTTGAAAATCCCTCGGGAGAAAGGTCCAGTTACTAATTTTATGTCCAGCTCTGTTTCTCAGTGTGCTAAATGCTGGAATGGAGGAGGAAGATGGATCTGGGATTTTGGCTGCTGGGTTCATGTCCAAATCACAGTTTAATGCCTTGATCAAGATTTAAATTTTAAAAGTAGATTCAGAAAGGAGCATAACTCATATTTCGGGATTTTTGGTTCTTGGCATGTCATTGCTACAATTGTTTTGGTCTCTTCATCCACCAAGAGCTCCCAGCTGAGGTGAGGATGCACAACTGGCCCTGCTGGGTCACACAGGGAGCTCATCTACCTCAGTGCCTGGTGTTTGTCACTGCACAGACAGATGCCTAAAAACAACAGGGTGAACGTGTTGTGATGCTTCCCCAAAACTCTTTACCAGTCTCCAGCTGTTTAGGGCTCAGAGGCATCCAGAAGTGGCGTTTTTACTTTTAATGTCCCTGAATGGTAATAGCTCACCTCTTCCAGGTGCTTTGCATGTAGATATGAGGCATATTGTGCCTTGCAGAAGGAACAGGCTGTGTCAGTGTGAAAGGAAAAAAGGTGGAGTAGGTTCCCAACATCAGGCCCCAGGCTGACAGTACAGACAGGAAAGCATCCCATAACCCTGGAGTTATGGGGCAGATCTGCTTTTGCTGTGGGTGGGCTTGGACTGCCCAGAGATCTACAACACCAGTTGGGTCACTTGGATTGCAAACCAGAGTCAGGACAATTTGGAGAGCTGCTCCCAGTCCATAGCAGATCCTGGCAGAGCTGTGGAACCAGAATTTGAGACCCAAAGTAGGAGGTTTCGATGTGCAAGGGAACATTTTTGTCCCTTAAAGTCAATTTCCTCCTGTGACAGTAATTTGGGGAACTCCTGGTGTGTGACCAAGCTGGGAAGCTCCCTCTGTGTGCAGCAGACCTGAAGCTGACCCAGAACAAAGGCCCCGGCTCAGCACTGAATCCCTGCCAGTGGTCAATGACAGATGTGATGGAGAAAAAGCCAAAGTGTTTTCTCCTGGTATACCTCCCAAGCTTTAGTTGTAGGGAAAAGAGGAATAAAATACATCCTGAGTGTCCTAAACCATAGGACTTCAGACATAATGTTCACCCTTTGGGAATGTGTGGGCAACATTATTGTATATTTGTGGTTTTAAACACAGTTAAACTTATTTACTTCAGAGCACAAAGGAAAACCAAACTGTTTGTGGAGAACAAACCAGGAAACTTGGTTAACTCTCCCCAGCTCTCTGTAACAATGGACCATAAATAGGTCAGACATTTCTTGGGAACCAGGGAAGATGAGTATTGGAAAATGCCACAAATTATGTTTAAAGAACATTAAAGTGGTGACAGACCAGTAAATGCTGGGAAATTCAAAGATACAACCAGAAGCTGCCTGTATAGCCCGTGCCAGAGTGGGGGTGAGGGATGCAGGGCCCATGCTGATGCAGGAAGATGAGCGTGTTAACCTTTACTACTAAAACCCTTGGCTGTTTCTACAAATATTTTTTCCCAAAAATGTCATGAATTTTTTCTCGTCTTGCCAGTTCACCCAGTTAACCAGAACCACTCGAGGATGGGATTTATCTCAGTTATGTTTGGCTTCTTACAAATAATCTAAACTTGTTGTGTTGGTTCAGTGGGGAGGGGTCAAAGCTTCCAGGGAGTGGCTCATCCCAACGTGAGAGGTGTCTGAGGCACTCCAAATCTATTGCTGCTGGGCACTGCCTTCTGCCTCTGCTGGCTTTTTAGGGCATGGAGAGAATTGTCCTGGACTTTTAGGCTTTGGTCAGCTCCACTGTAAGGCATCTCAAGTTTAAGTAAGACATCAAGTTTAATAAAAACATTCCTTGGAAGTTTGGGGTTTGGTTTTGGTTTTTGTTTTATTTTTCCTTCCCCTCTCTCCAGTTGATAGAGTGACCAATATAGAAAAAAAGTCTTTTTAAAGAAAGTAAGTTTCTAAACCACATGGTTCCAAAGCAGAGCCTGAAAACATACTTTTGGAGCTCTCAAACAAGACGACATCAACCCCTACGTGATAATTTCTAAAATGACATGTGGCTTCTGGCTTCTGTGGATCTGAATAACTTTTGGAGCATTTGATGCTGGTAGTTTTGGTTTTAATGTTCAACTTGATTTAATATTAATTTTCTTATTTTAAATACGGAGAGCTCCCTACTGTGTGTGCCATTTCCCTCTGCAGCACAGATGGCTCTCAGACAGATATTACTCTCCTTCTGTGCTCTTTTTTAGTCCTGTGCCCTAAACAAAGAACTGGATAAAAGTCTGGGGTTTTTGGTAGGGCCTTACTACAATGCTGAAACATTTGGTTCCTAAAAAAAAATAAGAACAAAACCAGCTTTTTATTAAAGAAAAAAAAAATCTATTGAAATTTATTTCTTAATCCAGGACATGATTCAACCAAGAACATAGAGCATTGACGGCATGGGGTGCTTTGCTCACTGTCAAGCCAGGTTATGGTCTTGGTTTTATTTGCCTCTCTAGAGGTGTGTTAATGTGCCAGAGGCAGAGAAGGATTGTCCATGTGCCAGAGCTGTATCTTGGTTGTTGGACACAATCATGTCTTTTCTCTGGATCTCTTTTTACTGTTTTTTCTGAGGGAGAATAGTGAGTGAGAAGAAGACTTTTTGGTAATGGGGAGAACAGTGCTGTAGTTCCTGAGAGCAGCAGAGATTTGAGTTAATCTGCTATGAATTAGTGAACTCCTGGAAGGCTCTGCTAATAATTCCAGGGACCACATTTTAAATCCAGTCCAGAATCCTTAAAAAGCAAAAATGAGAAAAAAGCAAAAAGCAAAAGAGCCTGGGAAGTGCCGCACAGACCTGCCCCAACCTTTGTGCCAAGAGGCTCAGAATCCCCTGCCCCAATAAAAAGAAGTCAAGTTTATCTACTTATTTCTGTGTAAATCCACACCTGAAGAAGCCCTCTCAGACGTGTGTCAGTCAGTGCAGTGAAGGCAGACTGGAAGTGATGGTTGAATGGTTTTCTTTGGTACATCGTTTTTGAGTGCTCTCATAATTTTGAAGGGAAGATCGTGCATCCTTTAGAAGCCAAGATCTGCATTTCTACAGGAATCAGTTACACCTCCACAAAATGAACAGAAAATTAAAGCAGCAGCACAGCTTTTCCAGTGTACAGATGGGGACTGGAGTGTTTAAAACCTCGGACTTGTGCTGTGCCATGTTCACACGTGTAATCATGTGTCATTTATGGATCTGGTGTGTTGGACGCTGTCCTGACCCCAGAATTCATCCAAGCAAATGTGGGTGTCCTGCTGCTGTAGGCTGGAGTTACTGCAATAAACCAGGGCTGATGCTTGTGCTAGGAAACAAGTGCCTGCCATGTATGAAAACAGGAATAATGTTGTTAGGAGAATGCTTGTAAACATTGTGGTCACTGGCTTTTGTGTGGGTTACATCAAGATTTTATTCAAACATTGACAGGTTAATTACATGTTTCAAAGCTTGTTTATTGTGATTTGAGAGGAAAGTGTTATTAAAGAAGTGTTCAGCATCTAACAGTGTTTCTCTTTCTTCTCCCTTCCCAATGTTTTCTCTAGCTGATTACTCCACATGCCATCCGTGTACAGACGCCTCCCCGACATATCCCAGGGGTTGTGGAAGTCACATTGTCCTACAAATCTAAGCAGTTCTGCAAGGGAACGCCTGGAAGATTCATTTACACAGGTATGGATGCTTTAAGTGCAAGGGGGAGAAATAGGGCAGGCAATAAATCACACTTGCTGGGACTTCTGCTTTCATCATTAAAAGCTGTGCTGTATCTTCTCATTTTGGCTGAGGATGTCACTGGAGATCCCAGTTTGAGGTTGGAGTCAGAACTGGGTGTCTGTAGGAATGCATCTGACAACACATCAATGTGGGATTTTTCTTTGCTTGTTTGTCCTCACAATGGGACATCTCTTTACCCAGGAGAGGCGAGGAGGGAGGGAAACAGATACTCCAGTGCTTAAACAAACAGAGGAGGAGTGCAAGCACGAGGAGCCAGACACACAAACCTGCCTTGAGAAGGCTCCTGCTAAACATCTCAATCTCATGTTGCCCAGCAAGTGTTGCAAGGGTTCAAAGCCTGTTTGCCAGCCCATCTCACCATAACTCACTTGTCTCTGCCTTCCAGGGAGCTGCAGTAGCTCTCAGCCCAGCCAGTGCTGCAGACCCAGCAACTTGTGCTGTGCTTTGGGGTGGTCTCCCACACTGGAGACCACTCAGCTGAGTGATTTGGCCTCAAGAATTACTGTCAAAATGAACCACTCTGGGACATTGCAGGTGCTGTCAGTGTCAAGCAGTAGTTACAAGAATGGCCTGGGAAGTAAACTGAGTAGTAGCCTAACTTTTTTAAGAGGATGTGTGTCTTTGATTCCTCTGAAGGTGTGTGCTATGGGAATTAGCAGCTGTGCCCTGGTTTTGATGTGCTTTTAATGCAATTGTTCACATCTACAGGATTATGCTGGAACTGTTTGCCTGAATTGTGGTTCAGCACAACCCAGTGCAGTTCATTTCCTCATCCTTGTTTGCCCCTGGAGCTTCAGGGTGTATCATAAATGCTTGTGACTAAGGCATTCTGAGTTCCACTGGGCTCATACATTGCTCCAACTCTCAGTGTCTCCAACACACAGGGATTTAAGGCAGAGAATTCTGTGCTCCAACTGGGCAGGAAACTCTCATTTGAATTTTGTTAGCACTGAGCAAGTTGAACAAAGATGCCTTGTAAAGCTTTCTTGTCTTTTTCAAACACCCTCTCCCCAAGATGGGCCTATGCACTGGGTTTCTTTAAACTGGCTCTTAAAATATTGCCCTGCTGGCTGAGCAGCAGGCACTTGTGGAGGCTGTGTGTGTTTATTTGTGAGCATTATGATTTCAGCAACATGTGGGAAATCCATATATTGGACAGTAATGCACCATATAAAAAAATTACTTAGAGTTGTGAATGTGTTGGAACCAAAGGACATGCTAAGGTCGAATTGATGGCTGGTGCAAACTGATGGGTGTGAACCATCACAGGAGGGTGTTGCCCGGAGCTTTGGACTGTGAGATGAATCCTTTCCCTCCTCTCTTACTTGCAGGAAGTTGTTCTGTCCTGCCTGTTGCCACCCCAATGGGGTGGCTCCCCGTGGGGCTGGTGAAATGGCAGATGGTGATATGGAAGGGAAAAAAGGGGAGAACCTACTCCCCTTAACTTTGCAAAGACATTTTTGATGGCTTCTTTAATGTAAAAATGGCTTGAGCCCATTTTGGGGTTGCTTTTCAGACCATTATTAATTAGTTTTTCCTGTAAAAAGGAGGGCAGCAGTTTAGCTTGTCTGCACAGAAGCAGATGGCTGAATGTGGAAATGAAGTGTCCCAGTAGAGAGAGTGTTTCCATGCATGCATTTTCAGGTTGGTGTTTAAAACACAGTATTTTTCATCCAGTAAATGGAAATTATGAAATACAAAACAAGAATGATAAAATCAGAGGTGATCCAGTCCATGGACAATTCTCTTGTGCAGTTATTTACAGAGTTACAATCGATCCAGAAAAGGTGTTGTGACTGAAATCCTACCTCACACAATTTGCATTTTCCTTTTAGACACAGCCTGAGCTTAAATGTAGGTTTTTAAAAAGGACTAAATGAAACTAAAATAAAAACAATTAATGCATCCTGACCTTCAGAAGTGCCTTCCAGCCCTTTAAACAAAATGCAGGTTCAGTACATGCCTGCCGATTAGTTTTAGTTAATTGAAAATTATAGGATTGACCCAAGAGGAAAATTTTGTTTGCACTCCAATCACTTTTACAAATTAAGGAAAATTACCACAATTTTGTTTAGCTAAGGTTTCACACTGAGTTCACGAAATTAGCTCAGCCATCCCAACAAAGTCAGCACTTTGTTAGTGAGCACTAGAAAAAAACTAATAGTCTATGGTGTGTACAAACGAAGCATAGAAAAAGCTATGATGCTTTAGAGAACTAGGCCAAGTGGTTTTAATTAGGATTATTGGTTCATTGTAAGTTTTGAAGAACAATCAAACTAGCAGATTAGCTGTTTCTTTTAAAGCTAGAATTTCTTGCCATTCATTTTTCCCATGAGAACTTGTTTTAACTCCCACATAGCACTATTTTTTTTTTCCATATTATTTTTTTATTTTTTTTAACAAGGCCTGCAGGAAATGGACCAATTGGAAGTTGGGATACAGTAACATTCCCCAGCATCACTCCAGCCGATGGGAGTTTTTCACAATGTTCTTCAGTGAACTCGGTGTTCTGGAACATATTACAAAACCACAGAGGCCAAATGTTTTCTCAGAGGAGTTTGGCCTCTGTTTTTGGCTGAAAACATTTCAGCATCACTTGCTGCTTATTTACCCTGCTATTAAGAACAAGAAAAGGGGAGAGCAGAAAAAGCAAGGGGGGGAGCAGCAAAAGAGAGTGTGCGAGAGGGAGAGAGAGAGAGAGAACAAGACCTGGGGTTTGTGGGCGGTGCAGGAGTTGATCAGGCGTAGTTTCCTTTCTGGTGAGAATGTCCCTGCTCGTTAATGGTCCCATTTTGTGGTCAGGTCTCATTTAGAAGAAATTATTTTTAATCAGTGTTCAACAAAATATCCCCTCAAGCCACCTGGCTGTAAACTGTTTTTTTCTTACTGTTAAGTAGTTAAGTTCTCAGAAGAAAATACCCAGTGACCCATTAATTTTAGCCTTTTTTTCCTCTTTAACGGCAAATAACTTAGTAACATGATCTCCAAGTAGTCCATGTGCCATCTAGGAATCAAGGTCACATATATACAGAGAAATCCTGGCTTTTGTGAGTATTTCTGAAAGAAATAAACCAGTGTCAACCCTGTGCTTACAAGAAAACATAAGTTTTTTATTTTCCATTTGCAGAGAGAGCCATTAGCATGCACTTAGAGAGCGATTATTTCTTAGATTTTAAGCTTTGACATTCCTGAGAGAACGTTGTTAGAAACACAGAAGTCTGAACACACCTTGAATGTGTGTTCATTTTGGAATAATATTAAAAATCCATATTACACGTAGAAATACCCAGACATGCTGTGGCACCGTTCATCTCTTCTGGCATTTGAGAGCACTGAATGAATTCAGCTTTGTGTCACGACTTGGGAGTGAAGTGTGTGTCACTAGCATTATTTTAGGACTGGACAAATTGAAATAAAGGAAGAGATTAGAGGTACAAATCTGTAGGTGGTTTGGCAAGGTTTGACCAGGGCTTATATGGTCAATAAGACATGAATATTGGCACAAATCTGTGATGCCCAGACAGGCCTTTGAGATTTTGTTTTGGTCTGTTTTAATTTTTAAAAAATGGATGCACCATGGACAACATGAATTTCACAGGTGATTTTGGCAGTGGTACTAAGCTGCAAGATCTGAGTGGGGCTGCACGACTGTGAGTGAGATGAGAATTTATCTCGCTGTGTATTGGAAAGGACATATGGAAGGTCCATAAAAATGCATTATGCTTTGTCTTCTACCACCTGCTCAGTTTAAGATTTTTGTGCTTTTGTTCCTAAAACAGAGCAAAGGACTTCACAGGGGCCAGCAGTACAGAGCTGTATCACCAAGGCTGTGTGCAACACGGGTTAATTCAGATTCTTGGCTGAGCAGAACCCCAAATACTGCTCCTCCTTTTGGAAATGGGGTTGGATAGAGGTTGGAATTTAGGGACCATTTTAATTTGCATTAGGCTGGCAGGGAGGCTGTGGGCTGAGCCCTTTGTGTGCTGACAGGGCACCAAGAGGAGCAGGCAAGTCCCCCACGGGCCATTTGGGGTTTGTTGTGAGCTGTGGGGTGGGATGTGTCTCTAGAAGTGCTGCTGGTGAGGATGAGTGTGGACACCCAGGGCTTGTTGGGCACTGGGAATAAGCCAGATGCTGAGCTCTGACTCTGCAGGAGAACTGTGACAAAGGCTGAGTGGGACAGAGTGGGCACTGCCAGGGCTGGCCAGTGTTTGTCAGGCCACTGTGTGTGGAGAGATGTGGAAATCCTGGTGCTGTGAAGGTCAGGATATTCACAGAATTTCTGGGAAACTGCGTCTGTCTCTGAAATGTCACAGGGCTTCTCGGGGAACTTTTCACTCCCCTCTTTGCTACAAAGAAGAAATGGTCTCATGTGGAAAAATCTTGTGAAAACATTTGAGTCTGTGTACAAAGAGGAAGGGCCTTGCAGATCACAGATGATTTGGGTAGCATTTCCAAAAGTCTCTGTTTCAGGCAACTTCATTTTCAGATTGCTAATTTTAGATTGTGTGATTTACAGAAGCACAGGAGTAGTTGTCTTCTGAGTATCATTTTCTTTTCATTTATTTGAAGTCAAATATCTTCAAGAGTAAGAAGCCAAAAACTACCAGTTACCTTTTTTTTCAGTCCATGGTCCTGGAAGCAGAGGTTGGAGTCACGTACAGAGATCTGTTCAGAATTGGAACCACTTAAAAACTGATCTTGAGTCTCTAAAGTTTCCAGCCTGGTAAATCTCAGTGATTTCCTTTGCTAGGAAAATTTTCTCTTTTCAAGAAAGCGCCAATAATTATGCAAAGTTCAAAAGGTACATAATCAGTGAAACAATCAGTTTTCAGAATGGAGAGTTCTGGAGTTTGTAGACTAAAGAAAGGACATTGAAAAAAAAAAAAAAGAAAAAAGGGAAGGAAAAAGAAGTGGTGATAAGAGACAGACTGGCTGTCAAGAGGTTCCTGTAGCCCCACTGGAGCCTTGCTTGATCCCTGCAGACTGGAGTTTGACCCTTACACCAGCTAACCTTGGCCATAGCTGTGTGCCTGTTAGTTCCTGAGAAATGTTAAAACCTGGCGGCATTTATTCTCAAAATCAGTAATCCAACCTCATTAGTTTTACAATGGCTCATTCATGTGTGTTTATTATTAAATCATGAGCACTTAAATAACTGATTAGTGTAAATCAGGAGAGAAGGCCACCATCAACAGAACAATAAAAATAAAAGAAAAAATCCAGCATGTCTGATGCTGTCTCAGGTTTTATCCTGATGTGTTTATAAAATTCTTCACCCTCAAAGATATGAGGATCATTAAGCTGAGATGAAATATAGAGCACATCACTTCTCCAGAAGAGTGACCAGCTATGAGATCTGGTAGCTAGCAAATGAATGCCATTTGTTTTAACAGCAGTTTTTATCTGCCTTTCACCAGTAAATATTAATAGTGGTGGCAGAATAAAAAGTATCAGATGTCTTGAAGTTAAATAGTCAGAAAGTCCTGCAGAAGAACAGAAGAAAAATCCTTCAGTGCAAAGAAATACATAAAGTTTAAAATAAGAGCTGTCTGCTCTAAAGAGCAGGAGAGCCCTGTGCTGCAGGTCACCCTGTGCCTTGGATGCTCCACAGAAAATCTGTTCCCGATCTGAGGGAGACTCTGTGGAGGAGAGATGGTAAATCCTTTTCTCTAGAGCACAAGCAAGTAAGGATGAGTGAAAACCAACCTTTGTAAATGTAAACTTTTACCAGGGAATTTATAATGCCTCTGGAAACAAGTGCAAAAAAAAAATTCTTCTAACAACTATTTAAAAAATATCATATCAATAATGCAGATTTCACTGGGTTCCTCCTTTGTCTCACAGTGCCAAGTGGTCCTTCCCAAGTGGACCTTGCCATGGGGACTCCAGAGGTGTTTGCCAGTCACTGAAGGACTTGTGGCACCACTGCTGGCCCCAGGACGCTGCAGGGAAAACAAGGGTGGGATTGGTGCAGTCTGTCCCTGCAGTCCCCCCTTCAGTGATGTGATCTGGGTGTTACCTGCCCTTGAGGAGAAAAGCTGCTCTCAGGAAATCTCTGAGTTTAAGTTTGAACCCGGCCCTTTGTGTGTTCCAGTCCATTAACTGAGTCAGTCACCTGCCCTGCCTGGAAACTTTGAGGGGGAAAAAAAAAAAGAGGCTGCAATTGCTTTGGAACAAGCTTTTCAAAATGAAATAATTTCAGTGTTTATTATTTTGGTGGTGGTTTGGGGTGGTAATGTTGTTACCAAAATATTTGTTTTGAAGCTCGTAAGGACATGCCCAGTGGGGTGAAGTATGGACAGTTACCAGGATGGGATATTTGCAATATTAGGGCGGTTGGTTTGGTTTGCAGAAAGTCAGGAGAGGAAGCTGAGAGGAATCCTAATTGCAGGGAGGGATGGTGGAGGTAAACTGGAAAATCCCTATTCTATGCTAATAGGAACAGAACCCTCCTACCTTTGGTATTAAACACTGGTAGCACCATAACACACTGCAAAGAACAATCACTGAAAGTGTGCAGGGTACCTGTAGGACAGCTTCAAAATGAAAGCAATTACAGCAACCGTCAGAATAAAGCTGGCTCTGAAGGAAACATATTATTTTGCATATTTTATGTATACACTTTCCAAGAAATATGACCTTTATTTTCTAGTTAGAGGGAAGTGCAATCAGACTCTGTGCAGCAAAGGGTAGCTGGATCATTAAAAAGAATATTTTCTCTGATATTAGAAGTCTAAATGGGCACTAGTCCTTATTCACAACCTTGGCTGTTTCTGTCTGCCCTGAGTTAATAAGTGATAAGGCCAAAAGAGAAATAAATCACTGAAGTCCCTGTCCAAAGAAAACATATTGACTACAGCCAAGCAAATAACAGCCCATAACCAATGGTCCCATTCATCATTCATGTAATAGGGATATAAAGTATTTTCTACCTATGAAACCATGGACTAGGAAAAAAGCCTGATAAGCCCCCAATCTAAACTATGTGATTTGATTATTAAAGGACATGAACTGTTTGTCACATGCCTTTAATCTTTAAGATGTGTTGCCATTTCTAAACTATAAATTTGTGGTAAAGGATTAGAAAGCTATTAACAATAAAGGTATAAAATAGACTTCATAAGGACTCCTGCAATTGTCATGCAACCCTGTAGACCCTTGGAACCTTAACCCGTTGAATATGATATAACATTGTTATCTGACCTTCAGAGCCATTTTTTTTTACTTTTCAAATTCCAGACTTCATGATAAATTAACCCTCTGGATTCACAGAATAAGCCTTGTAAATGATTTTCTTTATCCTCACCCCAATACCTTTAAATTTTCATACCCTTACTTCAAAACTCTTATTCCAGACTGAAATTGTTAACCTTTTTTTATTCTCCTTTTAGCTCATGTCACTTGATGAGATATTATTCTCTCTTTGTTTAAAAAAAAGGCCAATAAAACAGGGAGCTGAGATGAATTTCTAAAAAGTCTGCATTGTACTTTGTTACTACAGGGGGCTTCACTGCCTTTAATGTGCGAGTGTCCAGGTTAGAAAAACACCACAGCAATGGGCAGTTCAGAGTGGCAGCAGAGGCTGAACTGATCACTTTAATGCATTTTCATTCTGTGCCCTAAGAAGAGAGACAAGGCACTGTCTCTTTGCTGGTCCAGAAAGCAGAATCCTTGACTACTTGTTGCCACTGGCACGTTTAATAGACTGGGAATTCTGGCTTCCTCCTGGGAATGCAGGTACTTATCCCACCCTTCCTGCTCTTCTCGAGGGGTGCAGCGTGTCTGGGCTCTGCTGGAGAGCTGGGCAGGATTTGCTGTGGTGGGAGAGGGGCCACGTGTAGCCAGGCTCTCAGAGGTGCCCTCTGGCTCTGGAGAGGGTGTCAGGACCTGAATTTAGTGCACAGCTGTTTGAGGCATGTTCTCACACAGCACTGCCTGCCAAATACGCTCCTTAAGATGTGCTTAATCCTTTGAGGTGCTCGTTAGTGAGGGCTCATTTTGCTGAGGCATTTTGTTTCACAAGTGCCCAGCTCTGGGATGTGCAGCATCGTTCCCTGGAGACAGGACTTGGGCAGCCTCGTTCCTTCTGCTTGTACCAGCATCCCTACACAGCCAGCAGTGCTTATCTAGCCTGGTTAGAGCTTCTGACAGCAGTGACTACAGAGAAGATGTGCCTCAATACAGCCCATGTCTACAGATTCAGGCTTTTTTTGTTAATATATAGATAAAAGGAAAATCTTGTACTTGTAGCCTTTCATCTCAGTGGATGCAAGAGCAATTTATTGCATGGAGTATGAAGTTCTTTGTACTTTTTTGCTGTCTTGCAAGAACTCACACAGACTCTTCTGCTTAGTTATGAAGATATCAAGTGCATAAGTGATGTGGTCTGCCCTGGTGGCTGGATAGAGATGCTGGAACAGTTTAATCACAGTATGACAAAGCTCAATCCTGGCAGCTTCTCAGGCTGCCCCAAAACTCTGCAGAGTTGCCTCCTGACACAGGTTAAAGTGTCCATCCTTGCTTTATTTTAAGTTATTTTGGCTACTTTGGTGTGAAACTTTGCAGTGCAGGCAGGCCCCGTGGGCTGCAGAGCTGCTGCGTTGGTGACACCGCAGGAGCCAGCTCGGACAGTTGTGACCACGGTGTTTTAAATTATGTGAGACTTGTGGCAGAGGGCCACATTTATTTCATGATAATGGCTGGCTCATGTCTTAGAGAAAGCAGAATTTCCTTGAAGATTGAATCTGCACAAAAGTTTCAGCAATCTCAATGAGCTTCCCCTGGCAGATCACTGTCACTGCCTAGCTGCTGCTGGGACTACACTGTGGTGCTAAAGCTGCTACATTTTGGGTTTTAATTTAAAAAAACACCCTCAAGCTCAATTGTTTAAGGCCAGTATATAACTGTATAACCCTCACTGAAAGGAGTTTTGCCGTTGGATCTTGCCCCTGGTCTGTTGTGAGCAGTTAATTAAGAAGTATAAAACCATTGTGCCTTAATCCTGCCAAGCCAAGCGTATGCAGATGTTTTATTCCACAAGGTAGGACAGAAATTATTTATTATATTAGAACAGCAGCATATTAGCATGATGTAAATTAGGCTGTGCTTTTCCAGTTATTCTGAAGGAACTTCCTCCATTCCACACCAAACTTAGACTGCCAAGGACCAGGGGGTTCATGGCAGTTTTTGCACCTTGGGGAGATAAGTGTGAGCCATCCAGGCAGGATCACCATAAAGAGCCTGGATTTGGGCAGCTGCCTATGAAGAGCTACAGTCTTGCACAGTTTTCCCTAAGGTACTTGCATGGCCATACCTACATGAAAAGTTATTTCATCTCTCGATGTCTTTAACTTCTGTCCTCTCCCTTCCCTCCCAAACATGATTTTTCTTCTTTTTCCTGTTACCATAAATTGTGGTTAACCTCTGTGCTTGAAGAGTTGTGGACTTCAACTGCTGTTGGATAGCACCAGGTGCCAGCATTGGTGGTTAAAAAGAGGAAAACCCACACCCAGCAGACAGAGAGTTAATAAAACCCATCAAAATCACACACAAGCAACAAACCTAAAAACCACCCAACCAAAAAAACAGAGAGAAACCCCACACAAGCAACTAAATATGGCCTCATGGGCCTCATGGGACAGAGAATGCACATGGTATTTAAGATATTGTAACAGCCATCTAGTAAAAATGCACGTTTGTTGAAAGAGAAATTGGTGGCAAACTCTCCATTTTAAATCTGTGAAAATTACAGAGCAAAACTGGGATATCTATGAGCAATTGTGAATTTTGATGTCCCTTTTTAGCACTTATGGGTGGGTTTTATCCCTTTTCAACGTGATGAGGCCTTCTTACACCTTATAAAAATGTAGTGAACCCTTTGGAGCTCTGGGTCTGATACCTCCTGGACTGTCAGATGTCATTTAAGATATGGGGGAATCACCAGGAAACTTCTCCCTGTCCTCTACTTGCACATGGGCTCTGAACAACTCCTGAAATAAGCACTTGTTTGGATGAGGCTGGAGGAGAAGCATTTCACCCTCAGTGCCCCATGTGCCAGGTGCTGTGTAGGGAAGTAACTGTTACCCCAAATATTGCAATGCCTGATAGTTTCTGAAATACATCTACTTATTGTCCCCTTTGTCTTTTCTTCTGCTTTTTCCCCCCTATCTTTTACCCAAATCCCAGCTTTCAGTGGGACAGTTTCTGTAGAAGGCTACAACCCATCAAATAAAAATACGTAATTTGTGTGTTAAGGCAGTTCCAGCAGCAAGCTTATATTTTTAAAAATGAAAGGCAAGGTTTTGCTGCCAGAAGTAACCATGAATTCACACTGAAAGGTCACTTCTGCTAGCAAAATATTCTTTCCAAATGTAGATTTCTGACTTTTTTCACCACTCCAAAAAGAATTCTCCCCTAAAGTTCACATGCATATTGTACACAGCTCTTAGAAATAGTCATTATTACATTCCTGCTCCAAAAAAACCCAGATTTTCAAGTGGCCATCATATTGAAAAGCAATAATATTTTTTCTACAAGTTTTTTATTTTGAGGTGCTTTTAGTTCCCTTAAATCTTGCCTTGAACTGTGCATGTCAGTCATGTAAAAGGATGAGGCTGAGCCATGCCTCACCTGTTTGTCTGAGACTGGATTTTCCCTGGGTGTGTCTGTCAGCTCAGGGGCTGTTATTGAGGGGAACTCCCTGGGCACTGCACAGGCTGGGCAGGGGCAGGAACAAGAACCTCTGTCACCAGTGGACATGAAATAGCAGAGTGGATTCAAATCCCAGCAGTGAGGTTTGATTTCAATGAGGCAGGAAAAGCCTTTATTTTGGGGTTTTCAACCCTTTTTATAAGGTGTTCCCATACAGGTCACTGTGATTGGCCAAAGGAGCCACCTCTCTGGTCTCTCTGGGTTGAACAAGAGAAAAACCCATTCAGAACAGCTGTGTGACATTGTTTTGAGAGCCAAAACCTATTTACAAACAACACTCCTTGATAGAGAAGTTTCCCAAAAGATTTTCCCTTGGGAACAGATCAGCCACTGCCAGGCTGAAAACTTTCTCAGGTTAAATCATAGAAAATCATGTCCACAAACCTGCACCAGGTGTCTTTTGTTCTAGGATGAAGCATTTAGTTCAGATTTCCCAAAGACAAGGCCAAGCCTGCACGTCCTTTCTTCACCAAGACTGCTCATCCTCACATGGCTTGCAAGTTCTGTTAAAAAGACAAATGAACCCTCTTTAAATTGGGGCCTAAGGGGAAGGATGGAAATGATCCCCTCCCCTCTCCAATTTCCCCCATTAGACTTTTTTTCACAGATGTTCATGCTGATTTGAGCTGGGAAATAAGGGTATTTCTGTGGACCATGAATATTCATTTGTGTTTTGGCAATGAATTTCCTTCAGTTTCCCTGTAGTGTTTTGCTCCCTGTGAATGTTTGAACAAGAGAGTTTGCTGAAGCAATCCCTTCTGAGAAAAACCCAGAGAGTGCTGTGGAAAGTGAATTTTCCGTGGTGTATATGGCTTTGCCTGGACAAAAGGATGTAAAACTCACTGTTGGTTGTTAAGAAACAGGACTGAAAAGCAGCAAAGACACAAGTGAGGTGATTCCTTTCCTGAACATATGCTATAAATGGAGAATTTAAATAAAAAATTTGTAACAATCCTCTCGGTAGTTATTGATCTGTAAGGATAAGGTTAGTCAAAAGAACTATTTGACAGATACTTTAATTAAACAGACTAATTGGAGAAAAATATCTCTTTGAGGAGTTACTTACTGGGAATAATTTGTTGTGAGTTATTTGCCCCACTGTATTACTGATGCCCACATCCAAGGAAACTGCTGGACTTGCTCCTTGAGGGGTCTGTGATGCCTAATTAGACCAAATGGATATGAGCAGAAATCTATACAATTTATGGCAGAAAATCCAAGGGATTTTTCTTATTTTTCCTTTTTAAAATTTTAAAGTGTTATAGAACACTGAATGGAGATTACTGTACCTCCTACTGCTCAATCTTGTAATCCTGCAGTCAATGTGAGGATAGAAATTGCAGCTGAAGGGTAGGGAAGAGCCAGGATCCTGCACTGCAGTCCTGAGCAGCCAGGCCAGGCAGACTGCGTGCAGGAATTTGGCAGAATTCCTCCAGCTTTGGTGGGAATCTGCATTTTCCTTTCAAATTGTACCATTTCAGACCTTGGGATCAGCCAAAATTGTCCTTATTTTCTGTGTAGCAACTTAATACTTACCCAGCGTGTTCTGTGGAATAATGTACACAATTTTACAATAACTATGTAATTAACTCACTTTGCTACTCCCCTCTCCAGGGAAACTCATGCTTCTATTAATGCTATTAGGAAGGTCCTATGCACAGAACAAAGAAAGTGGTGCAGCAGATGAGTTAACATGATTTGATTTGCAGATGCTTTAAACACTTAGCAGGAGACAGCTACGGAAGCTAATTAAATCACTCTAAGGTGCACAGGATTATCTGCTTTGTAAGAAACAATTTCAGTGAATTATGGTCGCCCTTTAGCTGAGGGGAAGTAAAAAGCATATTTGTTTGGAATTAAATTTCCCTCTCAAAGTGCCCATCAGGCCTCTCCTTCCCAGTATTTCTGAAATAGCCTTCTTTTGGAGCCAGTGTTTTCTAGGAATCTGGATTTTCATTTTGTAAGCTGTGGTGCTGTTTCCAACTTTCTTACGTAAAAATTTTCCTACTTAGGTATTGATTAGGATCTGCCTTTAAGCAGTGTCTGGAGTAAAAAATCGTGTTGGTACATTCACTACCTCTCAGATACTGCATCTTATTTAGTGTACCGGAATTCCCAGTTTAAAGTAATCACAAAATTTATGGAGAAACGGATAAAAAAGGTTGTAAAATATCGATTTGGGGAAAATAATAACACAACTCATCTATAATAAGAAGAAAAATGAAGCAATAATTCAGGTGTATTGAACGGGTTGCTGCTGGAGGTATTGATCCAGTGCTTTAGTGTGCAACATCGCACCTAACATTGCAATGAAAGAACAGCACTGCATTCCCCTGCTCATTATTTCCCAGACACTATTGCCTTGTTACACAGGTCCCACAGAGCCTGGAGTGCCAGCAGGGAAGGAGAGGAACCCCCCCAAAATAACCACAGACCTGTAATATCTTAATGACACAGCAGCCCCCTGGAATAACATGCGGGCATTGTGCTCCTGTGCTCCTCTTGAGGCAACCCTGGAGTTTGGCTTTGCTTGTTTTGCTCTTTGCTGTATCTTGTTCTGCCCATGATCTGTATAAATGGTGCCTTTCTGCTGCCTCTTGATAGCACATAATCAGCAGTGGTGTCATTGAGGAAACACGCTTCCCTTAAATATTGACTTTCAGCATCCTCGTATAAAAATTCCCCATCTCCTTGCGGTGTTTCCTTACTGTGGCAATAAGCAAAAGTTGAAAAAAGGACAGCAAAGGTCAGTGGAATTTTAAAATAAGCACCCCGACATTTCCACAGCATTAAACTCCATCATGCAACATTGCATTTCTGTTTATCTGCTGACATCTGCAAAGGTACCACACTTGATTGTTTGGCATAAATAATTTAGCAATGAGGATTTTATAATGAGCACAGATAAGATTTACCTGTGTGAAAAAAAGGAAATAATTAAGGAGAAATTGTGTGAGATAAAAATAAAAAAAAACAGTGAAGTCCTGTACGAGGGCAACATTTCAGCACTTGTGAAGGCAAAAGTGCATCCTGCTCTGTAAGGAAGCTGCAAACTTACTGCATCCCACAATCATTACCTAGAAATAGGACCCAGACCAGGCGATCAAGTTCTGATCAAGAACAGATCAGGCCTCCTGCAAATTTCAGCCAACATTGATCTGCAGGATTTGCTCTGGATCCTCAGCATTGTTGGGCTCACACGGTTTTCCTTGTCTCCCCCTTTAATCCATACAGCGAGGTGGGTCAGAGTGAAGCTCAAGGAATGGGAGGAAAGGAGAGAAAAAAAAAAAAAAAGAAAGGAAGAAAATAATCTCTGGCTGATGCAGAGGCCAAAGGAAATTTCTGTCTGAACTGGAGGGCTCTGCAGTGAGAACTGAGCCACTGCTGGCCGTGGTGTCTCTCCCAGAGCTCTCCCTCCATCCCCGGCTGCTGGCCCTGCCCTGAGGGATGTGCTGTGGCCTGGCAGGTTTCAGACCCTTTCATTTGCATGCTCGCAGCTCTGCTCTGGCTCGGGAAGCAGAAAAACGTGCAGTTGTTTTTGTAACCTAAATAACATTTCTAGTTTAGAAGCCCCAGGGGAGAAATCCTTGTCAGGCTGGCAGGCTGAGCTGGCATGATGATAAATGACTGAGGTGTGTGCTCTGACTCTGCGGGACACGTGGGGTGCAGAAAACCCTCTTCTCCTGCACCCTTTGCATCTCAAGTCAGGAAGGGACAATTCCAATCTCAGGATGTGCTGTTGCCTCTGGAAGGAGGTAGGGCCAGGCTTTTCCATTCACTGGAAGCATTATTTTCTTGTGAGTTGAGGTGTTGGGGCTGCAGCATCTTTTTAAGGCAGTGCTTGATGGGTTTTCTTTTGCTTTTGGTGATTCCAGTCATAGGACAGACAGAAAATGTGTGCTAGATCTAACTCAGGAAACAACCATGGGCATGGGGTGTCAGCAGAGCTGTTTCATCAGTGCACATGTGTGTTTTCAGAAAACAGTTTGAGGTTTACAGTTATTGGCCAATGAAAGTTTTCTTACAGAAAAAAAAAAAATTCCTAGGGATTTGTGTAATAAAGGCTAAAGCTGCATGAATATCATTGCAGATATTTTTCTTGAATTTCTGCAGTATTTCCCTAATATCTTTTGTCCCTTTAGATTTCACAAATTTGATAATTTGAATTTTTATGGAAGATGGGCATTTCCCCCCTGAAGTGCTACTTACAGTGCCAGATTTTTTTTTCTTAGGGAAATTGATTTTTTTCTCATATACTTTGATAATGAAAATTTCGTTTGCACTAAAATTCATTAAAAATGTGTCTGTTTTGTTTATTTCCTACTTTTTTTTCTGTAAGTTCTGAGTATTTTTAAACATTTTTAAAAAAACAGATAAAGGCTTTATATTTACATACATTGCTACATAATTTTCACTGTGTTTTTTTGTTTAAAAAAGAGTAAATCAATTAATATGCTTTAACATTCAAAAGCATCCTTACATAGTAGCAGCCAAACAACTTGGAAGTCATGGAAACTCTTTAGGTTACTTAAATGCTTGATTCAATTAGGAATCTAATTGCCAACCACTGCACATTTTCATGGGATTTTTCTAAGATTCACAATACCTGCAGTCTTTACAGTAAGTTTTGACTGCCTGGCTAGAAGCATTTAGTGGGTTTTCCATCTGGTATTTTAATCTCCACCACCCAATTTCAGAGCTGTGCTGACCAATGGGTTTGGTTTGACTTGGTCACCTCCCTGCTCACCCTGAGTTAAGCCCCCTCCTTTCTCTTCTGCCAGCACTGGCAGGATCCCCTCTTAACATTTGCTGGATGCTGCCCTTACCTACTCCAGGGCATCTTCCACCTCAAAAACCTCTCTTGCACCATTGCTGCTGAAGGAAACCTGGCTCACCTTTAGTATGGTTTGAGATCCTAATGTGTGTTTTGTAGTTGTAGGTGTGATTTGAGCCCCACGTGCCTCTTGGGCAAAATCAATATCATCTCTGTCTCCTCTTGGTTTTCATTTCTGCTCTTGTTTTGGTAGTTCCATGGAAGTATTTATCCAGGCCTTTTTAATATGGCCTGAGCAGGGCTGCTTTGCACAGGGCTGGTGCTGCTGGTACAGGATTTTATGTACACAGCCTTTGCTTATTAGAGGCTTTCCTGTAACACGTGCAGGCAGCCTGAGTTCTTCTAAGCTCTAGGCTGGTAAAACAGAGGGGAGAAAGGCTAGAGCAGGTATTAGCATGTCAAATTGCTCAGAGCTTATTTAGATAAAGAATTACTCCTTGATTTTCTTAGTACATTGTACAGCTGCTTTTTTTTTTTTTTTCCACAGTCATCTTTTTTGCATTTTGTACTTGGTTATTCTGATGATGCAGAAAGACAAAGACACAAACTCCTCTCCCTAATTCACTCCAAAGAATGTACCATCTCTTTCTATGTTCTTGTTAAAACCCAATTGTGTGCAATTTGTAGGAAATTGAAACCACATTTTTCACTTAACTTTCCAAAATTAAAATTTATGAGGAAAAAGAGGCAATAAAGCAGTTACAGTCTGGTCATCTATTATTATCTCTGTGGCTGGAGTAGTTCCACATTTGAAGAAAGTGACACCAAAAGTTTATCAAGCTTGTATGTATCAGTAATTTCACTTCTCTTATTATTTCAAACCACAAGAACTGCTGAAGTTAGTATTATGCACTTGGAGATTATCCTGGTGAAAAAAGACTTGGATGATCTACAAAAACAAAGCTTTTCTTCTAACTGGGAAACATGGAGCAATATTCATTTTCCTTACTCATTCATTTTAGAATATTGATGTTAAAATAAATTTAACAAATTGTGCTCCTTAAGCTGATTTAACAGAAGGAGTTGTGAAAAAGCTGAATTTTCCTCTAGATCTATTTCTATGTATGTGTTTCCCATTATTCTTTTCTTTTGCATTTCCCCTGTGCTCTGAGAACAATGGGAATGACAGTCCAACACCAGGAATCTCGACTGCTCCAGCTCTAGAATGCTAGTGGCACTTGCTTTAGTTTTCTCATTTTGCCTTTTTTGTCTCTGAATTAAAATCAAGCCAAATGATGGATGCCCATTACAATCAATTGTTTCAGACAAGCCACCAAAAGTATTGTAGGATTCATTTACATTTAATCAAATTACACTTTATTTGCAATTCAGGGAAATGAGAACTCTGCAGTAAATCAAATATTTCCTCTCCAAGGGCCCCATTCAGCAGAAAATACCCACAATCTTCCAAGCTGGTGCCTCAATGTATGTAGCAAATCTTCCAGTGGGAGGAGAGCTTGTGCCAACAAACCATCTATTGCAGTCTCTTTGCAGCATTTTTAGGGTTGTGGACACCGAAATATTTTCCAGTACAAATGCAGACCTTTGAACAATGAATTGTGCAGTGGCTTTAAACCAGCTGACAACAGACTTGCACCTCTCCAAGCTCCCTTTCATGGGCCACCAAGAAACAGCTGCAGAACTTCTGGAGTGCAGGAGTTTTGTACACCACAGGTTGGAAAATCCTGCTTTTCCTCTGTGCAACCTGTTAGGAAATGGGAAATTAATGACAGTCACTGAAATGTCGTTTTTGGGGGTGATCTTACACGTCTCCAAAAGCTTTCAGGATGACTGGGAATAAATTAAGAATACAAATACATTAAAAAAAAACCAACAAAAAAAACTTCAAAAAGAATAAATTCTTGAAGGCAATAGTACAGGGATGAGAAGATATTAATTTTTACTCATTAGTGCCTTTTGAAGTTGAAAAGCTTTATGTGCTTGGAATGGGAGGTTATCATAGCCTGACAGCTCCTTTCCTCTGCAGTTTACTACTGAAAAGCTGTGCCCAACAGGCAACTCTTCTACCCTTGCCCAGCACAGCACCGAGAAATGTGGATTTTGTCTCTTGTACTTATTTACAGATTTAGTTCACTAAACCTTGACTGATTGAAGGATCTCAATGTCTCCTGATGCCTCAGACAGTTCAAACTGCAGGAGAGCAGCAACTTTTCTTGCAGTGGCAGAAAACCCTCTTTTGAGTCTCAGGCTTCCTTTGTAATTTTGACCCTGTTACTTAAAGTCAGAATTTTAATTGTGTTTAGAGTCCTGAAGGTTCATTTAGGTTCCTGCTGGGATTTTTAAATAGGCATAGGTACCTAAATTTTATGGCTTTGTGGCTGTTTGTTCCCCAGTTCTGAAACTGAGAAATAATTCAGGGCTGCTATAAATTACAGGGAATGTATGATGCCAAATAATGTGGAAAGAGCTCTTGTACTGAGGCAAAAAAACACTGCATAGGTTCACAAAAAAGAGGGTGACTTCATTCTTGCTGTTGGAAATACATCTTCTTTGCTGGGGAAATATCCTGAAACTTAAGGTCTCCACAGCCATAATCTGATTAAAATACAGAGCTGAAAAAAATTCTGACCAAATCATGTAATGTGTTCTTTAATCCAGTGAGATTTGAAAGCCTAAGAAATAATAAATAATGATTTGCATGCTTAGTAGTTGTATGTCATAAAAGTCAACCCTGAGTACCTTTTCAAGAGTACTTGAAACTAAATTCTGCCATCTGACACACTGATGGTGATGGTGATTCTGCCTATAGAATAATATGGGATTTCACAGTATAAGAAGCTTTAAAACAGAGTTGCATTAGTCCCACCTCTCCCTCACAATGATTTAATATCAGAATATTTTGATGTTAAGAGAAAGTATTTTTTCCTGGTTTTGTTCTAGGTGCCCAGGAGATGGTGTATTTAGTTTCCTTTTATTTGTGTTTCAGGATTTAATGTTTTACTTTATGCTTGTGATAAACTACTGAAATGGTAGTTTGTGAAGAGGTCTTTGTTATGTTGCTGGTGTGGAGGGAATTGCAGAAGGAAGTGGAACAAAAAGAAATGACAGAGCAGGCGTATCCCATGAGAATTTTTGGCCTTTTTTTTGTACTCATTCACTTTTGTTTTGTGCAACAAGCCAAGTTTGGAAGAAAAAGGTGACATTGCATTTCACTTTGGTGTTTAGAGAAAACTTCAACCAGTTTGTGTGTCCTAGACTTAAGTATCATTGCTGTGTCTCCCCCAGCTTCAGCTTGGGTGAGTGAGGATCCATCTGCTCCAGCAGCACAGAACCTTGCCAGTGACCATTTGTCACCCAATCAGCTAAATTCAGGTTTATTTTCAATAACTGCTGTTACCACTGAGTGTGTATCATGCTCAGATAGGGAAGAGACCACACAGAATGTCAAAATCAAAGTCAGCACAGTGAGAAAACCCCACTGCTGGGAATCTCCTCTCTTGGGAGACCTCTAAGGTGTGGTCAGCCCCCCTGGCTGTGCCCAGGCTCTGCAGGGATGGACACAGCTGCCCATGGGCTGTCCAGCATCAACACAGAGCCTTCAGTTCAAAACCAAAGTGGTCTTCTCTGAAGCCCAAGCTATTGGACATTTTTGCATCCCATCCCTTTCCCTGTGCCCTCTTTGGTGTCCTGACAGAGAGGATGGGCTTGGCATGCACAGGGGTCATGTGGGAGCAGGGAAAAGCTTCCCTGGAGTTGGGATACACTGCCCAGGAGAGCAGGAAGCAGAGATACCCCAGGACAGTTGGTTTGGAGCTGGTTTGGAGCAGGAGCATCAGTGCATCCTCTGTGCACAGTAATTAACTCTGGCAGCCAGGTGCTTAATCCTTCACACAGCCAGGGCCTCCGTGAGTTTGTCTGTTTAAGCTCACTCTTGCATAGTGCTGATGGACCCAGAAGTGTATTTATATCATTGCTTACTGCCTGGAAAGCTGCAAATCAGTTCCTGATAAATATGCCACTTCCAGCAAGATTAATGCTAAATTCCTCCTTTTAGAGCGGCAATTTGCAAATTGCTAAATTAGATTTTAACATTCAAATGCTCTTTCTTCATGTCACACTTGCAGCATCTTTGTTTTTATCACCTGATGATACTGTTTGTGTCTGTATTGAACTTTGAGGTGTGTTAATACAATACACATATATTTTGGTGGTAATTTTTTATGACAACAGTTCTTGTGAAATCTGCTAGGAAAAAAAAATTGTGCAGAATAATGTAATCCATTACAGGGGGTTTGCTTTTGTTTTGAATTGGATGGAAAGCAGGTATTTGTTTTATACAAGAGAAAATAGCAATACTATGCTACTTGGAAGGTATTTTATTGATAACTTCCGAGCTGAGATCTGAATTTTCCTATAGGCTGCCAATAGTATCTAGAAAATTAGGAAATAAGTGCAAGTGCATGATTATAAACCTATGTGGTGGTATCTGGTTATCCATCATAACTTTACATCTTCCGTTCTATTTACTGATAATTTCACAATCTTTAATCTGTGTATTCCACTTCTGTATTAATTAGGGGAATTTTAATACTTCCAATTTAGGAAAAAATAATCCAATTTGAGTGAAAAAAAACCCCAAAAACCTTGCCAGGTGAGAAGGAGAAATCAATGCTCATGTGAGCTCTCTTGCAGTCAGGCTAGAGAGCCTGAGCTAATAATCAGCCAGAGCTAAATGTGAGGCAGCATTGCATGCAAAGTTGGATTTTACTTTATGCTTTTCTTGAGTTCCATCCCTTTGCTTGTGACTTGCCTATTTAAAATGAAAATTTAAAAAACCCCAAAAACTTATATAATATTTATGATATATTTTTTCTGTAAGACTTAACAATGTGAGTGGAATATCCAAAAGATGGATGGTTGTGACTAGAGCTGGAGGCTTGGCTATCTGATGTGTATGTGCGGTGGACTAACTAAACTTCAGCCAGTGTCAGTGTAGTTCCAGAAAATTTGCCAGAATGGTTCTGCTTTAAACTAGTTTAGGATGTTGTAAAAAGTGATTCTGGGATGAGTTTGTGCTGGACCTAAATGGATAATAATCACATTCAGGAGAAGTAAGAAAAACATAACAATTTCACACCAGTTTTCCACTGACATTGTTGAGAAGTGGAGAGGAGGTTTGTGGGGATGCTGCTTTGGTTTTGGGACTTCCTTTTGTATTGCATGTTCTGTGAAGAACAGGTGGTATCTTTTTATGGCTATAATCAGTGCAGTAAAAAATAACTTGGAAATTTTCTTTGCCCCTTCTGATAGGAAAAAGCAAGGCTATTTTGCTTCCAGTCCTGTATCGGTCAGGATCACTGCAAACACTTCAGAGGGAGGAGAGAAATTAATTACAATTGTTCTTCTGAGCCTACTGTAGCTTTGTCTTTGGTAGATGGTTCATGCCATATTACTCCTTGCTTGTTTACTGACCTCCTCAGTGACTCACCTTGGTTAATGAATTAGTTTCAGTTAAATTACTTTCACATTTGGATAATTTTATTTTTTACCAGCACCCAGTACTCCATTTGATTAAATTAAATTAAGCATGTAGTCAATCACCTTTCTTCCAAAAAGAAAAAAAAAAAAAAAAGACAAAAGAATAAGAAAAGGCATTGCTGTGGGCTTCCATAATTTTTAAGTTACCTAAGAGAGGAATTGAGGGGGTGTTAGTCTGGTACTGGGGTAGGTGCATGTAAGGCAAAAGCAATGCTGCATCTTTAAATGAGCTTTAATAAGGTTTCTTTAACTACTGAGCCTAACTCTGAGCTCTCCCCTGCTGTGAGCCATAAGTTGCTTGTAGGCTTGTTCTAGAGAGTAATAAGTATTGTTGTTTAGCAATTGTGTTGTTGAAATTCAGCTCCACTATGTCTGACAGTATTTATCTAAAATACTTTCCCTGGTGCGTGCTCAAGTTCCAGTAAACCGTGTCTTATTGTGCGACCTTTTCATTTTCCAGTGAAAAGGGATCAGCTCGTCAGATAAAAGCTACAAGCTGAAGTACAGGAAAAATGCGTGCTCAGAAAATCCGAGCATGATTGAAAACAAGATGTGTTAAATCAATGCAGTTTATCGCCTGCCTATTCCTGGCAATTGCTGTTCTAAGCTCATTCTGAGCACACACTAGATGATAAAAGTGTAGTGTCACACTGCTCACTGGGGTGTGAGGCCAGGGAAACATGTTTATCAGACAGGCTGGGATGATTTTTTATTTTTATTTTTTATTTTTTTTTTTTACCCTTGATAACATTTATTGTCAAAATTTTTGCAGAAAAGAAACCCCAAACCTTGAACAAATTATGGAAGCAGGTGATACATCTGCTGCTGAAATCAGAGTCTTCTGAAAGCTCTGAAATGATGCATTTCTGTTTGAATGTTACAAACTAGAAAACAACAAACTCAGTTGTTTCAATGTTAAACAATTTGCTGCTTCGTCCCGGGTATAGCCAAAATGGTCCTTTTGGTTTTGGGTGAGTAGCCTTACTGCAATTTCATGTAGACAAGTCAAAGCTAATATTTAGAAATAAAGGTGTTTGGAAACTATTGTTTTCTCGAGGGGTTTAAAATTAGTTAAAGAGAGGGATTAAAGACCTAAATTAAACTTCACAGCAGGTCAGCCCCTTCCAAGAGCACCACACCTATAATATCCATTACAGCAGGCATAATTCATCTCACTTGTATTTCCCTGTGAATCTCATTTTCTGAGATTTTGGATGTGATAGCTGGTGGTTTTCCAGTTTTCTCTCTTGAAGATTCTTTTTTGCTCTAACCATAGTGTGCTTGCATGTCAGAAGTCTACAATTCTGAGAAATAGCCAAATTTAGGCTAAGAAGCTTCTGATAGGAATTCACAGAGGACACTGAGTTATTCATTTATGCATCCCCTGGTAATAATTATTTTTTTTAATAACCTGAAGAGATGATGTGAAATAACATGGTTAAAAGTGGGAGAGGCAATATTCAAAAGGAAACATTTCTGCATACAAACAAATTTCAACAATGGTTTTAAATACTGTCTACCCCAAAGAAGTTTGTGAAGGGTGAAAAACGAAAAAAAACCAACTTACTGTATCTAGAATTATCCAGAATTATCCCTAGGACAATTTTAAAGGTGTATGCACCTACACTGTGGAATTTGAGAAGTGCATAAAAAGGAAAAAAATGTTGAAAATATGCAGAATACAGAATGAAAGAAAAGGTTACATGAGGTGACAGTTTAGCATCTCCCACACTCTGTGTGGTACATCTCTGCATCTGTTTCTGAGCCAAGAGTTTAAAAATAAATGCAGTGCCTTTATTTTTAAAATGTTTTACAGTAGGTCTAAATATAGATCTTATAACTAACCTTATGCACCCATTATTTTAAATCTTGGCTTGGGTGCATTTCTGTGCTTGTGTTTATGTGTGCACAAATACTTATTTATCTATTTAAGTGTAGCAACAAGCCACTGAGAACCAGCCCTTTTCAGTACATTTTTTACTGCCTGCTCACATGCACCTCCAGAATGTGACTGAAAAGCTGGAAAATATTCACATGTAAATGCTGCTTATCCCCTTTCTGTAAGGACTGCCAAAGTTGCATCAATTAACCTGCACGGCCGGACGAAGTAACCAACAGGCATTAATTTCCTTCTGGCCCTCTGTAGGCACATCCCCAGTGACTTCCACCTGCCTGTTGTGAAATTGGGGTGTTTAAATTCCAGTGCCTGAAACTGGCTTCTATTTCAGACTCCCTTAAGGCCAAATCTTCCCCATTAGACGAGAGGTCAGTGCAGCCAGAGGAAGAAGAAACTGTGAAGCTCACAAATTGTTTGACTTTTTTTTCCCCCCAAGCCAGGTTGCAGGTTGCTATGAGTGAACTTTCAGAGTTGATGTGTTTGGAGAAACCAACACATAATTCCTGCTAGACAGATCTCATAACTGCATTCTGCAACTTCCATAAAAAACATGGGGCTCAAGATATGCATTCCCTGCATCTCCAGCACCTCCACTGGCTGCAGAGACTGGGCTGGGTGAGAATTGCTCCTCTGGTTCCAAGTTCCTGGAGAAAAATTGTTTTTAGGGGGAAAATATCATGCTGTCTATCATGCCTGTGATAACACTGATGAAGGAGTTGCTGCCTCAAACACTGGCCTGTTGCTTGTTTTGGTTCAAGTAAGGAGCAGCCACTGGGGAAGCTCGGGGGAGCTCTGTGTCAGGTTGATCATTTGACTCAGCTCTGCATTTTCCTCATTGCTTGGCACAAGCACGAGGTGTCTGTTGGGTCATTAAGTGGCAATAAAATGTTGTAATTACATTTCAGATATCTCTATTTATAATTTAAAAAAAAAAACTTCAGTGATATGATATCACAGTTTGATTTTAGAAATGGAATTAATTCAATGTACAGGAGCACATTTAGGTACCAAACCCAGAAGAACAAGGAAATTCTGGGTTGACACTGGAAGGGCCTTTCTAGCTCAGGCCTTTCTGTGCAGGCTCTCACTGTCCCACCCACTTCTGTTTTCCACTGCTTGTGGGAATAAACACTCCAGGGAAAGTCAGTGGAAAGAAAACTTTAGAAAAAGCAAGAAAAATTCACAACAACAACAACCAACAGCTCAAATGCTTGCATGTTTTCATTTAAGGAGCTTTAATTAGCAAAGGAAAAGTCTTTGCAGGGAGATTTGCAGAACAGACTTTTTCTCATTTGATGATGGGGTTTTGAAGTGGGTTTTTGTCGCTGTCTTTGTAGAGCAGGCAGAAAGAGGCCACTGTGCATAGGAGTTGTTTGGTTTGGTGTCAAAATGTTGCTTTGTAGCTCCATCCACTAGCACCACTGTACTGCAGAGCCTTAGCAAGGCATTCCAGTACCTGGAGTTTGACATTTTTATGTCTGTCCTGTCCTGTTCCCATCTTCTGCAGTCAATGTTTTATTTTGTTAGGATCAGGGCCTTGCAGCAGAAGTCTTTTGTGGCTGTGAGGTGTTGAGACACAAAACTTTGTGTGTCTTGGCCACGGAGTCACCTTCTATTTATATTCTGATGAAGTTTCTCTCATTGGACAGGAAAAAAAAACAAAACAAAACAACTTTGTAGACCCCAAAGCCCCACCTCTTGGACACTGCAATTCAGGACCTGTCATCAGCTGTCTAATTTTGTTGTAGAGCCAAATTTACAAAATAAATTTGTAAAGAGACAGAAGAAGAGTCTAAGGAATCTTCTTCCATTCCACTGTTCAACGACTCCCTGGTGCTCCACAGGAGCAAACACTGTGGGATATTTAATTCCCATGTACAGCCTTTCCCTGAGTGTTTCACTTAAAAAAAATCAAGACCAGATTTCTCCTCTGAGATAGGAATGGTCAGACCTGGGGGCCTGGGGCAAATTTTTTTGTAGCCTTCAGCCTTTTTTTGTGGGGGTGTTTATTTGAGCCCTCAGAATCCCTTTCCTCTCCCTGCAGCCTTTTCCACTGGAAGAGCATATGGGAAGTTCATAGGTCTAAGTGCTGCTTTCTCATTGGTTTTGGGTCAAACAGAATGAAAAAGAAACAAGGACTGAAAAATAAAAGGAGTAAATGAAACCATGAATGCATGGGAAACAAATTAACTGGATATGTTTTACATTCTGAAATATTTCCATAATGCTTCTATGTAGTGTGTGTTTATTTTTCTTTGAATAATAATGTTAAAATGTGTCTAATTCAATTACTCTCTGCATTTGCTGAATGAGTTTTCCTTGGTGAAGGGCTCTCCTACACTACCCCAAGCTACGAATTCCATATGATATTTGAACAGGTCCTTTTAATTGCTGATATTAAGTGTCGATCATTCTGCTGTGAGTTGGCAGCACGGCCAGAGAAACAAATTCCTCTCTCAGATACATCAGACAGTCATTCAATTAACAACCAAAGCTTTATTGACACAGTAGGAATTCATTATGTGAAATATTAAAAAAAGCCCTCCACTGACTAGTTTAAATAAAAAAAAAAAGACTTTTAAAGATGGTGGATTATCTGCATGTGGTTATTAAAATTATTTGAGCAGAATTTGAAATTATGGTTTTGATGGAAACATTTTTTTCTCAGAGGCATAAGCAGCATTTTTGTTGAAAACATAAGTTGGACTTTGAAAAGATGACTATGATGTACGCATCTCTGTTTCCACAGATATTGTGCATTTTCTTGATTAAAAGCCTTAGATTTTATGAGTTATGGCATTAGACTTGCTGCATAAAGAGCTTCATGGCTTATTCTGTTAGAGTCTAATTTGAAAGAAAGTTCTTCCTCAAGGGTTTAAGAAGTAATTCATAAAATGGTAAGAATAATAAATATTGTGCCTTAACTCATACACTAGGATAGATAGACAGATTTTGTACACCTGGGTGTAATTTTAGTTAATTCACACAAGAGACAGGCTGAAGGTTTATTGTTTGGAAGGAGAAAAATGGCTTAAATCTTGTATTTGCAAAAATGATTATATTAGCTTAAATAAAAATGCTACTCTATTAATGGCTTCAATAAGCTTTGCATTTGGAAAAGTATTTTAATAAAAAGTTACCTGAAGTTTACTGCAACTTAAAATATGTAAGTGAGGGAAAAGTACTTACCTTGATTTATATGTCTTTTGGAGGTGTAATTATTGGCTTTTTACTCACCTATGTAAAACAATGTACTTTTGTAAATGGATTTCTGGCCACTTTACTCCTTTTTTTTTTCTTCTTTTTTTTTCCACATAAAAAATAAGCACTGTCAGTCAAAGAATTTTAAGGTTTATTTCCTATTTAGAAATGATTGATAGCCTTTTAGATTTACAAGTTGACAAGTTAAAGGGTTCTATTGGTATAATTATGTACTAAATTCACAGTCTTTCAATTTAAATGTCCTTTTAAAACCACAAGATTATCATACCTGTATTTTGAAAAGTGGGCCAGTCAGTTTGGGTTGGTATACAAATTGCTTCCATTAGCCTTGGGACCTATTTGAATTTAGTACAGTTTTTTAAAGTTAGTAGTTCTTTCAATGGTACTTTTAAAATATAAAGTAATGGGAATGCATTTTAAATACCATATGTGTTAGCTTGTTTTTAATGTAGGGATGTTAAGAACACAAATAGAGATTTTGTATTTCTGATTGATTCTTTTTTTCCAATCATGGAAAGAAAACTGTTATTTGAATTAAAGGACTGGGAAATGCCTTATTGTGGATGGACTTCAGCAGCACAGACCAATCACATATACTGGGGCAGAGGAAACCTTGCAGGGAGGTGGTGTCTGACCTCATAGCAGCTCTTCTGCAGTGCTTGGAGATTCCCTTTTCTTTGGAGTTTTTCCACCTCCTGACAACTGGTTTGGTTTAATGCTGAGGTTGGGGTTAAATATGTGAACAGATCTCTTTCACTGAGAGATGATTGGTTACGTTTGGGTTGTAAATGAACACGGAATGGAGGGCTGAAATTGTCCAGTCTGTGGTCAGGTGTTCAGGCAGCTAAAGATCTCTTTAATTTTATCTAGGATTGAAAGGGTACAGGGTTATAGACTAATGAGTGGCACTCAACAACTGCAGTTTAGGACTCAGTCCTGCAGATTGCTGTGTGCAGCCTCTCCCCACCACTAAAATAAAGCTGAAGCTTTCTGAGGCAGAAAGTTTTCACTATCTCTCACAGTGTGCTTGATGCCTTGTGAGACTGGACCATAAAATTAACATTTTTTCTTTTGGCCATTTAGTTCAGAAAATACTCAGAGGAAATACTCTGTGGATTTTAAATGTGTTGAACGTGTAGGAAGATATGAGAAAATGACTGCTAACTCTGGGGGGATTTCAGAACTGGTCTCCATTTGTAATATTGCAGAATTTAGTAACTACTTTCCCAAAGGATCTAAAGGGAAATGGCCATAAACCAGTCTGAGTTAGAGGAGAAACACATTTGACAGAACCATGCTGAAATCTTTGAACATATTTGCAAAAGAAATGTAAATTTGAACGGTAGGGTTGGGTTTTAGGGTTTTTTTCAATCTTCTCATAGAACAGCAATTATTTTGGTAATAAATATAAATAGGAGTAAATTAATTTATTTGTAAAAGGTTTAAACTAAGCAGCCTTGTAAGTAAACTTAGAGGTAAAGAAACCAGAGGGTTCCAAACCAAGGTGCTGTGATATTTTCTGCAAAACTACACAACAGAGAGGTCAACGTGGGCCAGGGTGTGAAAGGAAATGTAGGAAAAAAAGGCCCAACTATCCCAAAATCAAAAAGGGCCCAAGAAAGGGAAAAGCTTGAAGAAAAGGGAAAAGCTCACTCCTTCCATATAATGACCTGGATACAGATAAAAGATCACATTCAGATATTCCTGCTGATAGAAAATGCCCAAAAACTCCCCAAACAAACAAGGAGGCTGAAGGGATGTCATGACCTCCGGGGTAGGAAAAAGCTCAGAAAGGAAAACCCTGAAGGATTTCTGGTCCATAACACTGTAAGACTAATTTCAGGATATGGTCAGAAGGTTCCTCTCTGGTATTAGAGGAATGTTGAGGTCCTCCTGGACCATGTGCCTCTCCAGCCAGTGCCCATCAGCCACACATTTGTGTTTCACCGTGGTGGGTGGGTCTGGGTCCCTCAACATCACCTTCCTCTGCCTCAGGTTGCAGCAGCATTGCTGGATTTGCTTGTGGAGATGGGATGTGCCAAAGGCCCAGGAGGAGATACAAATTTGACCCTTTTCTTGCCAGCTGGACAATGTGCTGTAGAAATGTGGTTTGAAAATAACAGTGATTTAAAGGGATTGTTTTGTGGGCTTGTTATGGAGTGCCAGTTAATTATAAACAAGGCAGCAATTAGCTACTGGTTTCATGGTAACATGGAGGGCTTTAGGAGTATGGAAAAATGTTCTCTTCACTTAAAACGTTGAAATATGGACAGGTTATGCCATGTTGAGGCTGGGAGATGGAGTTTATTGCTAAATCTTTTTGCAGTGTTCAGATGTCATTGTTCCAGCCACGTAATAAAGTTCATAATAAGATCCTCATAAAGATATATATTCATAAACTAGTAAGACTTTCTGTGAAAAATGGGGGGTTTTTTGCTATTAATAAGCCAAGACAAGAGAAGAAAAACTTTAAAGTAACTCAGAAATAAAGATAGATTCTTTTCCTCTGCAAAAAAAAAAAAGGCTGAAAATAGAAAAATCCACATTCATATTGATTTTTATTTTTTCCATTTAACTCAAAAAATTTGAAGAAATTGCTGTGGAATATTTCTATGTCTCCATTGGCACTGGGGAGTCAAGATGTGATGTTGTTTAGAGATGCTCGAGAATACTTGACTGTTCCAGTTCACCAAAGCACTTAGGAAATTCTAAGCACATGTTGAAGTCTCACTAACATCTGAGTTTTAAAGTGATCATATGACTGGAAATATAGCTAGAAGGTCATTCAGTGCAGTCCCCTGTAATTATAGGCAATCATATAAAAAACATAATATGCTCAAATTTGCTTTGCTGAAAGCAAATGGGTTTAAGTATGTGCTTACAGATAAGCATGTGCTTAAAGGCTTGACACAATCAGAGCTTCCATTAATGCAGACAGACCAGCGTTTTCATGAAGATTAAAGTGTTCCTCTTTCACCATTTCTCACCTCCATTTTAATGGACAAGGACTAGGGAAAGATGAACTAAAAACATGGATTTTTTTGGTTTAATTATTAAGTCTCCTGGATCAGTTCAGCGCTGATTGGAGCCTAAGCTGCTGAAGTCAGTGTTGAGGAGTAAAAATTAAAACATCTGCCAAGACAATTGCCTGTATTTCACAACAGAAGAATTTGTGAACATTGCACATGGAGCATATTAAAAGTACAATGAATTTTGGAACAAATAAGACACCGGAATAGTAACTACTTTTGTCTTCCAATCACCTTCCTCCTAATATGAAAAACCCAACATAAAACACAGGGTGTGAAATATTGATTTCATTGTGCCTTTCAGAGATTGCTTCCTCTTGGGAAGATGCATGCAACATCCCCAAATCTTCCAGCAGCTTTGCTGGAGGAGCTGAAGTGGGAAGGTTTGGAAGGACCAACCTCAAGCAGTGTTTGAACCAAGGCTTCAGTCAGTGCTGAGCTCAGTCAAGGGGGGCTTTGCCGTGGTCCTGCTGTGCCTTTGCCCGTTGTCACCCCCTGCTCTGCCTTTGTCACCTCACGCTGTTGTTTGTTGTTGTTTCAGCTCTGAACGAACCCACCATTGACTACGGTTTCCAAAGGTTACAGAAGGTCATCCCCCGGCACCCCGGTGACCCCGAACGCTTGCCAAAGGTCAGCACAAAGTTTATTGTTTTATTAAATATGGTAAAGGTGATTACTGCATGATTTTGTCTGAAAGTTCAAGGCTCTGTAAACCAACTCTGTTGGTTTGGTACCCAACCCAGATAAGCTGAAGCAGAGGTGGTGTTGCTAGTGGACACGAAATAGCAGAGTGGATTCAAATCCCAGCAGTGAGGGTTGATCCCAATGAGGCAGAAGCCTTTATTTCAGGATTTTCAACCCTTTTTATAAGGTGTTCCCATACAGGTCACCATGACTGGCCAAAGGAACCTCTCTGGTGCCATTGGTGGAACAAGAGAAAAACACATTCAGAACATGTGTGTGACATTGTTTTGAGAGCCAAAACCTATTTACAAAAAACAGTCCTTGAAAGAGAAGTTTCCCAAAAGATTTTCTCTTGAGAACAGATCAGCCCCTGACAGGCTGAAAACTCTCTTGGGCTCAGAAAATCCTGTCCACAAGGTGGGACCAAGAAAGCCCAATCAGCAACTGGAGCCTTAGGAGAATTCTGTTATCTTCTCTGTCACCACTAACTCAAGCAGCTCTTGCCTTTCTTAAACACAAATCTTTCTCTAAGTTCTAAAATACATAACAATGAGCATCTTTTTTGGTTCCCGTTTTGGGACCTGAGCAGTGTTTTCATAGAGTAATGATGCTTTTTTGGTTTTGGTATCAGTAACACTTTGCCAGCTTAATTTTGGGAACTTCACCATTGATAAAATCAAGTTAATTGGATGACTCCATTGCTGCTGCATCATGCATTGGTTTAGGATAATAATGATTATATGCTGTTTTATTTCAGGATTGCTGATTTAATTAGAGCATTGTGTACTGAAGTGATGTTTGTTCCCATGAAAATTAGTGAGGTTTTTTAGTTGATTTCTGTCAAGTAAAAGCTGTGGGAAGGACAGCATTGTGCAGATAGGTTTCTTGTACTGGGAAAACACTGGGATTGCACTCAGATCTGGTTTTGCTACCTTGTAAGAACTTGCAGTGATTTTTGTGCTGTACTGGAGTAAGAGGTGGGGATTTAAGGGCTGCTGGTGTCCACAGGAGCTCTGAGCAGTAGTGATGGTCAGGAGTCACTGTCTGTGGCCAGCTGCCACCACGTGTTGTATCTGCTCTTACTGAGTGAGCCAAATACTGAGTGAGTATCTGAGTTACTGGGGAGCCAAAACACTCCCTGTGGAAAAGAAAATGTGCATTTGCAGACCTGAGACACAGACAAATGAATGGTTCAGCTAATGCACATCCAGTATAGCCTTTGTGACAGGGCAATGTCTGTGACCTTTCTTCCGAGCTGTCCACAGGCTTTCATCAGGAGTTGTTGTAGGCTTTGAGTAGTTGCATTTCTAAAGTGTTTGAAAGGTGAGAAGATTTCCTGAACACTGGAACTTAATTTTTTTGATACCTCAAAAGAAATAAAATTCAGTATGTGACTTTTTTTTACAGGCTTGTTCTGACTTTTGTCTTTGCCTGGGAAGGCTGCAGGCTGTGGTTTTGGGGTCACAGATGTGTTGTCCTTGCCTCTTCCCACTAGAGAAACATGCTGTCCTGGAGAGTTACATTTATCATTGGCTCTGTTCACCCTCTGCAAGCTGTCCCTTTCCCTAACATTTGGGCATTTGCAGCAGGACACAGCTTCCATGGCTTGTCAAGTTTCACTCCAGAGCTGCAGCCCTTTCCAAAGAAAGAGAGCATCCTTCTGTAGGGGCTTTTTTTTTTTTCACCTCTATCTTCCTCTGCTGCCAAATGTGCTTCTGGAGAAAAAATAGTTTCTCATAAAAGAAGAAACCAGCCTTCACTGTGCACCAGGCATTTGCAAAGTCCAAAAGAAATGCTGCAAAACTTCCCTAAACCTAACATTCCAGCTGGCTAGTAGATGGCCTTAGATTTTATTTAAATCAGGAAATTCAAGTAAGATAAAACTGGGCAATTCCAAATTGAGTTATTTGGCCAGGGGTTGTGGTGCATCACCGACTTCCACAGGAATTGGGCCCCTTTTGGCTCCTGAGGCACCAAGAGGGTCCCCAGCAATGCCTCTTTGTGCTGGTGTGGGAATGTGGGGATGCAGCCTCCAGGCTGAGCACCCTCCTCTTTCCCATTTGTTCTGAGACTGGTAACACACATTCCTGCTGCCTTTAATCAGGCAGAATCCTAGCTCCATATCCTGACTGCAAAATACAGCAGGTATTTATGGATAAAGTATGAGAGTGAGGGCTGGCACTGAGTCTTCTGTCCCCTCCTATACCCTCTTGGGCTTTGTGTATTTCTTTGGACTACCTTTTAAACTAGTTTTTCAAATCTTTAAAAATCAATTGTGGTTATGTCTGCAGAGGTAAGATGTGATGGCCTAAAAACAAAGGTCACTTCTTAAGGGCTGGACAAACTCAGTGAAGAAACTGGCAGCGCTTAGAGGGAAACAGGATGAAGAGAGGACTTTTTACTTTTTTGTCTTTGGGTAATTCCTTCTGTGCAAGCTTGAAGGTTGGACCTCAAGTTCAAGTCTCATTAATATGCCGTGCACAGAGGCTGGATGCAGCAGGGGTTGGCACATGTCGACTTCTGCATTTGAGGCACTGATGGTTCAATTCCCAGCATCGCTTGCTGGCTCCAGGATCATCATCAAGGACGCTGTGAGCCTCTGTGCTGGTGAGCTCTGCACAGTGCTCTTCCCCATGTCATTAAACCAGGAAGGGCTTTGGCATTATTCCACTACAGACAATTCTCAGTGGCTACTTAGAGGAGTGTTGGAAGCCATATGGCTCCCACAGTGGAACCACGGGCAGAGAGGGCAAATGTTTGAAAGAGAGAAACAGCAGAGAGGAGAGCAGTGCTCAGAGCCCTCAGAATCCTTCCCTCCATTTCCCCTATTGTCCTGGCAGCACATCATCACTTTCTGTTCATGAAAAATCTTGTGCCTTTGCATTAAATGAAGAAAACAAATCATATTTCTGTAATTGCTGCAAGGCTCGTGGCCATTATTCCATTGGAACATTACTGAGGAGTTAAAGATCTTTCCAGAGGTAGAAGTGGTTTTAATTTTTGTGTTCATAAGGGAATGCTGCCCTTCCCATGGACCATCAAGAGCATTCTGCTCTGTTACTTATCCCTGCAGTCAAGGAGAATTGTTGAGGCCATCAAGTGAGTGTAAAGGGCTCTGCCCTCCAGAGCAGAGGCATTAACAGCATTTCTAAAACCATTGAGGATGTTTGAGAAGTTTGATCTCCACAAGTTTAGAACTAGTATTTTCAAAAGTGCTCAATATTTATGCTCAGGATGAATTTTTGGAAACTAGTTCCAACTATCTGCTGGAAGTAGGCAATGGAGAAAAAGACAAATTTAAAAAAAATTATTTTCTCCTTCTCAGTGCTTCAACAGGCAAATTGCAGTAGAGAATGCCCTCCCACAGTGAGGAGAGTGGGAGCACCTGGAAGGGAGGGTCTTTGGACTGCTAGATTGACAGCTGATGTGCTTAGAGTAGAAACGCAGTCTATGGTTTCTGGAGAAAAGAGAGGGAGCTGATTCAGACAGCTGAGCTATGGAGCCAGCCTGAGCCAGAATCCTGTTCCCTTCGTGTCCAGAGCAGGTCAGGGAAGGCAGGCAGTAGAAGGAGATGTGCATGTCTGTACAGATACCCCCATGCCCACAAGCAGCAGGAGGAGAGACAAGAGGTGGTGGGATTAGCACCCAAAGCTTGGAGTGAGTTCAGGTACCCGGAGTGTGCTGGGCACAGTGAAGTTTTTCCTTTCTGATACAGACAGGAGGCAGATCAGAGGAAACAAGAGATCTCTGGGGATAAGAGAAAAGGAGCAGTGTGATGCTAAGGATGAGAAATGGTGTCCTTGCCCTGCAGGAGCGGCCTGTAGAGTCTGTGTGGAGCTGGGAGCAGCCCTGCACGTGTGTGTGCCCCATTTCCATCTCAAGTGTTTGCACACATGCACACAAATGCGCTCATGGTGTTGGTTCCTGTGCACATAAACTGCAGTGGAGATCACTGAAGAGTTCAGATCACAACATGTTGAGTCTATTAAGGTTCATTCATGTAACTACCCTGCAATCCTTAAAATAAATCCCTGGCAGACACGTTGCAATTCTGCAATTTTGTTAAAACTCCACAGCTAGAGCTGTAAAACAGCTTCAACTGTGAGCTAGATTTGAAACACATCCATCCTAAATGATTTAATAACAACAATTCCTCTTTATATGCAGTTTCCTAGATTTTATTTGCCATTTTCACCACTCCTACAACTCATCACTTGTATTTAGATTAAGCAGAAGACTGTTCACTCTGTGTTTGAGAAGCAAATCATTGCATCAACCCCCTCTGTGATCTGACGTCCTCTCCCTCCCAGTCTGTTCCTTCAGTGCTCTCTAGGAGACCCCTTATCCCTCCTGAAAGGGACCTTTACTTCTGGTTTCTCTTCATGTAGATGAAAGTGGAGCTTCTCTCTCTGGTGCACAGGGGGCTCCCTGCTGAGCTGAGAGCACAGGTAACCAGATTCCTCCTTCCCTCAGCTCCCTTTCTCTGGTCAGTCATTAAACCCCCCCAAGACATGGCCCACCTCCTCATTTAGGACACTAATAGAAGACATGTGGTTATTAGGAGCCAGAGGCTGGCAAAAGCAGTTGTCTTTCTCCTTATGAAATCCCACAGATCTGCCCTTTATCCATTGTGACATGGGTATTGTTTATATTGCAAATAAAGGTTGTTTCTAAATGTGGGTGGTTGGCCCAAGCTTGCTTGCAGAGGTTAAAATAGCAATGAAGACAATGCAGCTCAGGTTTGCAGCTTCAGACAGACCCAATGGAAATTCCAGAAAGGATTTCCATCTACTAACTCAACATATACTGTATTTTAACCTGTTAGTAATTTTCAGCTAAGAAAACTTTTTTTTTTTTTTTGTTCCTATCCAGTGTAACGAGAATCATCAGAAAACTTCTATACTAAGTGTGGGCAAGAAGGGGGGGACATGTAAAGAGGAGCTATTGGAGTTCATCTCTACAGCAGTAGGTCATGGGATGTGCTAGGAGGGTTCTACATTCTACTCTAAAATGTACAGGAATGTGAGACCACAGTTAAGGTTGGTATTGAACCCTCAGCAGCTGAGGTTTCTAAAGTTTCCAAACAATTTGAGCACTTAGCTGGTTGAGGAGCTTGTTTAGGGCGCCTGATACTTTATCCTACAGAAAATATTCACCAAGAGAGCATCAAAGCTTCTGAGGTAGCAAAGTACCTGGGAAAGTGTCACCCTTATGGGGTGGTGGATGTCACACGGGTGTCTGGGAATATGCAGAGCCTGAAATGCAGAGCACAGGGGCAGAGGCACCGCTCGCTGAAGGGCAGAGCCAGCACACAGGGCTGGCAAGGAGCCCTTTCCTTTCTGAAGGTCAGCAGTGTGCACACACATTTCACTGAGCTTTCTTTATAACTGGGTCAGCATTTACTCAGCAAATGATTGGAGCAGATGGTGTAATTTAGAATCTATGACAAAACTTTTAATAGATCAGGGCTAACATGATGACAAGGAGCTCTGTGCCGTTCTCCATTCCCCATCTCTGCTTTGCCTTGGGGTAAAAATCATGCCTGGGATTGAATTTTCTAGTCTGCACATTCCATCTGAGAGACTCCAACCACTTGTTTGAGCATCCTGTAGGAGGGATCCCCACATTCCTCTGTTCCTTTATCCTCATCCTTGTTGGTTTTAAATACAACACGTAACTGAGGATGACAGGTTTACCAAACAGGTGAACACAGTCCCTTCGAGGAGCAGGTTTTGAAGGAAAAAGCCACAGTTTGAAGAAAGTAACAAAGGCTGCATTTGTGTATTTTGCTCCATGGAGCTGAAAATATCTAGTAAATTGATCCCGTGGGAGTAATAAATACACATTACTTTATCTTGTACTTCATGTCCTATACCCCTGAGCCTTGATAGAACAACACCACTTAATAGACTTAAAAAAAGAGTAATTACAGTCATTGGTTGTGTGATATTTCAGCCCTTCCAGCCCTGCCTGACCTTCTAATTTAGCTCACCGTGTCTAACTAATGCATTTATATTCATCTTTTATGAAGCATGTGTAGTACAAAATTGACTTTGCAGCCTTTAGCAAGCTGTCTTACCAGGTTTGGGATCTGGTTAGTACAGTGTACTGTATAGCATATGTACATTTACAGTAGAATTTTGCATGCGTATGGTTCTGATCATCTATTACTTTTTATCCTTTTGGAAATAAAACAAAAAAATTCCATTTCATCCTCCCCTCCCCTTTTTTAAAGCTTTTATTCATTGTGGTATTATTTACAGCTAAACATGCAGGCAGGAAGATGCAAGCATTTTTAAAATGATTACCACTAATGTTTCTACTTGTCAGAAGTGCTTAAATTTTCCTGCACTTTGTCTAAAAACTTAGCACTTTTACCTTTTAAGAATTACAAATTTCTAAGATCTTACCAAGCTGATTTACAAACACAGCTGACAGTTTATGATGAATGATGTTGCAAAATGTGCAATATGTTTCTCTGTCATTTCTATGCATGTATATATTAAGAAGAAGATTAAGAAGAGAGAGAACCCCCCTCTGAAAGAAACCCTTGAGTTAGAGAGCACACACACAAATCTCTCTCCTGTGTTTCCTCATAACTTCCCGCTCACTTCACTCATCCAGTGGAGCACAATTGTTCTCTGTGCATTTTTCTCCCACCATATGGTATCCTCATTACCATACACTAAGGGTCCATATGGGGAACTTGTGAAGTGAACTGTATTCATTTTAACTGCCAGATGAGCAGCCTTTTGCTTTGCAAGCTTAGCTTAAGTCATCTGCTGTCTTTATGTTGTTATGGCAACACAGCACCAATAAAAAATTCTAATCTACTGTAAGTGTCTGGGATCACAGTATTTTAAATGCTCCCCTTAACTGTCCTCCAAGTGAGGAGCTCGTTCTCTCCGTGGGACAAAGGGTTATTGTCAACTCCAGCAGGTGGCAGTAAAGAAATTGTTTCTTTTTTTCTTTAACCTTTCTTAAAAATATCTCCTTTCTTATAAAAAAAATCTCTTTTTCCATTTCCCCCATATCTGCTCACCTCAGAAAACCATAGAATTACACGACATGGTCAGTACTTTACTTACCAAGTATTTCTGATGCTCAGGTAGGAATTGTAGGCAATACTTTTAAGTTACAGCTCAAATATTAAAGAGAGCAAAGAAACTGTGGAGGCAGCTCATGCACTTTATTGACAGAGATCCAGGCTCAAGTACCTCTTCACCAGGACTCTGATGGCTCCATAACCACACAGCTATGTTCAGTTTTGGAGCTGTTTTCTAGCTTCTAGCTGCATTTCCAAACTCCTGGATCAAACATAAAGCTAATTAAGAATATCTTATATTAATGGAAATAGGCAGCAGCATCTTTAAACATAAATCATCTTCACCTCCACAGGCCACATGATATGTTGCATCTCTGTCTCCCTGTCTGCATTGAAAGTGAATGTTTGTAGTCTCAGTTCATCAGTTCACATTAGCCTCATGCTGAATATTTAAACACAGAACAATTTGAACACACCATGAAGAGAGACAGTGACTGCACTTTCACTTGGAACAGCAAGAGCTCATCTAATAATAATTTAGTAAATCAGCCATTTAGTGGCTCAGTTGTACACTGTATTGTGCCAAATAATATTCAGTTCGACTGTGTGCTGGTGAAATGGAAATTCAGACTCCAGTCATTTTTTTGCTCAATGGAGAGATGAAATGGAAAACCACCCTTCCAAAAGACTGCTTGAATGTAGTGATTTATCAAGAATATAGTAGAGTGACAATATAAACAGAATTTGGTTGTATGGGATACAATCTATTCTAATCAGGCTTTTATTGTTGTAGTTTCTCCTGTGCAGATTGTTTGATAATTCAGGGTTTACATTTACCTCTTCAGCTTATTTTATATGTGGGCAGAGAGCAGATCAGTGTGGTTAAAGCCTAGTTACAATCCTTTAAGGCCCAATCCTCTAGGAAGCCTGGTGAGCCCTTTACTGCCTTATTTTGAGCCCTGGCTCACAGGGAGCACCATGCCCCAAGGAGCAATGGGGAAGCACAGCTGCTGCCATGGGTGTTGCTTCATAGCCTGAAAGCAGTATCAGATTGATTCCTTTTCCCTTTCTAAGGCTATCAAGATTTGTAGGGAGTGTTTATAGCTGAGTCTGACTGATATAACTGGAATAAAACAGATTTTTGGGTACCCATCCTTGCTTCCTGTGTGCTGACTGTACCTTTCCTCGCCTGTATCGGTTGTCTCTAATAAAAGATGTTACCTCACCCTACAAAACCTGCCTTGGTTGTAACTCTAGCCCACTGCAACTTCAGCCAAACAGCTACACTTCAAGGTTGTCTCTGATGAAGATGGGGGAGAGAGTGGTTTTTTTCCTAGAAAGTGTGTTGTGAAGTTTAATTTGCTCCCATTAAAGTGGTGCTCTGAGATCTCTGAATGCAGGGCATTGCAGAAGTATGAAGTAATGTCTATAATCTCACCTAGGGTTTCCATTTCTGGCCTAGTTTTAGGTGTTCTGTGGTGGTTTACGTGGTGATGTAAAATATGATTGCTGTGTATTTCTCACAACGCAGCCCAATTGAGTAGCAGAAAAAGCATCCTTCCAACCATCATGATGCCATTTAGCAGAGAGTGCTGGAAGCAATAGGATTCCTCTTGTCGTAATTCTTCCAAGAAATACAGAGCCTCACAATCTGTGCCCAGCTGCTGACGCTAGAAAACTCAAGCATTTTGGTAAAATGAATCAAGCAGTAATGTTTCTTTTATGAGATCCCCTCCCAGGAAGGGCAGGTTTGGCACCATTTGGAGATCAGGCTCAGTGATCCATCACAGCAAAGGCAGCTGTCCTGGAGTGTCTCCCAGGTCACCCGATCGAACCGGTGCCTCTTACAGCTGTATTATTGCTTATGGAACAGTAATTGAGGCTCCATGGTTAAAAATTACCTGGTCTAATAGGCTGTGAACAATTTGCACTCAATACAATTATAAGCCAAATCATTCATTTCATAACACTTGGACTAATTTATTTGTTGACCTTTTAATATCCATAGCTCTTCAGTAGTATTAACTGCAACTTGGACAAAATCTCTTGTTCATTTTACATTCATTGATTTTTTTGGATTTTTTTTTCCATTGAGGCAATAACAGTTGTTTGAGTACAACCTTTTCTTTCTGCTGTAAAAGTCAATCATGTAACTTATGGTGATATAACTCAACTGGACTGGAATGTCCTCTAAGTACAATAGCACAATCTCAGCCTACTTGTACAGACATGGAAATGCATTTTGGATTTATTTTAAAGAATATTTTGGAATACATTTGTGACTACGGATAACAAATGATACATTTGCTGAGAGGAGAATGAAAAGAAGACACAGAAGCATTTTTAAAGCAGAGCCATGTATATTTAACACATTTTTTGTTGCTGTATTTTGGGCAATCCCAGCTACAGGAATTGTGAAGTTTGTTGATCTTCTTTAGGATGACTGAAGTGTCTCCACTAATAATGCTGGATTCATAATTTCATCTGCTCATAGCATCTTGAAGTCCAAATATTTGACAGAATAGAGGTGCCTAATTTTTCCAAGCGTGAGCTTCAGACAAATAAAATGTGTTTAAAAGTATGTTTTAATAAACAGGAAATTCTCATAATTTGATAATCTGGATTTTCTTTCATTATTCAGCTGTAAACTAGACTGAGCACTGAGGGTTTTTTTATCAAAAAGCTGCTGAAATATTGATGTATTTTGAAAAGTCAGTATTTTTAAGCAATTCCATAAAATATATTGGTGTAGTGACAATGGTAATACTTTTCCCTCAACACTGAAAAAGGAGCCCTAGATCATGTAAAATGCTGTGCCTGCTTTTACTTTCTGGAGCTGTACACAGAAATTGAGTGTTACCTCTCTGAAATGTTGGATAAATTTCTGAAAGTCATAGTTATTCAACATTTATATTTTCTTTGGATAATTTCAGCTGAATTATTGGACTGTAAACTAAAAATAATAATACAAGAAACAAAATAAGTTCTGTTTCTGATAAAGAAGTTGAAATTTTTTAAGAATATCTGATAGGAGCCACTTTGTTGAAGTTATCTTTCTGAGCCAAAGTCTCTTTGTACAATAAAACACTGTGAGTCTTTTGAACACATAAAATATGGTTGTAACACATTTGGTATTTTATGCTTCCCTAGAAATTGCCACTTGTATCTGCACCTAATCCATGGTCTGTCTTTTCATTTCAATGGGGCCTGAAGTGGTCCTTGGCTGTAATGAGAATGCCCCTTTCAAGAGACTTCTTTTAATTATGCTGGTGCTAAAATGGAAGTGAAAGCAGTCATTTGTAGGGGTTATGACAGAGCAGTGTTTTATCTGTAATATTAAAAACCCACCAACATCATTCCAGCCTCTATTTCAACATTTTTATGCATGCACTCTCCACAGGACAGAGTGGAATATTATTGTAGGTCAGAATTTCAATGTGTCTTATTTTTCAGTTTCTTCCTGCTATTAAAAGTAACCTGAACTCTTAATTTCTAACTGCTCACACTTCCCACATGGAGCATCCAATGCAGGAAAGTGAGTTTCACAGATCTTAATGATAGGCTGGGTTTTTGTTTGCTTTGGTTTATTTGTTGGGGTTTTTTTCTCCTTCATTAAAAGAAAGTGCGGGTGGGTCTTTTATGTGATTGAACACTTGTGGGTTTTTTAATAGAAAAGAGCTAATTTGGCATATTTAGATATTTATATGGGTAAATACATAAGGCAAACTGTAAAATAAAGTGGACAAAACACATATCTACAATTTATACTTTCATTGCTACACAGCTCCTCTGATTTACCTCAGCAGGATTTTTGCCATGCATTACCAAGCATATTTCTCAGTAGATTTAAATACAGCCAAGTGAATTAAGGCACCCAGTGCAGTCCAGTTTGACTTAATGTGAGATCAATTTAAAGTGTTAGGACTTGGCCTGTGTTTGGGAAGTCTTTGTGTGTACAAATCACAGAGAACAGACATCAGTGTGTCCATTAGCCAAGGAAAGTCTTTCATTCTTACAAAAACTTAAATTGAGATCTGCATTGTGCCATACACAAAATCACAAGCCACAGGTAATCTTTTTTTCATCCCCCATACTCCAGGGAATGTTTCTAATGGACACAATAACATGATCCATAGATTAAAGCTTCTAAAACAGCCTGTGCAGTATCTTCGAATGACAGGATCAGAATTCAGTTCCTCTGTTAATTTTTTCCAAAATTCTTTGAAACTTTACCTAAATCCAGACCCTTCAAATAATTAAAAATCTTCTTCTTCTTCTGTAAGGGAATGTTGACCATTTCCCAAGAAGATCTGGGTATAAAATAGTCATGAGAACATTTTTAGCAATAACTCTTTTTTTTAATTTCTCCCAAGAAATAGGAATGTTAATGCCAGCAATAGAACTATCAGAAAATCTTACATATATAAAACAAAAATAAAGCCCCCAAACCTAAAAACTCCTTAATCTCAATAGTGAATATCTGTTTTAAAATACTATATATGCTCATACAGATAGTTTGGAGTAAATTTTAAAAAACTAAATGCCTAAGGCTCCTATCCAAAATTGCCCTGGGGCTGATGGTAGTGGAGGAACATGAGGAAAATTTAGAAGGAAAAATTTGCTTTTAGGTCATTGTGACAAACTTTTGAGGTCAGCTAAAATAAAAGAGTCTTGTGTTGTCATTTGTTTGCTCATATGGATAGATCAGGAATAATCCTTTTGCAGCCTAGACAGAGGGGAATAGTGTGAGTCACTGCAACCTGCTGGCATTGGAAGGTTGGTGAAGGATTTTTTGTTAGTCACTAAATTATATGGACTTACCCATTTGTGCTCTAGTTTGCATCTAATTTGATTGTCTTCTGGTGATTCACTGGATGTGACAAACTGACCACAGCACGAAGATGGGATGGCATAAAAGAAGTGTGTGCAGGAGAACTGGACTTTCTGTGCTACAAATCCTTCAGGTTTTTGGTACTGGTTTTTGAAAAAAAAAAATAAATTGAGAAACCATTTAATGGTTTTTCAGCCATAAAAAGTGATTCCTCTCCTGACCTAGCTGTTTCAGGCTGAGAGGATCTGTCATTAGCCCCTCACAGTGTGATTCTGTGGGAAGGGCTGTAGGGGAGGCCAGGGCGTTGGTTCCTGAAGGGACGTGTTTGTGAGGCTGGCACTGCCAGGCTGGGCACAGGAGCAAGGGGACAATGCAGTAGTGTCTGCCAGCCCTGCACTGGCTGCATGAGAGGTAGATTGGCCTGATCAGGTAAAACCTGGCAGCTCTGCAGGGTTCCTGCATGTGGCTGTAAATGCCTTTTCCTGGCAAGCTGAGGGCTCGGGGCAAGACGCTCTATCAACTTAGGAGCAGCAAAGTTCTCCAGCTACCAGAGGGACTTGGATGTGAGTCATGACATCACTGTTGTCCCTGAAGTCCCTAAAGGAGATGATTTAAATCCCAGCAGAGTGATTTTAATTCTGCAAATCTGCTCTCCTGTACCCACTCTTCTCCCTTTACTTAGAGACCCAACATCAGCAGACAAGTCCAGAGCTTTTAGCAACAAAACCCTCCAAATGCCTTGATGCTTCAGTTGATGATAAGCATCAGCTGAAGTTAGGAGCATCCAGACTCTCAAATGACAGTTTATTCAAAGAGTTGTTCCAAACCAACAATATTAATGGTGGTTTGTTCCGTGCCACCCTGTATCTAGATGAAGTGAACATGTCTGTGTTAGCTGCTCATTCTGTTGTTGTTATGTGCCCATCCTTTATGGAAATGGGATGAGCATGAGTGTTGTGGATTAAAAAAGGAGGCTGATATTTTGATATTTTTTTTTTTAGTGTTTAAGGCCACCGTATTTCCAGGAGGCTAATAGGTGTGAGATGGGAGACTTGCAAGGACAGACTTGCAGGTGATCATCATAATTTTGTTCCTTCTTTTGTCAGCATTATTTGAAAAGAAGACTGTTTGGACAGGGAGTGTTTCCCCTGTATGCCTTTATCACCTTTGTGGTTAAGAGGAGGTTTAATCATCGATTCTCAATGTTTATGGCTAAATGCCTGCTCCCATTTGCACTTCAGCATTTGTTCTTTCTGCTGCCTCATAGAGGCTTCCTATATTTTATTTAAAAGGTTGGCTCATTGTGGAGCAGGTGGTATGGTTATGCATGACTGTTTTTAGTGCTGTACATTTAGGCTGTGATTTTCAGTTTGGGTGGAGGCTGATGAGACTACAGTGGCTTGGAAAGACCAAGATTCTAGCTCCCACTGTAGACTTCTTTTCTGGGAAGTTGTCATTGAAATTCAGTGGCAGGAATTCAATGCACTTCCATCCTGTGGGCAGTGATAAGCTGAAACTTTTTTTTTGGCCCTCAAGTGAAATATGTTGTCTTTCTCTCCTATTTTGCCTTCTCATCTTTGTGGTATCTATATGTTGTACACTTTCTTTGGTATGATTCAGTCATAATGTATTGAAACCATTCAGATGTTTGTTTGTTGGAAAAGTTTTTAACTTGGTGTGAGTACAAATATCTTTCTAGAGAAATGGCCCTGTTATTTTATACTTCCCATTAGGCTGGCACAATTCCCTCAGTCTAATGGAGGATCTTTACATTTTGAATGGCTTTTATGAGTCTTTATAAAGCTATAATTGCTGAAAATGATACAGTAATGCAGTGCTCACTGTTGATGTGGAGAGATGGGAGGTTCTGGACAGGCTGAAGCTCTTGTGTACCAAGCTTGGTGTCTGGCATTTTAAATCTTTGGCATTCTTGTAAATGTCTCTCTTGGTTTTGCCTTTACATTTAAAAGAGGTGTTCACAATTTTATCTTTTAAAATACAATGCGTACACAAATTTCAAGTATAAGTTTAAAACTTACTTCTAACCCATGCCCTTAACTATCACATTTATTGTTCCACCAACTGCAAACCAAAGGGAAAGTCTGAGGACAAATTACTGTGATTTTGACTAGAAATTTCAGAATGTGACCTTTCCAAGGTGAAGAAATGAACTGGAGTCTGATGCTGAGCATTTTGAGTCTGTGGAGGGTTTTTTTTCTTGCAAGTGGCCATGAGAGTAGGAAGTTAGAAGGCAGAGGCAGGAGGTCAGACATAAGAGTCAAGGAAGTATGAATGACATCATCATCCCTAAGTACCCTCTCAGAAGATGAACGAGCTCTCTCTTGTATTACAATGCTAAAGAGCATGAGAAGGTGATATGATATCCAGACAACACATAAGATAAATGCCTCAGAGGATGCTGGAACAGCTTCCCCCCACACGCCCTCCATGAGTTCATAAATCCTTTGGTGGTCTCAATAATACAATATGTGGCTGATGAGTGTTATATATTGTGGTCAGCTTCTTCTTGACAAAACTCATTTTGGTTTAACGAGTACCTTGAACATTATCTAATTTAGTTACTTAAGCTGAGCAAGTCAGTGTAACTCTAGATACCCTTTATCTCACCAGACTCACAGCCCTTTTGGGACACAAAGTGGATTTTTTTTTCATGACTTGCTGAATAAAAAGCAAGCAGATGTTACAAGAAGAAATACCCGGTCTCTTTTAAAACTAACAAAAAAATGTGTTTGTCATGATAAATCTTGACACTAAGTGTTTACATCATGATAAAACTTGAAATGCAAGTTTCATGTTCTTAATGAAATCCTTCTGAAGGGAATGCAGGCTTCCAACAAAACATGCCGAGGTGCTGCAGTGTTCAAGGTACATTCAGTCAGAAGTGGGTTCAGTTTGATTTTCAGTCTTTGTGAGTCAAGGGTCCAGTATGATTTATAATATTTTTTATGCAGTATTTTTTTGGGATATGCAAAGTTGCAGTAGACCTTACTACCCCTCTTTTGGGTATGTAGACACCCCTTATTATCTTCAGGAGTAAAATGTGATCAAAATATTAAATTGTGAGCCTGCTTCAAAAATTTAAAAAGTGAAAATCTCTCAGTAGAAAATCAGCTTCTGTTTGGAGTAAAAATGGGCTGTGAATTTTTGGTGAGCACCTTAATGGAATGCAGAGTTCTGGTGTATCATACTTAATTACTAAAGTAATCTTTCCTTTTCTCAATACTTGCTCATTTGTGATTTTTAGAGAAATAAAATTATTCTCATTTAAAACAAAATGCAAAAAAAAGAAGACCCTTGCTTAGGTCTAGCTAAATGCTGCTAAGTCCTTTATTCTAAACCAAGAGCTGTTGCTACAGACTTTTAGCATTAATACAAAAGTGGATCTTCCTTGACAAATGCCCCCATAAATTAGATATTAGCTTGAGTCAAACTCTGTCTCTCTCAGGAAATATTTCCACTTGCATATTCAATTGGAAGGACCCTACACGATGCCCACTTACTGCTAGGAAAATCTAGGCTTCGGAGATGAAGGCAAAGAAAAATTTCTGTGAACAAAAGAATATCTGGAATAACAGACCTTGAGCTTATGCAGAGATTTCTTTTTACAGAATATGAGTTTCACTCACTTTTTGCTCTGTCTGCTGCTCTGTCAACCCCTCGATCTGTTTTTCTGTTACCATTGCAGTGGTAACGTGCAGTATCAATTGGATTTTTAAAGACATAGATCTCTTATACTAGCTGTCCTTTTTTATAATACCTTTTACAAATTTAATCAATGCATTTTAATATACAATATAGTTTAAGTGCAATATACGATAAATATTCAAGCTTCATCTTAAACATGCTCTAGCCTTTAAATTGTTAAAACTGCAGTGCCCTTTCAATCTACTTACATAATGTCATAAAATATACATTTCAAGGTAAATGAAGTCAGCTACTTCAATTTAGTCCCTCAAACTGGTAGTAAATGAGAGGTTAACACTATGGTGCCAAACCCATTATTGAGTAAATTTAGCACCTTGGACAGCTCTGTAAAATCTTTATTGCTTTCCTGACCTGCTCGTCATGTTCTGTCTATGTGTTCAGTGGCTCTCAGCTCTGATTGAAAGGCAATATATTAGATCCCGAACACAAACATGCTCGGGGGCTGCTTCACTGTGAGCGTAATGACATGGAGGTGAGAACAATTTTCTGGTCACCGCAATCCAAGCACCTTGCAAGGTCTGCTGCTCTAACTCATAGAGGACTTCGGGGGCTCCTTTGTATGTGGAGCAGCTTCCACTGTAATTTAGGCAGAGCTGCAAAAGGTTTGAGATGCATTCAGAAGGCAGGAAGTTAATATCTTGAGCCTGTCTTTAGCAGGATTTTATTGTGTATTTTTAAAGCTGGTTTGTGTCTCTGAGAAGTACCGTGTGCTCTGGAATAGGAGATACCACTGTTTGACACAGGAGGGTTTTTCTGTAACATTTACTTTGTATGATCTGAAAATGTCATAAACAAGAAATGCTTTTCTTGTGTGAAAATATCGTTAGAGAAAGTATGAAACTCCAATTTGCAGACTCTGAAAATGTTGGGGAAAAATAGAACTACTGACTAGCTAAGAAAATGGAATGCTACTTGTCAAGAATGTTTCAATAAACCATCATGACAATTAGTTTTATTTACATGCAATATAATATGGCATCAAAGAACTTCCAGTGTTTAAAAACTGGAATATATTTGATATGAGGGAGAGCAGCTGTAAGATTCTATGTAATTACCTCATTTTCTAACATGATTTTCGATCTCTTTTTAGATGCGCTCTAAGGTTTTTAGTTCAGCATTATATAAATAACTATGATTAGTCAGGTAGAGCAGAAATGACTATTTAAACTTTCTTTTTTTTAGTAATTTGGCATAATGACAGCTTAGGTTAACAATACACCAAAGCAGTTTGCGGGCTCTGTATCACATTCTAATTTTCCATCAGTGAAATATATACTGCAAACAATTTCTACTGAAGTGAAATAAATCCTGGTTTGCAAAGTCAAACACCTGTGCAGTAATTTTCCATCTAAAATCATGGACTGAAAAAGAGAACGTTTTTTCAGTAATGTGTCTGCTCTTCTCTAGTTTGTATCTTCAGTATGAGGCTAAAAGGGCACCTCAGGATTGTGATGAATGAGGATTGTTTGGACCTGGATGCTGTTTGTGTCTGTCTATCCATGATTATACTGCTCACTGCTGTGGTCAAAAATAAAAAAAACAAAACCAACACCCCAAACCAACAACTGCAGCAGAAAACCAACCCCAATCTTAGAAATCAAGCAAACAAACAAAACAGAGAAAGGCTGTAGCAAATTAACTCCTCAGAATCTGTTTCAAATGTAGTGATTTAAAAATCCATCAATTATGTATTACATCTCACTTCATATGTGGAAAATAATTTAAATGTGTGTTCTGAGAGAGGGGTGTGTGCAGCAGAAGGCAAACCTAAATGTTTACTGGGAGAACAAAAATCCTCCATCTCATTTTTGAATTTAGGACATTATATATGTCATAAGTAGTTACTGCAGTATGACAACTATTTTATCTTATATTATAGAGAATTTAAAATTGAAAAAAATGCTAATATGCATCTAAAAGCTTGTCATTTGAAGAGTTGTTCAAGGATTTTTGAAGAGGTTATGGTGACAGCAAAATGAACGCAATTATATCTCTATTTTCTGATCAGAGTCTACAGTATATGAAAATTGAGCATTACTGTTTCTTTTTGGTATAAAATATGGCTATTGTGTAAAATATTTTAAGTTTAGAAGTTTAACTTTGTAGAAAACTGTAAAATGCTTAGAACTGGTACTATTTTTGTAAGCCACTTGCAGAAATATGCCATGGTGAATAGCGTCATGTTAGAATATTAGAGCAGTACTTAGGGGCTAGGAACTACAAAAATGCATTGTTTTACTCAAAGGATGTTCTTACCCGGTTTTGATCAGGCATTTGGGAATCTGCTTTGAAAGATGCCATGAAATAATAAGGCAAAAAAATTCTTCCCTGTTAATTCTGCAGTGAATTTTTGTATTTTCTATTAGGATTATTATCGGAATGCCGTAAAATATAAGAACACAGGAAATGCTACTGTAGCTTGAACACCAGCAGAAAATACCCTAAGAAATATTAAATGAAAAGGAACAAATAAGAAAATGGAGGGAAAAAAAATTGCCCAAAATGGAGAGCTGAATCTCAGACTGTTTTAAAGTCTGCTGTCCATGCAGGGAATTTTTTCCAGGAAATGCTGCAGGGTCCTGGGTGGTTCTGTCACACACTGCTTGTGTTTTCCTCTTGGGCATCATTCTGTGCTTGTGGATCCTGCCCTGACCCCTCGTGCCAGGACACAAACTGAAGGAGCCAAAAGGGTTACATTTACCCACACAGGACTGATTGGGTGTCTTCTGAATGTGGCCTGCTCGGCGAGGTCACAATTCCTGCAGCATGCAATTAAGAATAAAATAAACACATCGAAGGCATTCATAACATTCTCTGAATGACATTGATTGCAGTAATCTAGTAAATGACCTCGGGATTGTATTCTGCAATAAACCCATGAGTGGTTTATAGTGCAGATGGTAGAGACAATTGAGTGATGTATTTTATTTTGCAGCACCAATGATTCTCACCTTTTGACTTGATTAAGCATGTGTGTGAATAGGATGAACCAGTGATTTAACACCATTCAGTGGTTGCTGAGAGTTGTTACAATTAAGGTTTACCTGGTGGGAGGAAAAAAAGAAAAACACCCACTACAAAACACAGCGCACTTAATAGAAGAGAATAAAGATTCTAATATTTCTAATATTTGCTTTCCCCATAAGGAGTTCATTGAACTCAGCAGAATGCTTCTGTTTTTATATTGACAGGAAGTAATACTTAAGAGGGCTGCTGATTTAGTAGAAGCACTCTATGGTATGCCACATAATAACCAGGTAAATACATTCCACTTCAGCAATTCTATAGCATGGCTATTTCTTAGATCTGTACAGACCCTAAGGGGCTAAAGGGATGTGATGCTGCAGTGGGAGATAAGAATAAATGTAGGGGGCAATGCCATATCTGGAGTGGGGTTTAGTTTGCTCGTTTTCTTTTTTAAAGGGGGTGAATTTAGTGTTTGTAAAAACACCATGGGGGCACCTGCCCACCTTCACCAGATCCTATACAATATGAGCGATGTTGCACTTTATGCCTTGCCACCAGTGGCTTTTCCCTCTTCCCCTAAAGAGAGCTCTAAGGTGGAGCAAGTCCAGGCTCCAGCCCCATCCTGCCAGTTGGTCTTTGTATACAAAGTGTGGCCACTGGGACTGAGATTTCCAACTCTCTTACCACAGATGTCAGGATTTATCAGGAAGATCCTGTAAGCATGAGCGCTCTGTCAGCCAGCTGCTTTAGAAAGAAAAGCATCTCCTTTTAGCCTTTGGACAGGGAACTGTTTCATTTGAGTCTGTAAGAGGAGGTTTGTCAGAGTCTCTTTGGTAACTCTCCTATGGTTTATTTTTTTCCTTATCCTGTAGGAAATAATCCTGAAAAGAGCTGCAGACATCGCCGAAGCGCTCTACAGCGTCCCCCGCAACCACAACCAGCTCCCCGCCCTCGCCAACACCTCGGTCCACGCGGGAATGATGGGAGTGAACTCCTTCAGTGGCCAGCTCGCTGTCAATGTCTCTGAAGCCTCCCAAGCCACCAACCAGGGTCAGGAGAAGACTCATCTTCCACTCTCTATGGCTCTTTTCTGATAGAATCTGGGAGATACCCAGGGCAGTGGCAGAGGGACGGCTCAGGACTGGGAGCAGGGCTGGGCAGCCCGTCCCAGAGCCTTGGAATGACACAGGATGGGGCTGCCCTAACCTGGGAAAAACACTTCTGCGTGTCTCCAAATAGCTTTTCGTTCTGCCCAGAGTAATACTTGTAGTTGTGTTTAAATACCACTAATTTTAATCAGCTTTAGCATGTACTCAACATGCTGATGTATTTTCTTGCTTATATATTTTTCTGAGCATGGATGAGCTCTCAGTCTGGGCCTTGTGTAGCGCATCTTTATAACATGAAGTTATCCCTTGAATGTTTATATATTTAATTTGGGTTTGTTTTGCAAGAGATAGAGTATTGGAACTGTGTTTTTTTCAGAGTTTGAAACTTTCATAAATTTTTCAACTAGCAAAGAATACAGATATTTAAAAAGACATTTTCAGGGCTTGTCCAGTTTTTAAAATGAATTGTTTTTCACTTTGTATAAAATCAGTATTGGTTTAATTCCCACAGTTAAAAATAAAACATAGGTGAAGAACATTTTTGTAAAAGCCCTTTGCATTTTGCTCTCTCCTCAGCTCTATATATTATCCAACTTAAAAATACATTTGAATGAGAAAGTGTTAAGTGAGGCTGTTTCTAGAAGAGCAGAAAAAAATTCTGCATTACACTAAAAAATACAAAATTATTTTTAGATTTAAATATTTTATGCTGTGTGTTAGGAAGAAAAATAGGCAATTCTTCTTCTAGGAGTGAAGTTGCATATTTTGTATTTCTGTGCTTCTAGAAACAAATATTTCCTTATGAATATTTGGATATGAGTTTCCTAAAACTCCATTTCCAGAATTAGGTAGAGATTCAAATTTTAACTTGCTGTCAAATTTGATGCTCATTTCCCCACCAACATACTGATGAGACCAAGGCAAAATGACAAAGGATATCCCATCCCACAAGCTGGAGAAATACACTACATTTCCTGAAGTGTGCAGTGAGCATCTGAGGTGTGTTAAATGGCAGTGACATCAGAAAAGAGTTAACAGCAATCACGTGCCTTTAAGATACCTTGAGTGGGTCTGGACTCCTCTCTGTGAAAATGTAGGTCATGGTTACTCCATTTCCTACAAGCAGCCCTTTCAGAGAGAGTGTTCCTCTAACCCCCCCCGTGCTGCTCTTGGCTCCAGGGCATCCATGGGGAGCTCTGGAGGCTCCAGCCTCCCTCCTCCAGCAGCCACCTGGGCAGGCAGGGTCCCACTTTGGGTACCTGGTGCTGCTGGGGGTCAGTGCTGTCCCTCTCTGTACTCCCTGGTGGGACTGAGCTCCCCCTTGGTTTGTGTAGGAAGCTGTTGTGGGGCTGATTCCAATTTCTGCCTGTGTTCCCTCCCCACACAAGGTTTCACTCGCAACTCCAGCAGTGTGTCACCTCATGGCTACGTGCCAAGCACCACCCCGCAGCAGACAAACTACAACTCTGTCACAACAAGCATGAATGGCTATGGGAATGCTGGAATGTCAAATTTAGGCGGTTCTCCAACCTTCCTGAATGGATCTGCTGCCAATTCTCCCTATGCCAGTGAGTATTTTGTGTCTTCTCTGTACTTTGCACATTTTCATTAGAAGGAGATGGAAGATTTTCTCTGATGCTCAATATTTATTTTCTGTTATAAGCAATTGAAATGGAACTTGCTCTTTACTTTCCAAGGCACAAATCTTTGATGCACTTTGAAGACCTTAGTGTTGCTAGAAATTCTCCTCTCTGTTTTCATATCACTATTATTAATTATAATTTTTTAATTTATTTTGGAGTCTTAAAAGAGCTCGCAAAGAATAATCTCTCATGATTTAGTCAGATAATTTCATAATGTACCTTATACTCTAATAAGAAACACTGTCCTCAACCTCTGAGGAAATATTCTTTATCTTACAAAGACAACGAATTACTACTGGGCCTAAGCTTGATTGTTTATATTCCACTTACTTTTTAAGTAGTATTACTTTGACTTCATTGAGTCAGTAAAATGTGACAAAGGCTCTTAGATTTTGTGTTTTAGTGTCAGTACAGTGAATGCCACAGAAATGTGAGTCATACAAATCATACATCCCATGGCATGAAGAGCTTATGTTCTACAGTCCCAGTCACGGAAATATTTATGTGCAGGACAAACTTTCTGCATTTTGATATTAAAGGTTTAGTAAGCTGTTTAAATATAAATACATTTCTATTGGTAAAGGCCTATGAGCTTCTTCTGCAGCTGAGCTGAGAGGTCCCTGGTCACATGAGAAATTAAATGTGCAGGACCTGCCCAATTCCTCTGACATTGCTCATGAGATATAAAGAATTCCACTGACATCTATAGAAAGCTGACAGCAGAATCAGGATGGAAGGTCTGGACATGTAAATAGATTTATAGACTTGGACTTCAGCATGGACAGGACAAACCAACTGCTGAAGGTGCCAAGCTTTACACAGCAAATCTGAGGCAGCAATGGATTATTTTGAATTGCATCAGAATAAAAAAAAGGGATAGGAACTCTGAATAAAATAATTAATTCCGAGGCTTCTTCTCTGTTGCAAATTTAGAACAAATTATTTACCCACATAACTAGTACTTATAACCTGGGAATTTCTAACCAGTGATTATTTTTGTACTCTAATAATAATGTAACATGCAATGTTACAAAGTACCTTACTTATTAAGTTGGATTTACTGTCACAGAATCTGCACACTCTGAATTCATAATATAACATGATTGATGAGACATCTCCTTTTGGAAGCAGATGCCAGTAATGCATTTAAAATACTGTGGCAGTGTATTATTTCATATTTATGAACGAAGTCCTCTTTAGAATAGCACTTCACTTCCTAGCCCTGGTTCTCTATTCTATTTATATTTTGGGAGGTTTTCTTGGTTGATCTGTCATTCTGCTAATGTCTAATCCATTGAATCAGAAAATGCTTCAATCATGACCTGAAAATTAAAAGGTGGCATTCTTAATTAAATCAATAAACTAATTGCTGTATAGTAGCAATTCAATTTAGGTGCTTTGATTGCTCTCCCTTAGCAAGTACTTCCAGACACAGAGTGACTTCAGACTAAGATTGTATCTGTCAGACTGTGAAACTTTGAACATTTAATTTCCATTAATTGATTTCCTCAGTGTTAACAAATATGATATCAGATTCTCAAATAAGAACTTAAATAGGGTGATTTTTATCTTCATAAATGCAAATAAAATAATAATTCAAAGCCCAGATGATCAGAATTTTACTCTGCAATATCTAATTATTCACAGCCCATTTATGTATCTAAACAGTTTCTAAACAGGACAAAGAATGGAAGTATGAGATGTCACTTTTGCTCTTTTTTTATTTTGTTGTTGTTGGATAAGAGGGGAAACTGGCAGTGCCTTCTGTATATTAAAGCAGTTAGCTTTATTTTAATGAAGAGAAATTTGCTTAAAAGCTTGATGGTAAATACATAAACCAAATATATTTATTGTACTATATGGTAAAATAATGTAAGGATATTTGTGCTTAAAGACTGAACTTCCTATGTAGCACAATTGCATTTTGAACACTCAAGTTCAGCCCTAAAAAAAATCGAGAGCATCCAAGAAAGAGAACTCTCTTATTCCTGCAGCCTGTTATTACTGAGCACTAAGGAATGCCTTTTTTTGGGGGGGATCCTTTTTCCCTCCAGTTGTGCCATCAAGTCCAACAATGGCCTCCTCCACAAGCCTCCCCTCCAACTGTAGCAGCTCCTCCGGGATCTTCTCCTTCTCACCAGCCAACATGGTCTCAGCGGTGAAGCAGAAGAGCGCGTTCGCGCCTGTCGTGAGACCCCAGACCTCGCCCCCTCCCACCTGCACCAGCACCAATGGCAATAGCCTGCAAGGTAGGTGCAAGCCAGGCTGCCCAGGAGGCGGCTGCTCCCAGCCCTGAGCTCGCTGTGCCTCGCCAGGCTCGAGGCAGCCCCGGGCAGGCCCAGGGGAGCCAAGGCATGGGGGATCCCTGGTGGGCTCTGTCCTAAAGTTTCCTCCTGTAGAGAGTAACTGGAGTGCGCCTCCAGCCCAGCTTGTACCCTGCAGGGGTTTGGCAACTGCCCTGTCTCTAACCCAGCTAATGCTGCTGAATTGGGAGGCTGTGTGTTTTCAAGCACGGACCTCCTGTTTTGATAAACACAAGTAATATTTCAGCTTACTAATATCGTCCTTTTTCTTTCTTTCCTCTCTTATTCCCTGTTGTCGTCCTTTATCAGACCAGTCTTTTGTGGACTCTAGCAAGTACTCCACTGCAGGGTCTCTCCAGGGGCTGGCCTTCTCCTGAAGTACGTCACTCAATATTCCCTTCCTTTTTGTCCTTTGTCATAGTACACTTGTGCAGAAATCCTACTGAGAGCAAACTGTCACAGAGCCTGGCACAAACCTTCCCTTTCATAAACAGGAGATGCATTACAAACTAACAGCAGCATTTTCCACTTTAACTCACACCAGGGCAAACATTAGTTTCCACTGATTAATGCACCCCTGTGCCAATTAATTCCAACAAATGATGCAGGGGCTTTTGGAAAACCTATTGAACTGTTGGTATCAAGGGGCTGCTCCTTTTCTGCATCCCTTCCCCTCTCATTACAAGTTCTCCAGCATTAGGATCTAAATCTGTTTGAAGGGCTGGTGCAGGCGAGGCAGTGACAGACAAAATCTTGTCAAACTGAGGGTGCTGCAAAGCCCAGCTCTGCCCATCATTGTTTGGCTGAGCCTGTTTTACATCACTGTGCCTAAACCTCCCCCTGTGATTCCCTCACTGCACATCACTGTGCTGAGACAGGCATTTTCATGCTTGCTTAGATCCAGGGGTTTCCTTAAGCAGATGCAGCCAGATGCCTCCAGCTGCCAGAGGTGGGGAAGATTTCATGGTGTGCACTGTGCTTCCTCCAGACCTGAAATCTGTTTCCTTTCCATAAACCCGTGCAAATTATCCAAAGGTCATCAAGTGGGGAATAAAATCCATCCTTTTTAAAGCTAGGTTCAGAAGGAGGTGTGCAGAGCAGGATGGTTGCACAAACTTCACTCAGCCTCTGGAAAGAGGAACACTGGGCTTGAAGACAAAATGCTGATAGCACCATTAGCGGCCAAAAAAAAATCTATATGCAAGCAGAATGGAAGGAATTCATTCATAAAAGCTTGGATCTATTGTGCCTGAAGGAAAGCATTGTCCTCAGTGCATGTTCTACTGGTGAATTGGGAGGAGGAATCCTTCAAGCTGCACACCAGACAGAGAAAAACTGTACAGAAACTAAATTTACTAGGAGCTCATAAGCAGAATTTGGGTAACTTCAATTAGGAGTTTTTAGAAATACAGACTGTGTCAGGAATAAGACAGAAAAAAGATTTCAGGTGAACTACAGCATTTAGGAGATTTGGTTTTGAACATTTAAAAGAATTGGCAGCGCTGACATGCTTGAAGTTTTAAAAGCAACACCTGATAATATTTCCCATCTGAAATAAAAAAATTAAAAAGAGCTTTTGAACACATCAATGTTTTTCTCCTCTCTTCACCTTGTCCCATCTTGTTGTTGTGGATGGAGAGAAAAAACGAGTAACAGGAGAAAGCTTTTCCAGGCACTCCTTCTCCTTTGACAAGACACAGAATTCCACGTACTCAGTTCTGAAAAGCAATTATGGAATGAGCTGAAAGCCCTGGACACAAGTGGAGCGGCCTGATTGCCTCCTCATTATGTCATCTCCACATCTGCAATGGCCAGAAACCACACAGAGCTGAGCCTTCCCCCTAACTTTTGTTTAGCAATTCAGTTTTCATAATAGGAAGGAGACACCAAGAGATGGTTCATCTCTAGGTCATCACTGAACTTCTTGGTGAGTTAAAGACGCACAGCCTTTGGTCCTGCGCCTCCTCACACCACCTGAGGCTTGTAATAATCACTCAGAGATGCACTGCCTGTTGTGCCTTAATGCTTAAATAAACAACCACGTATGAGGAGGCTGTCTTATCTCTCTTGGGCTTCTGGATACATCAGAAAGCAATCAAGCTTTCCTTATGTAGCTTAGATATCAGCAGAACTCACTAAAACAGCAGCCAGGCTTATCTGTTGCTCTCTTTGCCGTGCAATCTTGTAAAACCCCTAATACATTATTTCTGTAATTTGCTGGCAGCAAATACAAATTAGTATAAGATAGAAGAAATAAAGGCCATTGGTGGGAGCTTTTCTGTTCTCTGCCCTCCCTTCTTGGAGGTGGTGTGATTTCATACCTACACTGCTTCCCACTGATATCTCTGTTTTCAGGATCAATAACAGGCTACAGCTGGGAGAATTTGCATGACTAGATGTAGCACTTATGGAATAAAAGTGGAGTGATCTAAATGAAGACTTGGAAAGAATGGAAATATCAAAGCTTTTAGGCAGAAAAGATATCATTTGCCTTGTAATTTAATTCAGAATTTCAGAGCTCTTCAAAAAACAATAATGCTTTGAAAAAAGGAGCTAAGATCTGCCTCTGTGCCATTTGTTTCCAACAGCAAAAGGTACATGGCTGATCTGTAACCACAGGGAAATGTCTAAATCATGAAGGGAGGAATTGCAATTATCTCACCTTTTTTTGGGCTCCTACTCAGGGTAGACAGCTTTCCTGCCCCAAGAGACACAATTCCTGATAAATTATTGGTCAAATTGATTTGCTTCTGATGAATCTTTCAGACTGAGTGTTGGAATAGTATCCTGACATTTTCTGAAAAAGATACTTTTCTAAAGGAAGGCAACACCTTGTCTTAAAGTGTCCTCTATGCTTCTCACCTAAGTGTCTTCCTGTAGGACTTAAAGCAACTTAACTCACCTTTCTTTCCCTTTTATCCTCACTCTCAGCTCCTTGAGGAACCCTTATGTGGGGGAACACAATCAGTACAGTGATTCCACACGATAAATTCCAATAATTGAAATGCTGTTGCAGTGTGCCACCTCTGAGGGTGGCCTGTTGCAAACATGTTGGATGTGTTTTGCATTCCCTCCTTCTCCCCTCATTTTATTTCATTTAATCAGTGCAGTTTACTAGAGCTGTTTCTCCCCTTGCTGATTAGACTTGTAATTCTTGCACATATGGTGGTGTTTGTGGAGAAAACATTTCCCTCCTCTCCCCCTCCAACCCCAAATCTGTGACACTTTTACTTTGGCTCTGTTCTTATCAAATAATTGCAGCTGTAATTAAAGCACAATGAATCAGCGCCAGTCACAGGGTTGAGTCCTTCCTTAAGAAATTACATGTCCAGATGTCTGGAATGGCAGGCAGCATTTAAATCCTGTGCCTGGGAAGTGCTGCCAACCTGAAGGCGACCCTGTTTTCTACCTTTTGGCAAATACCTGTACAACTGGCATTTTAGAGACATGTTGTTTCTACAGCTTCCATCACAAACTTTCATGGTACCCCCTGTAATGATGTGCCTGCTCACAGTGTGTCACAGGGACCCTCGGGGTGTCTGATCTGAGCCCCCTGTAAATAGAGAGGATTGAGGTCAACTTATGTGCAAAACTGCCCCTGTTGACTTGTCTGAATATCTGCCTGCTGAGAGAGGTGGTGGTTTCATAGAAAATGAGGTAGGAAGCACAATAAAGAAATGCTGATGATTCAACTTAGCCAGCAGAAGAGAAAACATCCTAAATTAACATTAACCTATGACTCACTTGATGTAGTTGGTCTGCTACAAGCGGAGTAAGAAAGATGCTGGCCTTCTAACCCAGGAGTTAAGCACATATTTCAATTTCAAAACTGGATTTGAGAGTTTAAGTCCTTTTCTGAGCACCTGGAAATGCATACAGAAGTCCCAGGGGTGAGCACTGACCTTTGGGAGGACTGGCACAGGGGAATGACCCAGTGCCACTGAAGGGACACTCCTGCAGGGCCATCCCAGCTGTTTTCCCTAATTTGTTGCAGATAACCTGCTTTGCTTTTAAAAGAGTAACAGAATGGGTGGCAATGGCTGGATCGTGTCGAAGCTTCCTCAGCATTTGGGGATTTTGAAACTAAAAGCAGAAGAATCAATTGGGCTCTGATACTGATATTGAGGAAGGATATTTTTTTCTACAAGAAAATCAGTGATTTCAGCAAAGTCACTTACAATTTGAATAATTTTCCAGTCAGAAGGAAACTTCTCGTGATTATTGTGTACATGCACTCTTATGAGTGATATATCTAAATTTAACTCAAAGTATATCTGACTACATTGCTAGTAAATGTTTAAAGCTCTGAGGATTTTAAAAGTTGCTTAATAATGCAGAAAATTAACTTTTTCTCTCTCTCTCTCTCTCTTTCTCCCTGCCCCTCCCCTTTCCTTCCAACAGCTATATCTGGCATGATTGTTCCCCCCATGTGAAAGAATTGCCTTGAAGAATTTTATTAATGAAGAGGTTGAATTCTGCTTCAGAGAGAATCTGATACAAGTCCCAGAGTGGAACTTTTTACTCAGGCCTTTTTAAAAATAAAAAAAAGAAATAAAGAAGGATCTTACAATAACTGCAGATTTTTAAAGAAAACAGAAATCACCATCCTTGCAAATACTGAAATTAACAATCCACAATTGCAAGGTGTTGATTCGAGTTGTCCATCCCAAATACCTGGGAGATATATTTATTGTATGTTGATAAAAAAATCCACTTTTTTTTTTTCTGGGGGTGGGGGCTTGCTTTTATTTCCTTTTGGTTTTTTGTGTTGTTTTTTTTTTTAAGGGAATTGAAAAGCACACACCATTTGTCTTTTATAAATCATACAATTACACAAGGGACACTAGAGATGGAACTCCACATTTTTAATTTATGAAATTTTTTTTTCCTTTTTTTTTTTTAAAGCTGTGTAAAGAAGAATAAAGTGGTGTCACTTACATACAAGTCTGTATGGGACAGAATAGAAGTGCCAGTTAGTTTTTGGTAGAAGAATTATGGCCATTAAATCAAGGGTCGGCTCATATATGTTGGTTATCCAGTGGTGACTTGCTGATATGATGCATTCTTAATGTTCTGATTAAATAGATATCACTCCCTAGAAAGATGATATTGTTGGATTATGAGGGCAGCGTGAGGAGTGGGATTGGCAACCTCTGTCTTTAAATCAGGCTGAAAAATTGTATAAATAATACAAGAGGAAAAGTTCATCCCAGAGCACCGGGGTGGAAGGGGACCTTAGGGTGCAACATGTCACAAAAGCCGGCAAAAAGCAGGGAAGGTGAGGATGGAAACATCAGAAACGTTTCCTGTGCAAACCCAGTGCCTGAAGATGCCACGCCAGAGCTGCAGGAGGAGGGGAGCACGGACCCCTCTCTTTTTGGGTGATGTCTCAGACAAACACTGCCCTTCCCCAAGCACAGCCTCACCTCTGGGTTTGGCACGGGGGGCGCAGGCTGGGCCATCCCTGGGGGGCTCCCAGCCTGGCCCCTGTGCCCCTGCCCTGCTGGCTCTGCTGGGGCAGGGTGGGCACAGCCTCAGCTGGGGTTTGCAGCCTCCCCACCCCAAATCTCTGCTGGCCCGAGCTCCCGCTGGCATCGCTGCTGTATCAGCCGACCCTCCCGAGTTTGTACCACGCTCTATCCAGGACAGGGAACTGCTTTTGAGTAGTGAAACATGAGTTTGGGGGTGGGGGAGGGATTCAAATCAAAACCATAGCTTCTGTTTTATGACAAAAAAGATTTTGCTATCATCATCTGGGAAGTGTTCTTAAAAATTATTAGTCAAAGAGGCAGCAAAGCTCTGAAGATGCATTACCTGATATTTTTTCTTTGCTGTTGTGTTTTGTATGTAGTTATAAATACTGTAGATTTTTTGTGATTTTTTGCCAAAGTTGTTGTTCTATTTATACATTTTAATGTCTTAAGACAGTTTTTCAATATCACAAAAAAAAAAAAAAGAATTTTACTGCATATTTTGCAAAAAGAGCTCACTACCTTTAGCTTGCACATACTTGCAAATTAATTAAAGAAAAAAAAAGCTTTTCGTTTCTGTTTTTTGTTTGTTTGTTTTACGGGGGATTTTGTAAAATATCCATATAAATAATGTATTTATCTTTGGAATTTGTACATTGCTTTTTGTCCCCTACAAGTTTATTTTATTGTGTATGTTTGCTATGTGAAAAGTGCTGATTTGTTTGGTCATTCACCGTTGTATTAGCTGTTTAAATGTGATTTTAATACATTTCATTTATAGGGTTGGTTTTTTTTTTAGTATTGTTTAAAACCATGCTTCCAATTTTTTTTAATTTCCACCCAAAAGCCATTGTCTATTTTTGTATTATTTGTAAGTTAAGAAGTTTTTTCCAATATATGGCAAAAAGTAGCATATTATTCTTGTAGCATTTAGTTATGTAGATTTAAAAAAAAAATGTATCCTTTGCTTTTGAGGCTTAACAAAAACTAATGCTGTTTTACTCTATTAATATGCATGGGATTTCTCCTCTTTGGAGTGACGCATTTTTGTGCATTAAATATGGGGAGAAACTTCATAGAACTCAATGAAAATACTTTCTTTCTTAAGTCTGCTTGTATATTTCTCTGTCTTTCACATAAATATAAACCAGCAGATTGGATGCCTTAACAATGCAAATCATATTCATTTCACTTGTACATTGTACTGTGCACCAGAACTGTCAATCATCACTAACATTCTAAGAAAAAAAAAAAAAAGGAATTGAAAAGCACAAAAGAACTGTTTTGTTACCTTAAAACAATATAACTTTTTTCTAGTCGAGCAAGAAATCATTTACAACGATGCTGCAACTGTGCATGCTTCCTGTATGAATTTTGCAATGGTTTTCACTAGAATGTCACAGTGTGATCTTTGGGGGGAAGGGAAAGAAAAACAGGATTTTTTTTTTTTTTTCCATGGTGAGAAAATAAAAGGAGAGAAAACTGGAAACAATGTGAGAGACATCAGTTTATTGCTTCTCTGTATTCCAAGTGATTATTCTAATTCACATAATAAGCAACAGCACGACAATGTAATCAAATTTAAAGCCATATTTTGTCCAGTGACGCCGTCGATTACTCTTGTAGAGCTCCACTCAGTCCTAGCAGTTCTGACACCACTTTAGCCACATTTGTAGTCTCTACTCCAGTGTCCAAAGAGCCTTTGAACAATGTGCATCATTCCCTTCTTTTGCAGCTATTTATCGTGATCTGATGAATGGGAATTTATCCAAAATCTCCCCTGCACCACCCTTTGTCTTTTACAAAGTAAAAGATGCAGCTGTTTACAGAATATGGCTTTAAGTGGAAACATTCAGATTTCAGTTTTAACAAGGTGAAGCTTCACAATGACTGGATTGCATAAAGTAATGCCTATTTCCTCACAGTTGTACTAGGATGCAGCTAAAATGGAGTCATCTCTGAAACTACTAACCTTTCACCTTCTTATCTAAATCTTTTTGAATAGACACACACACTGTACAGTTCTATTGTTAGAGAAACTAACTACTGTAGAGATTGTTATAATTTTTTTGCAGAAATTCAAGCTGTAAAAACTTTTCAACTTTCACAATATTTAATTAAAGTTACTTCCTGTCTGTGAATATAGCTCCTAGTTGTGTGTTTATTTTTCTGCCTCTGCTAGTCAATAGATGAGAAAAAAAAAAATATAGAAGCCAGAGGCTACTGGATTGTCTTCCTGAAATTAAGGAGACATAAATTCATGGAATTACACAGTGAAACGTGGTAAATGCTGGTGCAATGAAATGCCTTTCCTTCTGTCTCTAATGGCTTTCAAAGGATCCACACTCAGAATGCTGAATGTTCATCTGATTAATCTTATTATTTCCATTGTTCCAGTCCATTGTTTGCCCAAAGGACCAACATATTTTTTTCCTAGGGGATTTCAGGGGCATATTTGGTGCTCAGTTGCAAGAGCTGTCACTCTCTAAACACAGTGACCATGGAGCACCAGGCACATCCCACCCTGTGCCAGGGGCCCAGGCAGTTGGGAGTTTTCACCTTGGTATTATTTAAGTCCAGGTGCCCAGGGGCTGCTCAAGGCCAGCTCCAAGAGCTGCATCTGCCTGTGCTGAGCTCCCTGACCATGAAGGGGGCTCCTCCAAAGGGCTTCCATTCTCCTGCCCTTCCTAAATGACAAATCCATCAGCTGCCAGATGGGTTCCAGGCATTCTGTTTCACTCTGGACCCCTCTGGCGGGAGAGGACAGGGGGAATTTTACCTGTGGCATATGGAGGGCTGACACGCTGGCACTGAATTTCTCTGGCATGCAGAGCAAGCACCAGATCTAATGCAAGGCTCCATGGAAGGAATAAGAATGCTGGGTGTTCCAGTTTAAATTGAAATTTACTTTAAAAAAAAAAAATGAAGTTGCTAAAACATAAGCAGCTGGAAGTGGCTTCCTGCAATGTGAAGTGTTGGGTACCTCTTAAATGTGAGCAGATCCACTCCAGCAGTTAGAGCAAGGAGAGATGTTGGCAGAGTCAGACCTCAAATGTGCTTATTCTGTCAGCACAAGAGATCTGTTTTTTCTGTCTGAGATGATTCTGCTGGTTCTCTTTCAAATGGTGTGAATATTGGCAGCTCTCACTGCAGCTGAGGGCTCTGTGAGTGCTCAGCTCACTACAAAGATGTTGGGTCAGTGTGTCTGAAAAACAGGCTGAGGGATTAAATTCAGGATGTTGTATAACCTGTAATAGGTGCAGCACAACAAGAGCTCTGCTTCAGCCTTTTGGATCCAGAGACAATGGATTTGTTTGAAATTTAAATTTCGTTTAATTTGTTTCAGTCACATTTACCAAGAAAGGGGAGTTAGGACGGCAGGAGGCTACAGAGCTCAGATGTTGGGGAGTCTCTGGGCAGCCCCTGGGGTGTTCTGACAATCCAAACTGAGCTCAGCTGGGGGACAGGACTGTAACAGAGGGAAAATGGCTTTTCTGATGCCAGAATAAAACCCTCTGAAGCCCAAAGCTTGAGGACCAGGTGCATCCAGGTGTGACTGAGTGAGACAGGATGTGCCCTGTGCGTCTGACGTCTGTCATCACCCAGGGAAATGTGACATAAGCTCTAGAATGTCCTGACTTCCTGCTACCCCCTAACCTTGTGGCTTCTTTCATTTTTTTAGCCTCTGTAGAAGTCATTTAGACTGAATGGTCTGCCCCTGGCAGTTGGATTGGCTGTAATTTTGTGTAGGCCTGTCTGTAATTTTTTTATTAAAGGAACCTCGGCAAGATGAGGTGCCTTCTCTGTCAGTTCCCTGGCCTTGTCTGTGTGTCTGCTTATTCCCTTTAGAGTCTCTCCAGGCTCTTGCCACAGCTGTGTTGTGTAATCATTTATGTAACTCTGCTTAGCACCACAGCCCCTGTATCTGCTGTCATTTCATGAGGCAGCTGAAGACACATTTGATGTTATTCACTTGATTTCCTGAGCTCCTTCCTGTTTACTGCCCCTTGCTCCTCAGTCCTCTCACGAATATTCACACTGTGCTGCTGTGCTACAGATGGGTTGCAGCCTCCCACAGAGTCCCTGGCCCCCATCTCAGCTCCAGACTCCTTCAGTTCCACAGGAGAAAAGTTTTGGGAAGTCCTTTAGCAAAAATCACATTCCCCATCCACACCTACATCACAGAAGCATCACTTGCTACTCACTTCTTCTCCCTTCACAAACACAATTATCATTGGACTCATAAAAATGTGCAGATCCTAGCAGTGAACGCTTCAAGCCCACTAAATACAATAATAAGGTCACATCTCAGAGGTGCTGAGCACCTGACACTGAGTGCCTTGAGACTCTTGGTCAGCTGGTCACTGCCCCCTTGTCCTCCCGCCAGCTGTACTCATTCCTCAGTGCCACTTGTCACCTCCTGCCTGCCCCTGCATCATTGTCTCAATGAAACAGTGACTGATTTGGGCCCCTTTGACATCTCTTCTTCCTCTGCTTCCCAGCAGGTGCTGGCTCTGGCATCCCTTTTTCCCCAGCATCTAAAGCTGATATTTCAGTAGGAGGTCAGGTCAATATTTTAGATAAATAAGTAACAGTTCCAACTCCACAGCCCTCCTCACTCTTCCTCCCCTCAGTGCCCTTGAGGATAGAGCTAGACCAGAGCTTATGGCACTGTTCCAGCATGATTGGCAGGCCATGAGAAAGAGAACACATCTTAGAAAACTTTAATAAAGTAATTCCAGGACATGAATGCCAATGACTACCCAGGTTGTGGTGAAACAGCAGGGACTGCAGTTCTACGTGGTGATTTTTTTTGTCTGGGCCTAAAACAGGAATAGCAAATACAGGGGCCTGACACATATTTTCTGCCTTATTTTCAATGAAAAGCCCAAACTTCATTACTAATGTCTATGTACATTTGAAGAACTCAATGAAAAAAATGATTTAGATTATTGTTTAATGCCTTCCTGAAACTCTTCATAAACTCTGTTCTGTATGGGCCAGTCTAACTTTGCTTTGCTTTGTATAATGGAATGAAATGGTTCCCTTTTTACTTTTTTTTTGTTAAATAATATGAATCCCTAATTTTCCCACATTTATCCATGTCAAAATGTATCCTGTACAAAAGTTTTAGCAGGTTTGCAGAGTCTCACCATGCCGAGGTGATTCACTGCAGCCTGGCAGCCCTTGGCCAAGTGCATGAAAAAGGGAAGGACTGATGATATTGCAGGTCTGTACAAGCTCTCAAGGGGCTCAGTTGTCTGGTTGAGAATAATTCAGGATAAATTCACCTCTGAGGATGCCTCTGTGGCTCCCTGGAGTGGGGCAGCAGCTCAGACCAGAGCAGAGCAGTGCAGGCACAAAAATTCAGCAGCGTTTGTGCCCCGTGTGTGTTCAGGTAGAAAATTGTGACAGCCATTGGAAGCAAGGCCCGAGGTGACCCTGGTCATAAAAACTGACTTTTCTGCAGTCTAGAGGGAAAGGGAGCACAAAAATTTCATTTCCACTCCGTGCCAGACCCACAGTGTTCCCCCCAGCTTGGCAGGGTCCTGCCCACTGTCTCCCTGCCCTCCAGCCCTGCCAGGGAGGGCTCTGCCTTCTGCCTCTTCTCCACGGAGCTTTGCTCACACTGCTCACCCAGCCTGCCCCAGGCACTGCCTGGCTCCCCCACCTCGCCACCATTCACTTCGCCTTCAACCTCTGCTGCATCATTGCCTTCTCCTGAGGTTTCCCTATTTATATAGAGGGGAAAATGCTGTTGCTGGGACTGGAAATATTTTGTTACCTTTTTCTGCTTAAGTGCGAGGCATTTTTATCTGTGATCTCTGGAGACTTATGCTACAGTGGGACTGATTTTATCCACTTACTCAATGCACTTTAGTTCAATAATGATTACAGAACTTCTACATAATATATTAGGTATAGCTGATTTCCCAGGGTTTGTAGCCCTCCATCTCCCCAAGCATTTAAAAAGGAATCTCTCTGTGATAGGGATGTTATGAATGATACACTCCTCGACAGTCATGATGTAAAAGTAATAGCAGCAGTGGGCCAGGAAGGCAGAGGCAGGCACTCAGCTGGAAAATGCCAAAGCCTGTGGATAATGCAAGCCAAGAGCAATGACTTGCTTTGTTCATTTTATCACTGCTCCTTGGTGCATCAGCAGCACTTGCAATCTAGTTCAGGCAACCCAAGCTGGATTCCCAAACTCTCTCTCCATCACCTTAACACGGGTCTGAGAGTTTTGGCAATTCACTGGCTCCACTGCAGGGCTTGGTTTACCTGCTCTCTCTTTCTCACTCACCCTTTTTCTGTTTTTAACTACAAGCTGGGCTTTTCAGCTTGCTCGGCTGTGGCTTTAAGCAGCCATGAGTGGCCCTGTCTCAGCCAGCACTGCCAGCCCTCAGGTGCCAAAGGGATTGCAGAAAGTCTGTACATTTGGTTTTTTCAACAGCAGAAATGTTTGTGGTCATGGCCTCCTGCACACCTGAGGTTACACCACGTAACCTGGTCCTCAGCTTTCCTCAGCCTGAGAGACTTTCTAGGCATATTTCCCCATCACAGAGGCTGCAAGGCTTCTCCAGCCTCTGCTATCCCAGATGTTAATAATCCTCTGTGTTCTCCACCTGCCCTCCTTGGCCAGGCCGCTCACACCCTGAGGGCAGAGGGCGTCCAGCTCCTCTCCAGAAAGCCCAGTCCTGCCTCCTTCAAAGCCCATCCCATTTGCCCCAGGGAGTTTTCCACACTGGACTGACCACCCTGAGCCACCTTGCTCATCTTACTGTCACCACCCTCCCCAGTCAGTGGTGATGGTGCTCTTTTTTATTTCAATAAAAGCCCTGGTTTAATCCATTTTCTGATACTGCCTTCATTTCAGTGACACTTTTTGGCAGCAACACCCACAGGTTGGTTGCTGCAGTTTCTCCTTGTGCAGTGGGGATGGGGACAGGGAGTGCTGGGAATGCTCCTGCCCCTGGCCCAGAGGGGCAGCTCAGGGCAGCTCCCATCACTGCCACAGCCCCTGAGTGACAGCAGGAAACAGCAGCAGGAAAGTTGCTGCCGGCCAGCAGCTGTTTCAACAGTTTTAATCACGGGGGTGAGCTGCAAGATAAATAAATAAATAAAGCCCATGAAGTGACAAAACAAATGGCCTGGTGTCCCAGACAGATTTGGAGCTTCTGGCTGCCTTTGCTGCAGAGCAGCCTGTGAGCTCACCCCCTCCCTCCCCCAAATAATTAATTTATCACTTAGCAGCGCTGTGGCTCTGCAGAAGGCGCTTGGAGATGGCGTTTGAAGGTGAACTCCAGCCCTCTGGAGGGGCCTGTGGGGCTGGGGAAAGAGGCAGCCGAGTTCTGGAGCCTGCAGGTGATGGCAGGGGGATTTATATCAACCTGCTCGAGCTACCATGAGCCAGCACGAGCTATTTTGTTCTGCCATCACAAATCACTGTTATGCCCTTTCTGCCTTAAACACTATGGATCAGCTATAACAACACTTGATATTTATTTTATTTCAACTATCACTCTGATTTGTCAGGTGTATTTTTTATGCACAGCAGGTGTACCCTAATGGGGTTAGGGAATAAACAGCAAATTGATGGGCTTACACACCCATTAGCTAATGGGTTACTAAGCAAAAGGGACTCTGTTTAACCCCACTGCACTTAGCCCACTGCTAGGAGGAATGTTAAAGACTATAAGCTAACACTCAAATGTCTCTCCATGGACCCAGGGGAAGAGAGCTCAAACTTTAATGCATCCCTTTTGATAGGCAGGTGAATGAATGTGGCTATCATTATGCAATCACACAGCTGTGGAACTATTTATCAGCCACACATCATGCCCCGTGAGCCCTGCGTGCTCCTGTCCCTGTGCACTGCCAGCCTGTCCCCGTGGTGCACACAGAGGGTTAAGCAGCATGAGTTCCCCCCACACAGGTGCTTCCCACATCCCACTTGCACAGCACATGCAGAAAACACAGAGCTGCCACTGAGACCCCAGCACTACACACCTTGTTCTGAGGGTTTTTTTTTGTGCAAAGGCCTCGTGTCAACACCAGCTTTAATCAGTTATTTCAAGATAGATGTGCCTCGTTAGCATCAGAACAATGCAATTACTTCCCCTCCTCCCCTCTCTCCAAATCCTGGGGTTTTATTGGCCTATTAATGGTTTGATTTGTTGTTGGTAGAAACAAGAAGGATTCCAACTCATTGATCATATTATTCTACAGATATCCAGCAGAATAAATAAATGGGATAATAAAACCCAAACCACTCGCTCAAAGGTTACATTTTCTCAATCCTTTAGTGTTCTGCATCATAGTTTATGTTCCCTTTCAACCACAAATACACCATTCAGTGCAGTACATGACAGTTAAAAAAGGTCTGTAATGTTAAAGGTTATATTTGCAATCTTTTGCCATCTCTCTCACGTGGAAACAAGTCACGCTGATCCCGCTGTCCACAAATGCAATAAGGAACAACCCTCTGACACAGGTGGTATAATCAAAAGCCAATTCAAAAGGAGCCTTCTGTAAATATCAACTGGATCCAGGCATATGCATGCTTGGCTTGAAGCACCAGGAGAGCCCTGCTGACTTCAATGGGGTGGCTCCTGCGTTTGAAGAGAAATAGGGGCGTGCCTGATGGGGAGGCGAAGGTCAAGGAATAAAAAACCAGGAGAGAATAAAGTTTTGTGCTGCTCTCTCTAAGCACTGACACAAAACCTCACAGCCAGGGGGAAGCTCAGGTTCTCTCACACTCCTTTGTGGCTGCCTGTTCCTGGGGTGCTTTCAGGTGTCCCTTGCATTTAGCTCTGGAGCCTGTTGTGGTTGTGGGGCTGCCCAGGCTGTGCCCTGGGGGATGTGGGGTGCCTGTGGCAGAGAGAGGGGATGTGGTGCTGGTCCTGCCACTGGGCTCTCTGGGCTTTGCCTTCTTGCCAGTGCCTTCCTGGGCAAGAAAAGTGCTTCAGGCACCTGGCAGACCAGCAGCTGGACTCTTCAGCTTGATTAAAAATGCTGCTGCAGAAACTGCCACAGGTACAGAGGCGAGGACAGGAGACACTGGGACGTGAATGTGATCAAAATGACAACACAGGTCCCTCCTTATTCTAGGGAGTAGTGGTCAAGCAGAGATCTGCTGATACCCACTGGAAGGTGAACTGCTCTCTTGGCAACTCCAAATGAAGCTCGACAAGTGTGGAGTCACTCAGGTGAGGCATGGATACGACTTTAGGTTGTAGACTCTGCGTTGGAGACGATTTAATTTAGGTTGGAGTCATCAGCATCAGTCTAAAAGGCTGCAGCAGCATAGCAACAAGCTCGTTAATTACTAAGCAATTATTTTACTCAACTTTTAGACCAAGGGGATACCCAAAATATCCGCATCTGTTTCATTTTGAGTTCTTATTGTTCCTTCCATGCTGTAGCTGAGGTTATTTTGCAGCAGCTGTCAGTCATAGCAGTAACAACTTCCACAGCAGCAGCAGCTTCCATTTGGCAAGCTCACTGCACAGAAAGGGCTGTGATGGAGTGGAAAGGGTTTCTTTCTTAATATCATCTTCCCCTAGGATAGACTATTTTGCCCTCTCCAGCAGAACATGCTTGGATCACACTGCAGAGTTTCTGACTGCTGCTTTTAAACAGGTATATCTGTTTGTTTCTACCAACACATTTCAGCTCCTCTGGCATGCTGTCTCTGCAGCTCTAATAGAGACACTTCACATGTAATAGGGTCACACAGTGATCCTCACGTTCAGCTCCATTCTATCACCACGTTAAATTGAAACAATGTGTGTGTGTCAGATTTCTGCAGTGCAGGGAAGCTGCAGCATCTACAAGTTTTGCGGTGTGATGAAATTAATGATTTGGATTTTATTTCCTTCGTACCACGTTCAGCTGGTAAACTCTTGAAAATGCACCTTTACCTCATTTTCTCTCTGTCTTTTTACCTCTCAAGAGCTTTCACCAACAGATCTACTTTCATGCTGGGGAAAAAAAAAGTAATTCTATCAGTAATTTATGGAAATTAGAAAACTGATTAGCATAAAGCTTCTACTTGTGATAGTGGGGTTACAAAAGTGGGTTGATAGGTAAAAATGATCTCCTTAGTGATAATTAACTTTGATCTCTTAAATAACTGTTAACTTTCATAAAGAAGGAGAGTACAAATGACATTTGCATCATGGCAACTGTAAAAAGGCAGAACATAACTTTCATTGGAGATTGCATGATAAGCTCTGCTCTCACAGAAAATATACTCGTTTCAAAGCAAAATGACATGAATTGTCAAGGGCTGTTGGGTTTGTTCTTATATCCTGTGCTGCCCTGAGTGCACTGGGATGAGACATTGCATATGCTTGTGTGAACAGCTCTGTACAGCCATGTAAATGATATGTATTTATCTGCAAGGAAATGACAATGCACGCTCTGCTTAGCACTTCTATGGGACCATTCATCCAAGGACTCCCAAGTCCTTTATAAACATTCATTCATTCATTCTGACTGCTATGTGGCTGTGAGGAAAGTAAATATTAGTCTTTTTGCAATATTATTGGGAAATGGAGAGACACAGCAGCTGAGAGACTCATTCAGGGTCAGTGGATTACAGCTGCAGTGCTGGGTGTGTGTGCAGGGGTGGCCTCCAGGCACAGCACTGGGCATCACAGCTTCACTCCCTCAACTTGTTTTGCAAATTCTCCCATCAGTATTTGTTTCTGAACAATTTCAATGCCTGTTTGGGGCAGGGCAGTTTTACCACCTCTTAACCTTACTGAAAAGTGAGTATCTGAGGCAAAGTAGAAAAACAAAAATCAGAAGCACTGACTAGACATGAACATCCAGTTTGAGAAATCAAGGGCCCACCAGTTTACACCAGAAGCCTCCCCCAGTCTGCAGTTCCAAGCTTAAGGCAACAGAGAAGCAGTTGTATTGAGTCTTTTGGACTTTATTAGAAACCAAGGCTTCAAAACTGAGGCATAAATTCCCACTTGAATCTACCATGCATGCAAAGGAGAGTTTTTGAAGCCCAGTGTCCCAGACAGTAGTTGTGAGTAGCCATGTGTCCTCTCAAAATGGATCTCAGCAACATTTACATGTTTCTGGAATTGAGATAAATTAAGTGTAAACCAGAAGTTACGTGTGCAATAAAGAGACTATCAAGAAAAGCAAAATTAAAATAATATCTTAAGATATAAGTCCTTAGAGCTGTGCTTTTCTATTCATGGAAATCATCTTAGAACCTTTCTTACACACTGAAAGCTCCTGGCACACTGACTTGTTGCAAAGAAACCACTGAAACATCTCAATATCTTTCTTCACTGGCTCCTCCAGACACCGAGTATGCAGGCCACTCTCTGAATCATTTTATCCTGTCATCTCTCTGCCTTTGATATGCATGAAGTTAAAGGGAAATGGCAGTTTCCTAACTTCTATTTCCACCCAATGTCATGGGAGAAAGGATGGAAAAAAAAAATCACTTTTTTTTAATGCAGCTTTTAAAATAGAAAAGCAAAAAAAAAAATTTTACAGCACTTAATAGGCCTCCCTTGCAATTTAAAAACTGATTTTCAGAAGCTCATATATTCAAATCTCCAAAGTCTATTTGAAGGCACATCTGAAGGTGCACCCTGCAACCTGTGTGTAGCAAACTCTTTTGAATCTTGTCCTTGAAACAAAAATTAGTGCCCCATGGGAGCTCAGCAGTGTAGACAACCACTAACTGCAGAATGACTGAAAGCAGAGCTGAGAGTCCTTGCAGCTGGGAGGGAGAAGGGGATGAGAGAGCGAGGGAAGATGAGAAACCCTTCAGGAGCCATTTGGGAGACACTCACTGGGAAGAAGAAAGAAAGACATGCACTAAAAACAACAGAAACACAGGTGGAAATGGCCTACTGGGAAATCAGGCTGTCAACAAACAAAAGCCGAAGGCCAGAAAGCAGTTTCAGTAGCAGCCCCTGCTAACAGGGCTTCAGTGTTCAGTAAATAAATTAGCAGCAGGTTTGACTGTTTGGAAATTAGTAGTGACATGATGAAAGCAGCAAATGACTTGCTTTTATCTGGAGTGGGAGCACTAAACTTCCAAAGAAATCCTTGCCTGTATCAGGAGAAGCAGAGATGCTTGTATCAGCTTAGACTTGAACAAGAATTATATAAGAAAAGTTTCATTTCATTTACCAAAGGCTCAGAACTTTGTTTGTAACTGAGGAAACCTGTGTCCCTCTTGGCTGCTTCTGACAGCATCTCTCCTTTGAATAGTTTATCATTTTGGAGGTAAAAATAATACAGGTTAGGTAGATAGACAGACACCTGAATGTTTAAAAAAGAGACATAGAGTTGGGACATTAGATCAACTCTTCAATTATTGCAAACTGGGAAAGCTCCTTTGGGAGAGACTCCTGTGATTTACTTCTGTGAGAATCTGATTCTGTTTAATTAAATGGGAGCTAAATGAGGGGCTGAATGGTAAACACTTCAGCACGTGCTTAAACATTCAGCCTGTGCCAAAGTCCTATTGATTCCATTGAGATATAATTTGCTTAAGCACTCCTCCCCTGCAAGGGCTCTGACTGTACCAGGCCCCAGTTACTGGAGCTGAATGTTTATCATGTCAGAGGCATCAAAGAAGGGGCCCTTTTCCCACATCCTCATTGCTTAGGAAGATAATTGGATAAGGGGTATTTGCTCCAGAGTGAGCAAATATTTACGTAAGCTGTGCTGAGTGTGCTTGATAAGGAACCAGGTCCAGGAGGAGGCTGGCACTTGCAGGGCACAGCAGGGATGTCCTGGGCAGTTCTTTGATCTGGTGGGTCCGTTCTACTGTCCCAGTGCCTGTGGCTCCACTGAAACTTGAAGTGGGAGCTCTGTCCTTGTCACAGACACTGCCTTTGGCAAAGGGGAGCAGGCAGTGCTGTATCTGCTGTCCAGCAGTCTGGGAGCTGCAGCTGGGAGGTGCAATGCCATGAAATGCCTCATCTAAAGCATCACAGGGCATGGAAATGGGAGTGTTGCCCAAGGAGCGTGTGCAGCCACACCATTGAGGGTGCTCGAGGCTTGGCTGGACACAGCCCTGACCAATCTGATCTAATAGAACCTGTTCTGAGCCAGGCTTGGACCACATGACCTCCCATCCTAAATTATCCCGTGATTCTATAGAAACAAAACCTGACAGAAATGGCCAGGATTATGTGGGACCATGTAATAGCTGGTACAGGTCTGTGAAAGGAAACTCAGCCCAAATTAAACTGAGAAATTAATTGATTAAAGCAGACATAACATAGTTAGATTTTTAGTAAATTGTTAGGTTTTTTCTACCCATGAACTCAATAGGAAAGCTGGAGTTGCATAGCCTGCATAATAACACAATAAGGTAGACAAAAATCTATCCTACAGCTAGGAGCCAATGACTTATCATCAATGGCTTTGTGTCAAAAGAGAGAGAAGTATCAATTGTTCTCCCACGGGGATTGATACTGGAGCCACTATTAATCAATATACTCATTAACAGCCCAGAGAATGTAAATTCAACAGCCACTGGATCTGGACAAGATTCAAAGGAATGGTGGGGATGTGGCAAAGGAGGTAGTGGCATATAAGAAGCAGGCTTGTAGTCAAACCATGGGTAGATTTCATCAGATGAATGAGCAACATTTAATGTTTGTTTATTCAGGGAAGAATTTTACAGAATATCAATATAAAATACTGTGGGGATAGTGCCTAAACCCATCACTTCTCAAGGGCTCCAGGTTAATCAGCTGCTTATTTCTCACACCATTGCAAAAGCATGAGGCAAGGTATGACTTCTTGTCCATCAAAAGTCCTGCAAGACCATGTGCTAAATTACCATTTAATAATTGCTTGGCGTCAGGTGTGAAATCCTGTGGCCAAATGCCACAAGATATTTTGATTATCACTGAAATTCTGTGAAGATTGGCTTCAATCCTAACCTATGTGCTTCACACTGACCTTGATTGAAGAGATTTAAGCGTGTGGCAGATGAAAATTGCACCAATGATGACAATGGGACAAGATTTGAATTCTTGTGGTCTTGTATGGAAGGTGATGCATGTAATTCTTCTTCCTCATCTTCTCAAACCCTCCTCATTTTCTGCATCGTCTCAACACTTAGTCCTGGGTTTTGATGTGTGCATCTCTCTCTATATGCCTGTACATATAAATTTGCTCCAAGATGACGTTGGTGGAGGTGTGTGTGAGCTGACCCAGTTGATGGCTATTAAGCCCAAACGAATTGCCACATTCATCTAAATTCTCTCCTGTATCACACAGGTCAGAGCATTTCCCTGCATGGGTATCTCAATTTTTGATTTTTAGAAAGTATAGTAAGAATTTATTCCATACATCAAGCCCTCATTTGTTGGAGAATGCATGGGCTCCCTTTCCCAAATGTTGATTGTGGGTTTATACATTCTCAGTCCGAACTGGCTGTTGTAGCTGGCTTGCATCAGAATTTTTTTTCCCCTCACATAGCTACCCAGTGTTACCATTTAACTCCATAATGCATGATAACTATCATTTTTATAAAATATGCTTATAAACCAGGAACTTCTATTACTCTCTTTTAAACCCATGAAAACTCCCATGGACATTAGTGCAAGCAGGACCTGATATTTATTCATCGAAAGCTGGAAGCGTGTGATGGAAAATAAGAAATCTTTTAAGCCACAGTTCTTAAGGGTATGTTGGGTGGTGTTTACTGTTCAACACATCAGAGCCTCATGGCCATATTAGTTGTATGAATGGGATAAGATTACTTGGGCAATTTTCCTCTACATTAGAAACAAATCACAGCTAAACCTCTGCTGGCTCCATACATTTTAAATTCCCATTTTCCCTCACTAGAACAGAAAAATAAATACATAGATAGCTGACCAAACTTAGGAAGTGTTCAAAGCAATCAAGTGCAAATTCCCTCCTGTTAAAACGTGAATGAAACAGAAAACCTTTGACTGAGAGGTAACTTCAGAGATAAGTAGTTAGATAGATGCTATAGACAACAAGACACAAACAAATTAAATCTATTCCACTGAAACAGTGATATAATTTCCCTCCAGAGACTAGGACTGACAAAATAAACAAAGAAATAACATGTTTCTTAAGTTGTGAAATGTGACAGACAATGGCAGATAGCAAAACAAAACTAAAAAAGTGCTACAAGTTCTTAGCACAAACATGATGTTCAGAGACAATACAGCTCTATTTTCCTTTGTCTTGGACCTCCTAATAATCATAGTTTTTCACACTTCTCTCCTCTGAGGTTTTTCATCCTCTTTCCAGTGTGGTTTTCCAGTTTAAGAAACACACAGCACATTTATTTTGAGGGACAGACAGTGGAAATTAGCACATCTGGGAAAGGCAGAGCTGTTGGTCTGGGGCTATAATGACTCCTCTGAAGGCCCAACAAAGGTGCAGGGATGTGCTTCACTTTGGCTTTGATGGTAGATAAGACCTTGCTCAACACTGAGCACAGGCTGCAGAGCTCTGAAGGTACACTGGTGCCTTCATCTGAGAGCACGTTTGAAGGACATCAATGTTCAGTTTTAAGGGTTGTAGATCTGGGGACAAAGAAGGAAGAGTTGGTCCACCAGCAGCTTGGTCTCCAGGAAATTCTGCCAAGTGGAATTTCAGGCTTTTCACCATGGCAGAAATCTTTGTACGGTTTCAGGGCAGTTCTGAGACTCCAGAGCCAGGAACTGCTCCACTTCAGACGTCCAAAAGAAGTATCCTCAAAGAGAGAGAGTAAGAGAAACCTCAGGCACTACTGAGATGGCCATACCACAAAAGCAAGCTCTAAAGATAGAAGCAGAGGCATGAACTTGCCAAAGTGCAGCACGGCGCTAATTTTCATGTTACTCATAGCAATCATTTTTCCACGAACAATCTGTATATGTCACAAATATCTCATTTATTCCCCATCCTTCATATGCACATAATAATCCTTTCACTTTAATTTAGTTGATAGTTTGCCTTTAAAATGTCAGGTCTTTTCCCCTCAAAGTTGTAAATTGCTTTTGTACCCAAAACTTTGTTATGGGAAATATTTTAGCGGAGTCTTAGGAAGGGAAATGGATCCTTTCACTCCAGCAGATGATCAGAAACCAGTCCAGGCCTCCTACTTCCACCTCTTAATTCATGAAGATGAGATTCATCTCCAGAAGTCTAACTTTAAACATCTGATTTAAACAGCTTTCTTCCCCTTTGCAAGAGCAGTTCCTATGGGCACCTCGCCTGGCAAGTGTTCCCCAGCACCTCCATTTCAGCCTAAATGATTTGCCAAGATGCCCCAGGAGGATCCTGTCACACAAGAACCACCCCTGACTCATAGCACTGGACCATGTCTCTTCTCACTTCCACTTGAAGAAGAATCTCTGGATGCCCAAAAATACAAAGTTACTCGTTACTCTGAAGAAGGTGTTTTGGACATAAAAAGAAACATGAAATTTGAAGCAATGCAGAAACCACCAGGGTGGTGGAAGGGAAGTCAGAGTGTAGCCAGCAGGTTCACTGCCTGTTTCAGCATTTTGTGGGTGAGTGGTTGTCCAACATACATGTAAAGAGTCAAAGTTGGGCCTTGGAGTGGTGTGAAAGATGCTGCTTGTTTTCAATCAAATGTTTTATGATAGAGCTGCACAGTGATCTCTGGGAAATCACGAGGTTTGAAAGTGGTGGAACTTTCTCCAAGTTTTTGGGGCTATGGCAGTGCCAGGTGAGCAGTGCCAGGTGAGCTATCAAATAAAACTCTTTTTATAGCCCTCTGGAGAGTGGCTCCTACCTACAACATCACAAAACACAAACCAGCCACTCAGGAAATCATATTCTGGACTCATTTTTCAAGGATGCTGAGTCCAGGTGTGTGGACAAGATTTTCTGAGCCTGAGAGAGTTTTCAGCCTGGCAGTGGCTGATCTGTTCCCAAGGGAAGGTCTTTTGGGAAACTTCTTTTTCAAGGAGTGTTGTTTGTAAATAGGTTTTGGCTCTCAAAACAATGTCACACACATGTTCTGAATGTGTTTTTCTCTTGTTCCACCAATGGCACCAGAGAGGTTCCTTTGGCCTGTCATGGTGACCTGTATGGGAACACCTTATAAAAAGGTTTGCAAACCCCAAAATAAAGGCTTCTGCCTCATTTTGGGATCAAACCTCACTGTTGTGATTTGAATCTGCTATTTCCTGTCTGCTAGAGACACAAGTGGCTTCCATGAACTTTGAGCTGGCAGCATCCTGGGATCCCCTGGTTTACTGGGCTGTTCCTTCTGCCACTAAAGAGCACCCACTGCACATTTAAACCAAGACTCTCTGAGCGTGTTCTGCAGCCTATTTCCATGCTAAGTAGTAATTCTGAATTACATAACACCACATTTCTCTCCAGCCCTCATCTGATAACAATAACAAGCTCTGTATCTTAGAGACTCGCACATTTATGTTGGCACTGCTGGAAATACTAAGGGGAGCTTGAATCTCTTCTGTGTTCTCAAAGACCAACAGACACCATTCATTTCCCACAGATTAGTTTCAACCTAACAAGCGTTTTGTTGAGCCCCAAAGAATATTTCATTTATTTAGATAACGCTGATTGCTCACTTATGAGCGGCAGCTCATTCAGTAAGAAGCAGACTGTTATAGCTCAGTATTTTTTAGAAGAATGAGGGAAAAAAAACAAACCCTCAAACAGCAACTTGAGGGTTGTATTTAATGCCTCAAAAGACAGCACGTCATTATGATAAGCGGATCTATTGCTGTGAATAATGGAGGAGGTTTAGTCACACAATGGTACAGATACACTTAGAATAAATATTTAAAGGCATGTTTTGCTAAGCTGGAGCATGTTCTAACCCCCCCACCCAAGGACTCAGTGCCATCACAGCACAGGGTGTGTATTGCACCAGTGTGCCAGGGGCAGCCATGCAGAAGGGTTTTTGCAGAATATATGAGGTTTATGCAATAAGATGGGCAGAATTATTCCCTGATGGAAGCAAAGCAGGGGCTGTTCAGCATGGCCACTATCCCATCACTCCCTGAAAGGGCAGGTCCTCCCCTCTCCATCCCTCCAGCCTGCCCACACGCTCACCTTTTGGGTCAGGTTTGAGAGCATGGCTTGAGCCAGGCTGAGGCGTGCCAGGGTTCCTTCTGGGGAGAAATGCTCAGCCAGCTTGGAGGGGAGGATTCAGTGAGAGGAGGAAAAGAGGCATTTGCTGCACTTTGCTCCAGCAACTCCTGTGCCAGATGTATTGGTCACAGGCCAGTCAGCTGCACTGAGCTGATGGGGCTGAGCAGCCAGAGAGGAGCTGCTGGCAGAGTGGGGCTGCCAGCCCTGCAAAGATGAGGAGTGTTATGGGCTCCAAAGGCCCGTTAGCCCCCAGTAAATCTGTCTGGCATTTACCCCTTCCTTCTGCATCTTGAGTTTCCTCTCGCTGGAGGCCTGGGTACTCAGCTACAATAACAGCTCGATGGGCTCCTAGAAAATATGTGCATTTTCCACAGAGGCCTTATTGCAGTGGCACTTAACGATCCGTAAGATTTAGTAAACACACCAACTCATTTTGTATGAAAAAATGGAACTGAAAACTGGGCCCAAATGGAAACCTCAAAGGGAAATTTATTTATGAGTGAGGAAAGCATGAGTGCAAAGGAGAAGGCCTGGACTAGTGCACAAATGGAAGCACAGAGTGATCACAAAGGAAAAGAAAGAGAATTAAAAACATAATTAACAAAAACAGAACTTAAAAAACAACAGTGAGAGAGCCTATCACACTTTCTGCAAGGTTTACTCTTTTAAAGGGTGGCATTACTATTGATAGCATAAGATATAAGTTTCCTCTGAGGTAGAAAAACATTTGGATTTTTTTATTAATCATCAGTGGTGTGGGGAGGGGGAAACCTCCTGAGAATTCAATGACAGGGAAAAAAAAATGGTTTGTGAAGTCAGATTCAGTTTGTGTACCTAAAAAGCAATATGATTGATTTGCAAAAACCTCTAGCTTCACAAAGTTCTTCCATCTCTAATGAGAACTAACAGCATTTTTGTCCAGCTTCCCTGCAAAATATTGTTCTAGTGCTGAATCCATCAACAAAAATGGCTAAGCATTAGCTTTCTTAATGGCCTCTGGTTTCACTTGCCAGCAGCTGCAGATGGAGCAGGGTAAGCAGGGCTGGGGCTGCATTGTGCTGGTCTGCTGCAGATCTCAGCTGCAATTTGCTGGTTTAGAAGTAAGCCCGAATAGTGGCTTTATAGTGCATTCTGGAAACCACTCTGCTTTAAAATCAAAGAGTATTTCCAGCTCTGAGAAAGCACAAGAGGTTAATGTTGGCACAAGTTAATTCATGTAAATTGTGACATGAGTGAATTTTGTGGTGAAGCAGAATAAACAAAGGAAGAAAAGAGTAAAGGAGGAAGCTAATGTAAGAGGCTTCATAATGACAGCAGAAGTTGTGAATTTATTTTTTTTTTCCTTTTTATCTCTCCTTTGAGTGTGTGATTACAAAAGACCCTCTCCTCTACCTGCCTGCAAGAAAAGACAACTTTCTCCCTCTCTCCCTGCTGCCAGAGTAGCTCCACAGCACACAGGAGGTGTCTCAATGCAGAAGTCCCAGCGAGGAACACAAACAGGCTGCACTGGCTGTATTTGTGATGATCTGTGCTGCACCTCCTTGGTCATCACCTCCTGCTCTGCACACCCTCTCACCATCTCTTTCAAGGGAAGCATGTCACAGCTCTACTCGGCTCCCAACCAAGCTTCCAGGTGAATTTGTTACTCCCAGAACTTTTAACACCAGAAGGAACAGCTAGAAGTAGTCTAGTAAAAGAACCCTGGTTTTACAAGGTTTTTCTCCTCCACTTTGAAAACTCCTTAGATTAAGATTCTTTAGATCAAGTTTGAAGAAGAAGCAAAAGCCCGGGGACTGATCTGAATTTAGGTGAACTTTTAGGACCATGTGAAATCTTCATGTTTAGTCACAGCCCCAGTAATCTTCCATTTTACTGTGGGCCAAATAAACTTGACTTCCCCTCACTGTGCACAGGTATTCCTTTCTCCAAAACTACATATTATGAAGGGGACTTCTGGGCAGCTGAGAGGGACAGGATGAATTCAATCTGAGAGCAAGGAACAGTAATTCTAGTATCTGCTAGTAAACACAGAGATTGCTAAATACCCCTCAAGAGCTAATATTTAAACATCCTTCTGTTGCCTTTATCAGGATTTCAGAACAAGAAATCAAAATAGGAACCTCCCCAGAATTTGTTGCCTGATTCTTATGAGAGAAAAGTGTTTTAGGAAAGAAACTTTTCACACACTCAGCATCTTCTGGATTATGAAACAAAATAGAAGGGAGAGAAATATGTTTGAAATGCCAATTATAAATGGCTGGTTGTAGTGCCAGCCCTATTAGAAGGCACTCATGTTTTGCAGTCTCCATTAGTCTGCTCAGATATTTTTGCACTCCTTGAAGAACCTCCCACTGATGCAGACACAAAAAGCTGCCTTTCAGCAGTGAAGGACCCTAGAAAGCAACAGGCTTGTAAGAAATGAAAGTGGATTGATGCTACAGACACAGGACATACAGCAGCTGGCACTGTGTCTGTGTTACACAAATAAAAGACAATGGACAGTACAAGATCACAGTTCCCAACCATTACAGAGCTGAATTTCATGCCAACATACTGCATTCATGGGGAACCTGACCTGGACAATAGATCTTAGAAAGTTTTGCTGTGCCAGAGAGGATTTAGGAATTTGCAGCAGGTTTGGCATGGATAGCACTGGGATGAGATGGAAAGGATTTGGCATCACCCATGGGGATGAGCTCTGTGCCTTCTGGGAGTAAATTTCATACTTGCGGCATCAATAGCACCACTGTGCCTTTGACACGAGTTTTTGAACTCCTCTAACACCAAACAATTAATCAGGGAGAAGAATACATACATATTTCCACGTTTCTGCTATTAAAATATGCAGATGTGTTTGTAGCTTGTCATACTAAGCCAAAAGAGATGTTTTCAATGCTCAGCAGAACATCATTAACAAAAAAACATATGAATGTTTGCAAATGCATATGAAAGCATCAACAATTTTTGAAAAAAGCAATTGAAAGCAAAAATCCAAGGAACAATTTATCAGTAATCAAAGAGAGCATTATTATAGTGTCACTGACATCTCCTGCACTAAGCTTGCTTCTCTAGCAGTTATGACATGCCAAACTTAATATACTGATATTACTTTCATTATTGGATGACTACTAGGGTAGGAAACACTGAAGTCTTGACAACATGGTGTAGGACACACCTCAACAACAAAATATTGCATTTTTGGTATTTTATGTATCATATAAAATGTATAGATCATTTGAATGTCACATCTGTTGGCTTTTATTTTTTTCAAGTTAAATCCCTGAAGAATTTTTAAGAGATTGTGATGAATGTATTTTTGTACTTGTTTTCTGTGTAAATCCACATTGGTAAAAACAGCATCTGTTCTAGAGAAATAACTCTACATGCCCACAAACTTTTGGAACAGATAGGAATAGGAGGTAAAACTTGTTCACTCATTATTTGAAGTGTTCTTTCTCAGCCCCCAATAGTTAAATATCGAACTGAAGGAGTTCCTGAAACATTGATAAGAAGATGAAAATCTTTCCCTAATTTACAGTGAATTGTGCTAAAATCCATGTTGATAGACAGTTTGCTGTAGACCTTCATAGTTGCTGAAATGTATGCCTAGTGGTTGGTACCTATCAAAAGGAAAAATTAGAATAAATGAATATTTAAATATTTAAATTTTCTATGATATGCTTGAAGTGCATTTTCAAAGCATTATCATCAGATTTGAGAAACCAGGGCTCAACTGGTTACAACCTCCATGCTGGAGAGTTCCAGTGGCTCCCTGCTCCCCATCTTCTTCTCATTAGCAATGGGAGCAGCTTTTCTGTGCTGCCCTGTAACCAAATCCAGCCTGCACTGGCCCTTCTCCCCGGGCTCCTGAGCATCCCCTGTGCTGACCTTCGGCAGCCAGGGTGGAGAGGAGACAAAGGGAAGCAGTCCTGAGTTGTGGAGAAGAAAGGGGGCATTGAAAAAGCTGCATTGCTTTCTCCTAGAAGGCTGGACATCAGAGACATCAGCAAGAATCAATGCTTTCTTTAATAAAGATTTATTTTTTCATACAGTTAAGTAAATTTATCGACAAATGTGTGTGTCTTGATGATTGTATGTATTTTCCACATCCAGCCATACACAGGAGTTGGTATCTCAGTTTGAAGGGATTTTTACATTGAATTAAAAGGCCCTGTATAACCACACGTGAGAGGCTCTGTTCTGTGAAACAAAACTAAACAAGGTGTGCTCATGATCTGGCAACCTGAGTGTGGCAGAATCTAAATATCCACCTAAGTTTCACAGCTTCTTAATGTCATGATAAATTAATTTATCTGCCACAAAGTCCTCTTAGGCTCCCTTAGAAAAAAAAGGAAAAAAGAGAAAAGAAAGAGTAATCATCAGCAAAGAGAAGAAATCAAATTTTACACTGAATACTTTCCACTGCTTATCTTACAAAATTATTAGTATTTGCTTTCTTAGTTACTTGTATTCATCAGGGTGATGTGTGCAGATTGTGAGAATGCCAAATATTCTCCAAAAACTGATGAGTAAGCAAAAAAAGAGATGCTCTTTAAACCCTTCACAGTTTATAGCCACATTTACATAACATTAAATAAGTCAACAAAGGCATCATTAGCTCCCATTAAAATATGAGCAAAGAAATTTAAACGAACAAGAGAAGCTAATTGGTAAGTAATGTTGTGTATCAAAAATTATGACTGTAAGATTCCAAAGTTAATGAGAAGCCCTACAACTGTGTTTACTAAATGCTTAGAAATTAAATTAAAGGTGAACATGGAGAGCCAGAAAAGTTTTCTTGCTGTTGTTTGGGCTGAGTGAGAGCTGTGAAGGTTGATGGTGCTCCTTCACACAGTCTGAGAGCCTCTGGAGTCACCAGCCCATAATTTGATCCTTGTTCATCAGGCAGATGAGGCCTCTTGCTGCCAAAAGCACAGATTTCCAATGAAACAGCCCGAGCAGAAAGGTCAGAGACAAGCCTGCTCTGAGTCTGCTCTTGCAGGTGTAGAAAGCTGATTAAACCACCCATCACCAGCCCCTTGAGTTTGCCCAGGTGTTTCAGGGGCAGGTATCACAGAACCACAGAGTCACTGGGTTGGAAGAGACCTTCAAGATCATCGAGTCCAACCCATGCACTAACACCTCAACTAAACCATGGCACCGAGTGCCACATCCAGTCTTTTATAAGCACATCCAGGGATGGTCACTCCATGACCTCCCTGGGCAGATCATTCCAGTACTTGATCACTCTTTCTGTAAAAAAACTTCTTTCTAATATCCAGCCCATATTTCCCTTGGCACAGCTTGAGGCTGTGACCTCTCGTTCTGTCAGTGCTGACCCCCACCTGACCACAACCTTCTTTCAGGGAGCTGTAGAGAGTGATGAGGTACAAGTGACCTCTCCATTTCTGCTGCCACAGCTGGGGTGACCCTCCCTGGGCCAGCTCTGCCGTTGTCACCTCCACCACTTGGCCAAGAGGAGCCAAGACCTTTTCTGCTGCTCTTGGTCATATCCACGAAACAGCCAGGCCTCCTCTACCTTTTTCTGAGCCACAGACCAGCAGCAGCTCACACTTTCTGAGCCACAGTTTCCTTTCACTGGTCTTTAGTCCGTGAATCTCCAGCATTTTACATGTTGAAAACCACAACTGAGCTCGCTTTTATCTCTATCCTTACTAAAATCCTCTTCAATTGCTGCATTTCAGCTGTGCTCTGTTCCTTTCCAAAAGACAAAAACCCCTGAGTGGGAGATACAATCCTGCAGTGCCATTAATGAGCATAATTACAGTGCCACATTACACTGTCCCTCTTGCTAATTGGTCATTCATTTGCCATTGCCCATGAAATCACAGGTGTTATTGCCTCCCGATGCTTATCTGAGCTTGCCACATAGCACCAATTCCCTCCTGCTTCATTTCTCAGCCCAGTGGGATCAGTGTGTGTTTAAAAGGGGAGGACAGGACTATCTCCTGTTCTATCTCATATGCCCAGATGTGTGGAAATGGGTTTCAGTAACACCACGCAATTAGATCGGTATCATATTCTCAGGCACGCAGAGCTGATACAAATGCACCCATTGATCCTCTCCTGCAGGGAAATTTTGGAGATGCTGGCTGAAAGAGCCTGGAAATAATGGAGGGGTTAAAAATCTTATAGTAATTACAATAGTAATTGTGTTGTTTTAAATGGATGTGCTTGCATGTTTGGCAGTGAGGGAAGTTTTGAGGGAAATAAGAACCTTATCACGTTGGAATGCAACTAATTGTTCAAATATATCAATACAACCTCAAAAAGCTTGTGAGACAAAGCTGACATTCACCCACTCTGGACAGCAGCTTGTTACAAACTGGCTTTAACCAAATTCTATGACTTCTATGAGCACATGAACAAGTGAAACCCCTGAACTGATGTGACAGAATTTTTTGTTCACTGGAAGACAGAAAAGTCTTGCAGAAATTCTCATGTTAGTTCATAGATTTACAGCGACAGAGTTTTCTCTGCCGTCCTGAAATCTCTCTTGATTTATTGCCCTTTCCACTAGTTTACATTCATCCAATCAAGGAACAAAAACAAAACAGGGTCATCAGTAAAAAAGCAGGTACCAAGCATTATGTATGCATCAAGGATGTGTTCAAGAAAAATTGTTCACAAGCACTATGTCATTCTGAATCAGGCAAAAGATTAACTCAAAAGCATGTGCTCGTTTACCACAGTGGGGACTCGAGTACCCACTCAAATTCAGCACTTTTTTATGTGTTCCTCAAGTAGGGATAATTTCCTGATATAGGAAATACATGCTGACTTTTCTCCCTTAGGATAATTGAAAAACATTAATGTAAATTCCAGTTTGTTTCAGATACGAGGGGAAAAAAGCAAACTGAAGCTCAGCTAACTTTCCTCTCCCTGGTTCACCAGAAAACTTGTCCCATTCCATGGCCAAAAAAAGCTTTTACTTCATGCTCTATTATGAGCAACCTAATGTAATTTCCACCTTGGCTCTGCAGGAGCAGGGTAAGAAGGGGGCTGGACCAGAGTTCTCCAGATGTCCCTTCCAGCCTCAGTGGTTCCCTGGTTTTGCTCTGTGTTGGAGACCCTACAAATGATGATGCCTTAAGTCACAACTGAACTCATTTCAGAAAAGCTTGGTAAAGAATAAAATGATAAACATATTAACACATAAATAAACACAACTTTGTTTGGATGAGAGCTGGATATGGGACAGCATAACAAAGAGGAGGGAAAGTAACTTTTACATTGCCCAGCTGCTCTTACAATAATATACAGAAACTCCGTGAAACATTTCATGGTTTATTAAGTGAAATTTTGTTTGCAACTGGTGAGCTAGGAAAATAAACGTCCATGTTTGTTTTCATTTTACTTTGCCTTGGTTTGTCCAGATCTTCACAGCCTGGTGTGCCAGCATTGTCCTCTGGGGCTCATTAACCAGTCCAGTGTTTGCTACTCTGATTGTCCAGGGAAATCAGCAACAGATTTCCATTAACCCCATGAGGCTGAGAGCTGGAAATTCTTGATGTGTTCCCATAGTGGGCAATAAGATCCATTGAAGCTATTGGAGCCAAAGGGTTAATTTTATCTCTCCTATAGCTGCTGTCAGACCTCCAGTAAAACAGTGTGTGACCACTACAGGGGACTGACCACTTACTACAGCAGTACCTGCCAAAATTGGCTTAAGACTGAGAGAGATCAAGGGGCAGAAAAATACTGTTTTATCTAAAGCACGTTGTATTACTGGTGTTTACTTTCAGTTCTCTCCTGAGTTAAATGCTTTTTCTTAGTAAAATGGTCTTGCTTCTTATAGACTCAGCTCCGCAGGAGAAAGTGAGTTGTCTGAAGATGATGTCTTTCTATTTGTTCACATTAAGTTATGAATTGTTGCAGATGGCGCTAGCAGAGACTGTGTCAAGGATATTTTTTGACCTAAAGATGTGCTCCCACTTCATTATTGCAGCTGTTGATTCAACTTTATTAAAAAAAAATAAACAGAACAAAGAAAAATGGTTCTGTACCCAAAGCACACAGAAATGTGGTGTCAGCAACTGCAACAGTCCTGGCACTCAGCTGACAGGACCGAGCCATGGGGTGACGTGTTTCTCCCGGGAAGTTGTGGTTTCTGTGTCCAGCATTGACTACCAAGGTGTTGGCAGCAGAGGAAGTCACACAGCAGTGAAGCAGAGCACAGGATATTTCTGCTTTACCCAGCCTGAATGGCCAGAGGGACAGCACTGGGAGCTGTGCCCAAAGCTGGCTCTGTGGTCACTGGGCAGCCTCACCCGAGCTCATCGTGCCCCAGGAGGGGTGGCCCTGCCTGCCCTCCAGCCACAGTGCTGGCTCGAGGTGCCCACCTGGCCCAGGTGGCACATCTCAGCTCTCCTGGGAGGCCCTTGGCTGGGCAGGAGCAGAGCAGGCTGTGGGAAGGGGTGCCATGGGTGAAAATGTCTGGGATGTTGCCAGCAGCATCCAGCTTTGTTCTTCACAGTGCCACGCAAAATCACTGGCATGACACTGAGCCCCCAGGAGCCAGGGGCTGACTTTACAGATCAAATTTCTCTGGAGTTTTTCAAAACCCTTATTTTGGGACAGTCACTGCCATGGACTTCCCTCTGAAGGCTTGGGTTCGCACTGAGACAAGGCCTGGGCAAACAGCCCTCTGACCAAACACAGCCCAAACCAGAGGCAGAGCTGGGCTGGGCAGGCTCTGCCTGTGCCAACTCAGTGGGCAGCTCTGCTTTTTTGTTCCTCTGCCCTTTCCTTCCCCCCACATCTTCTCTATTAACACTTGCCAGCCTCTCAGGTTCTGTGAAATCACAGTTCTTTCCAGGCCTGGTGGTGCTTTGAGACCTGTACCTGGGAAGTGCTGCAGAAATGTAAAGCATCCCTATGGATGACCTTATCACTGGGAAAGGAATCTTAAATCCGATCTATTTGTGTGACTCCCGGAGAGCCACTGCTGCATTATTCATGACAGTCTCCTCTTCTTCAGAAGGCTAACATTACTTCCCTCCCCTCCTCCGCCCCCATACAGCATTCATAATATGAATTTTATATTCTCAACTAAACCACACAGTCCTTTGTAGTGGTCAGTAATAGGATTCCTACCCATACTTAGCAGAGTCCACATCAGAGGGAGCACAATCAGCCACCCCAGGAGAAGAGTTCCCAAGATCTCCTCTTACAAGGCATTGTAAAAGTTATAAATAGATTACTCTCTCTCCCTTTGTACCTCCTGGCCCTTTTCCTACACCAAGGGAACATATTTGTCACTGGGACACACAATACGCACTTAGATGTTTGACGTCCCTGCCCTATCAGATGGGCCATACAGAATTTTTCGACACGATAGAAAATGTGAGATGTTTGGGATGCAGTTACAAGTTTGAGAGCGGTTAAAGGAATGTTAAGAAGAATTAGCCATGGCAGCTTACTTGGTAGTTTGTTATGGCTCCCATTTTCTAATACATCATATTCTTTTATTCCCCTAATTACTTTTTTTGTGTGAAAGACAATTCCCAGGGAACGAACACTTCATTTCTTTGAACCACTGCCAGCAATATGCACCACAATTGCTGAAAGGAAGAGAGGATCTGGCATATCTATTAGAGCTTTGCAAAGACATACTTTTTTTTCACTCTTTTTAACCTTGGCTTTCCTTTAATACCAGCATTGAATAAATGAATTACATTTCCTATTTTCTTCCCTTTCCTCACAACTTCTATTTCTGTTTTCAGATTGCTGTTTCTCCTTTTTTTTTTTTTTCTTAAAGTCAAGTCTTGATGGGTAATTATTACATCTCATGCATCTTCTGTCCCAGTCTTCTGTTGAAAAATATCAAGAAGAAAGAAGAAAGAAGAAAACAAGTCTAAATTAACAACCTACTTTGTAGAAAGTGATTTTAAAGGCATTAGTACAGCACTCCTTCCACCTCACTCCCCATCTGCAGTGTCCTTCTCTACATCCTTTTAGCACAACCTGAATTAGCTCACCTTGAGATGAATGAAAGCCTTTATTCAAAGGGAAACAACACCCAAATCTTCACTGAGCTCTAACATTTCTCTTCCAACTTTGTACCTATAGCAGCCATATGAGCCAGCAAGCCCACTTTCAAAACACAGGAGTTTTGGACATTTTTCTCTGGCTTCTCATTAACAACACAGACACTTCCATCCATCAGCAGGAATGGCTAACGAGTGCTAATGAAGTACTTTGAAAAGAAAAAGCTTCCAGAAGGGAGGCTGAACTTGCTGGTTTGGGTTTTCTGTCCAATTTTACTTACTTGGGACTTAGATGTCCCCAGGTGTTCTTAGTAGAAAATGGACAGCATCTGCAGACATCAGGGATTCCCAAATTCCCTGTGAAAATACCTGGGATTATGGATGTTGAAGTGAGTGATACATGACCTTGATCCAATCATTTCCTTGAGCACAACCAGAAAAGATGATCCTAATCCTTTCCTAGAATTAGAGCATTTCCAGGACTTATTTTACTGAAAAGAAGGGAAGGGAGCTGCCTGTTGATCACATATGACTAACTAATCGTTTAGCTAATACTCGTTTTTCCAGGCAGACAAGCTGCAGTCCCACAAGAATTTTGCTAGTGGAAGTCCCACTGGGCGGAAAGGAATCAATTGAAAAACATTCAAATAAAGGGCCGTGCTCCATCAGGAGGAAACTATTCCAGCTGAAATCTTACCCAGGAACTTGAGGGGGTAGCTGTGTGGGAACTCTCATCACAATCTCCAACCAGCAGCTACTGGGGAAAATGGGAGCTACTGTTCACTGAGAATGAGGGAGATCTTTGTGCCCGCAGTCACGTACTGAAAAAACTCCTGAGCTGTTGTTAGTTGATCTCACAGCATCCTGATGCTCAAGGAGATGGGGGAAGGGGAGGGAGCTGGGAAGATTTTTGTAGTTCAGTATTGGTTCAACACAGTGGTAAGAGAAAAATTCATCATATCATCTGTACTTCTGGCTGTTTCAGAGACCTAATTTATGTATTTTGAATAAACAACCTGGAGACAGATTTGTTCTTATATTTACCTCATGCCTGGCTTTGCCATCTAACTTTACTCTGCCTGCCTGAAGTGGATCAGTAAGTATATATATCCATAAAGTGTATTTTCCCTGCAACTAAATACACTTGGATAGATATCAATAGCTGTGTTTTACAACATTCAAAACAGAAAATCTCAATATTTCTGTATTTCTTTCTTTTCCTCTTTCTTATTGCCTTAACAAGAGCCAAGTACTGAAATTTTGGCGCTCAATTTGCAATGCAAATTAACTAACATGCTAATTACTTGATTTGTGCACACAAACACTATTTGTACAGTCACATTCTATTGTTTGAGCACTAAATGATGAGCACACCGAGTCAGTAGCTGGATGGAGACTTCCTGGTAAATGAAGTCCTTAAATTCAATTGCTGTTGGCACAAACAGCAAAACAAAGCAACACAAACAACAATCTATGACTCTGGTGAGTATAAAGTGATACAAATCACTGTTCCAAGCCATGTTTTTGCAGAAATTCAACAGAATGCCCTGCTCTCTCTTCCTTGATGCTGGGAACCAGATCCAACATAACCCTCAAAATAGCCCATCATTCTTTGCAGATTTGTGCATTTGCTATTTTTGGGTCTTGGGGATATTTTGAAAAAGTCAGAACTGCTGGCGCCAGTTCAACCACTCTTTCAACAAATGTTTTCTTCACCACCACGACATATAGGCTGTGTATCTGTCTCACAGCAAACCCAAGTCCCAGGGAGGTGTGTCAAAACACTGGAGAAATCCCAGATTCTGCAGTGAGGTCCCTGCCAATCCCATCCAGGGTGATGCTGAGCAGCCCAGTGGCTGCAACAAATTCTGCCAGCTGGACAGGATCCCTGCTTGGTCTTCTGCCAGCTGAGGCATGGCACAAACTGGTTGCTGTCCCCCAGACACTTTTAATTGGAGGCTCAGGGGCAGCAATATCCCTGCTGGGTAGGGAATGGTGTCCTCATCACCCATCCCTGCTCCCAGGTGATGCCTGGTAGACCTGGAACAGAGGTAGATGGAGTTAGGGGAATAAAGGATATTTATTGAGAGGTCACCCCCAGACAGCACCAGGGTTACAAACCAGGCTCTGTCTGGATGGCTCCAAGGATGGAGGCAAAAGGGAGAAGGGGCCAGGCCCCAGATCCCACTCTTTTTATAGGTTTGGGTCCATTTGCACACAGGAGCTTCATTTGCCCACCCTGTTCCTTCCACATTGTTTTACTTTGAGCCTGAAGTTTGGAAAAAATGTCCTTGAGTCCCAACTGGAGTAGGATTGTTGTGTGTTCTTCACCCTGTGAAAGGATCTCAGCACCCTGAACAAAAACCACACCCCAATGCAGAATAGAAAACCCAAAAGCCCAAGGCATCACAGGTGAGGTCTCAGCAGTTCTTCATTGGGTTGAGTCTGCTCCTCCTGGGCTGGGTGAGCAGTGTGAAAAGCCCTGGGGTAGCATCTACAGACAGGCCTTTATTTTTTAACTATTGAGAGAATGGGTCTAGCAGGAACCCATCCTGGTGCTGTAGAAAACAGGAATGGGGAAATATTGGGGGTGGAAATATTGGAGGCTCCCAAAAATTAAAAACAGGAAGGGAAAAGAGGAGAAGAATTTGCTCAGCAGAAAGCAAAATATGTCACCTTAGTCTGCTTGAGTTAATATTTTATTTCTGGATTGAGTTGTATGTCTTTAATTTGAGTAGTGAAATATTTCACTCATCTTTTTTTATATGGATGAATTAAATTATTTTTAGCAAAAGATGTAAAATATGTTGGATGGCTTTGCACTGTTCTAACATATGTCACTGCAATAATTCAGGCATTATAAAAAATGTTGTTAATACTATGGTATTGTCCTACTTACTACCAATTTAGTAAATTGTTCCAGAAATAGATTTTTTTTCCCAGGAAAAGTCTTTAAATGTGATGCCAAAAATGTGCATCTTTCATGGGATACAGTCTTCAAGAAAATATATACCCATCTGAAATTGCCCAAGGACATTCTAAGTCCATTGTTTGCCCATGTAAAATGTTTCCTTTTTATTAGCATGGGTTTTCCCTTATCCCTCTTCTTAAAAGAGAGAGAGAAAAGGGGAAAAAAAAGATACAGGGCTCATTCCAAAATGCATGAAAGTTGGATACTCCCAAAATTCCAACAAGATTACAGAGAAATCTCATCTGGTAAATATTACGTTCTGTTTTTGTCTTTGCTTAAGCTTTTACACAACTTGACAGCTTGTGGTATTGTGCCACATTTCAAAGTTAACGTTTACAAACATCTGGCTTGGGTTCAACATTCCTCTCCATATGGACCTTGATGTCTCCAGCCTACACTGCCTGTGCAGAGCGAGGTAGAAAATCAGAGTTTTCCTAGAAAATTATGGAAACTTCAACAAGCAAGCCCAGTTTCATGATTCATTGACAACAGCCTTGATTTTAATGCATCTTCATTTTAACAAAAAGCTTTTGTGGCCTTTTGTGTGCGTTAAAATTGGGTAGGATTTTTTTCTATTTTTTTTCATCCATTAAGATAGTCAGTGTTTTTGGAAAAAAAGCTGTATCCTGAACTGAGTTGGAAGTCCAGTGTGGCAATTGCTGTGAGTGGGAGACACAGCACAGCCCAAGTGAAAAATTTGCTCTCAAATACTTTTAAAATGGTTAATTTAATTATGACAATTTTTGTAAGCATTGAGTGACCTTTTTTTCCCAAAATATTAGAAAATTTTTTTTAATTTGGAAAATACTAAAAGGAAGCATGTGGAAAAATCTGGAACATTTCAAAAACTATGTAGTGATGAAAACTGCTAAGCTAACCCTCTTTCCAGCAAGAAAATAGCAATTTCAGTAAATCCACATTTCTGACAATGCAGCTGTAACAATTTCACCAATGTTTTTTGAATGTAGGTGTGATATGAATGCATACAAATGGAAATATATTTACTTCCCATAAACTTAGTGTCTCTTAAGCTTTGGATCAATAGATTAATTTTTCCCACTGCATCACTGAAACAGCAACAATTCAATACATACCCAGGGCTGTTTGTGTGGCTCCAGAATTTGAGTGTCCCACTGTCTTTGCCATGACCTGAGGAGTGTAAAGGCTGTTGTCTCCATTTCTGTCAAGGATGACTGGGGACACATATATATGTTTTCCTTTGGGTCAGAAATATCAGAAAATATCAGCTGAGTTTCCAGATATCTGAACCAGAGCCACTGGTGTAGAAAGGAGGGTGCTAAGTTTGTTCTCATCCACAAGAACTCACTAATAAAAAGTCTAGGTTGGTATTTGTCCCCTTTTTTTTCTTTTTTAATTAGAAATGAATTTTCAACATTTCTAATTTGAAAATTTGTGTAAGGTCTGAGGACCTTGAAAAACTCTCAGAGTGAGCTGACAGGTAGCCAAGAGCCTGGCAGAACAAGTTAGTCTCCACTAAATTATGATACATCCTTTTTTAATTGGATTTTTTCAGTATGGTCTCTCTTCTCCAAGGGATGGTGCCAGATTTCCAGCTGTGGAGTGGAGATCTCCAAACATTTGACCTCCATCCTGACTTATAATGCAGCAATAGGTGTTGGATGAAAGGCAAACATGTGGAGGAGATTGTTAAGTGGCCAGTAAACAAGATTTGGGCTTCAGATTCTCTGGCTTGGAAAATCTCTAGACTGCAGACTGCTAGAAATGATCACTGTATACACACCCTGTTTCTTCAATTACACATTTCTTTAAAGGATGGAGCTGGGATTAACAGGGAACTGAGACCTGAAAGTTCCAGGTTTTATTCTCATGCCTTTAACAAGTGCACTGGTATGATCACTACAAAATTTCTTAACCTCTCAGAGCCTGTTTGCCATCTTCTAGAATGGGATATTCTGACTTTAAACTTCAGAGGATTAACCTTTGTAAAATAATTTTACAGCCTTTGATAAAATTTGACACTAAAAAAAAAAAAAGCAAAAAAAAAGAAAAAAAGCTTCCTTGCAAATTCAGCAGCATGCCTGTGCTGTCTGGGCACACAGATAGGGTTTGGGACAAGAGTTATATGTACTGTGGAAATAGTCATTCTTTATTCATTTTAAAAGGTCAACACAGCTTGCCAGCATATCACTGCTGCAGCTGTTGCAGAGCTCGTTATGGCATTAGGCTGACTCGGAATGATTTCCTCCCAAAGCGCTCTGGCAGCGAGCACAGCCGGCTGCACCCCGGGACAGGAAACCATTCCCAGTGCTGCTGGTGGCAACACAGCCAGGCATGCACTGGGCTGGGAGCTGGGCATGGAGGGGGTGAGGAGGAGGCAGGAGCCCCATCCATGCATGAGTTCCATCCAAACCTGCACACCACGAGAAATCTTCTGAGTCCTTCTCAGCCAACAGCCCTGGTTTCTGATGTGAATGATCACAGCATCTTCCATGCTGCGCAGCCCTTGGCACAGTGCAAATGTGGGGCTTGGGGCTGTTGATAGACAGGGGGCTGTTCTTTTTTTTTTGTCTTTTTCCCTTTTCTTTCTCCATTTTTTTTTTTTTTTTGATCTATGGGTGGAACCCCCATAATTGTCAGAGGGAATTTCATACACCCTCTGATGACAGATTGAATCCTTGCAAGAATGTATCATTAGAACAAAAACACACACAAAAATTTGGTCTTCTAACATTTCAAACAAGACTAAAGAGGAACCTCCCCAGAAGGTCTTTCTGAGGCATTGTTTTAGTGACATTACTCTGTCTCAATCTCTCAAGAGTGAGGAAAGAATATCTTCTCCAAAGGAGATTCTGCAGGCAAAACAACCCATGAGCTGTCCCAGAGAGACCTTCTGAATGGTCTATTGTTCAAGCTCTCCCCATATGCACATCTCCTGTCTGGAAAAGCATCTGCCGCTTCAGACAGCACCTCTGTGCATCACATGTCTGCTCTCTCACTTCTGGCTTGTTCAACAGGATGCTCAAACTCTGTACTGCAATCCTGTCTTCAGATCTGAGATTTCTAGGGAAGAAGAGAGCACTGAGGGTATCCAAGCTGTGATCCAGGCTCATGTCCTGCACTGCACTCCCCACAGTGTGCAGTGATCCAGGCATCTCAAGCAGGAAACCAGGGCTGCAGTCAGAGCATGTCCTGGAAAGCCTCGATGGGCAGGACAAACACAACACAATACAAATACAGCTCTCTAGAAGTCAACCTGGTCTCAATGACTCCTTAAGTCTCCTGCAGCAGGCTGTGGAGAAAAGCAGGTGCTTCTGCAATGATTTCAGTGCATCTCAGGACAGACTGGCTGTACTGTCTCTGGTGGTGAGTGTCTCACCACCAACCATTTGGGGATATTGGATGACTACCTTAGCACGAGCACAGCTTTGTAAATGGCTGAAATGAGACCAGCATCAAAAGGGAGCAATGTCTCCTGCATCTCATGGGAGCAGGTTTTAGTGGTCACCCTCACAGGCAATATTTCATATCTGATATCCATGTTGAAATTCCTTGCACATCTTTAGTGAAAAAATCAGGTTATCTCATGTGTCAGAAGAAAGGAGTTAAATGGCTGCAGTTTAAAACTCCAGTAAGTGCAAAAGGATCCATGGTTTAAGCCCAGGTTAGCTGGCCTTGTAGCTTCACTTGGATCTTCGTGTTTGCTATACAAACACTTCATTTTTGCTCCTTTATTGTCTTGGCACAAGATATATAATTGATACACAAGAGCAAACTCCAGCAGCCTCCCCACTGCAATGAGTGACACGAAGCAGGATCTCAGCTGACACTCCCCAGACCCACAGGCTGAGGGAATTGGAAGCAAATCTTTCTACAACATCCTTAATTACACACAAGAGCCAGATAAACAATGCATAGCACACCTATTTACGTGTATTGCAGCTAACTGTTAGTAGGCTGGCTATGACAAATTGTGTCTTCACATAGATCATTTGTAATGAAAATTTCCTTTCAGCCATGAAGACCTCAGGGGTCATGCAAATGTTCCTGAATAGCTGGATAAGGTTACCTGTTCTTGTGGGGATGTGCACAGGGGGGATGTGTCTCAGAGGAGAGAGGAGCAGTAATTCATGGCTGCTCTCTGTGTGCCATATTTACTTCAGATTTAAGAGAGGAGGCCTACATCTGTAAGTGCCTGTTCACAGAATTCCCTTAACTGGGAAGCCTTGAATGCAAATATTGTAGTACACAATGACACCAGGAGATCCTCTCAAACTCTGTCAGCAGGCAATTGGTTTTATTTTTACTGTGATGATCTATACAACTGCTGTGCACAATACTAAGCCTTTCTGACAGGAGGCCTCTTGCCTCCATCACCATCAGAGCCCATCAGCCAGCGTGGGATGAGGGGCACAGACAGTGCCACAGAAAGCTGTGAGGGGATGGTTGGGAATGGATGGAGGGAATTCACAGCAGCTGAGAAGAAACCAGTGTTGATAAAAGAGGAGCAAGTCCCAGGCCCTTAAAGCATGGCCAAGACAAGCAAAGGAGGCTGCACTCAGCCACGAACGTGCTGTCCCTGCCATGGAAAAGCTCCACTCTGTGCCCTCAGGTGTCTGTAAGCAACTGCTCCCTCCACTCTGCAGGAACTGCCATTTACCAAAAACCTTCTGTGTGCCATGAGTGTAGGTGCCTGAGGCATGGACTGTTTGCACTGAATGCCAAGAGGCCACCCCTCATAAAAATGAACAAATATTTCCTAACCTACAGAGGGGGAGACTCACAGGAGATTCCACCCAGCAATTTGCAAAGAGTGAGACACGCTCAAGGTAGATTCTTTGTAATGAGGAGCAGTTTTCAGAGAAAATGTAAAAAAAAGGATGCCTGCAATGCATTTGCAGGTAGCTATTTATTCCTGGAGTGTGGGGGCGCAAAGCAGGTATAATATCTTAGGATTGCATTGGAATTAAAGGCCCGGGTTTGCCACGATTCCTCCCACACATGGCATCTCTCTCTGCTGGTGTCAGCTTGGAAAGCAGTCTGCTTCAGCCAGAGCTGGGGAGCCAGACTCCCCAGTGAGGCTAAAAACCAGTCTGCTTCCCAATGGCAAATGCTGTTCTTAAAAATCTTCTTTGCTTAAAGCGTCGTGCAGAGCCTGATTTTGTCTGTGCTCATGTTTCAGCCTGGTGCAGGCCCCAAAGGGAGTCCTTTGTTCATCCTCACCTAACCTGCACTGCTTTCAGTCACTGAGGGGTCCCTCCACACCACTGAGATGTGATTTGGAACAAACTGCATGAGATACCCCAGTCCAGGGGAATGCCAAATATCCCTCATCTTCTCGTGGAAAGTCGAGTCCGGATCAGTGCCTGGTCCTTCAGACGCCTTCACACCAGATATGATCTGATGGCACCTAATCCAGTCACATCTAACCCCTGACTCTCAAAGAATGGAGATGGAGGGGAGTCATCAACAGCTGTTTTGACCTACTCATCCCCCTAATTGCAAAGATTTAATTATCAATATAGAAAGAATCTATGCATACCCTAACACTGGTATAGGGAAAGACTGGTCACTCTCTTTCCCCTTGAGTTCCACTCTGAATGATTCTTAAATGTTCTCATAATAGCTTGTTTTTGTTTTTGAGATTTGCTGTAGAAAATCATCCAGATCCCTGTTTTGGGGTTATGTCCTTTGCCAGCTTTGTGCCACCGAACCTGTGAATTGACCCCATCCAAAGTAATTCAGTTCCACTCACTGTGGCCAGTCCAGCAGCTTAGTCTACCTTTGCTTAACAAATAAATGATGGGGGAAGTGGAACCAGAACACAGTAACATCCAATCTCCAACACTCCCTTTCTGTTTGTCCTCTCTGAGCAGGAAAACGTGAAGGACACACAGTTTGGAGAGGCTCACTTTGATGCCCAAGGTCAGCCTCAGACTGGAGATGACTCTTTCCTCACCCTCTGGTGCACATTTTAAAATCTAGCAAACACCCAGAAGTAGAAGGCAAAGGCAAGACCTATTCTGCAGGAGTCCAGAGCTGGCATCTCCCAGCACCTAAGTGCCAGCTGCCAGATAATTTTGTTTTTATTAGGTTGACAGCTACACATGGGTGGGTGCCAACTTTTGTTCATTATATTTCATATTTTATAGCTTTGGTTTAGGTTTGGAAAGCTGTCGGCATTTGGAACGACAGCAGCCCCTGCCCCTGAGGGACAGTCAAGGCTTTTTTTTTTTTTCCCCTTCCCTTTTTAACTTCTCTCTCTTCTGTGACAGCTGCACTTTCTACTGGTGCTCGTTGGCTGCGCTCCCCTCTGCCTCCCCAGGGCTCTGCTCTTCTCTCACAGCCCCTTGTTTCAGTCACATCACGAGCAATGCTCAGCTCTGCAGCAAACAAACCCCAACTCCAGCAGCTTGGAGAAGCAGGGTTTTGATCACCCCCTGCTTGTGACATTGCAGCCCCTCTGAGCTGTCCTTGCAGCCTGCCCTGGCAGCTGACCCGTGCAGCACAGAGGGATCAGCAGCCTCTGAGCTGCTTCTGCTCCACAATGGGGCAGCTTCAAAGGAATTGGATGAGTTTCAGCCACTTGGCCAACGCTGACATTCAAAGCTGCAGTTGGGGATGCCTCACAAAGGGTCAGCCCCTGATAGGCTGCGGAGGATTTGTAAAGGAATAAAAGGGTCCTCACGTTACCTGGGGATTTCTTTCAGCCAGGGAACCCTTCAGCGCTGATTGATTTTGCCTGACTGTGTAAACCTGCCCAGTGGAGCTCGGGACTGTGACTGTTTCCAGACTTCAACTGGAAAAGAAACATTAGCTTGCAGATTTTGTTTGCATTTCTGGTTTTCAAAGGGCAATTCCTTATTTTTTGAATAACAAGCCATTTTAAATCGAATGTGGACTTCACCCTTCATAAGGATTTTCCAAAGGATAAGCTTTATTCTTTACCAACAGTCTATTTGGGAATACTTTTCTCTGAATTTATTACCTGAGAATGAAACTTTTTTCATGCTTATTAGAGAAAAATCTTTGACTAATGGTACTATTTTAAAAATTTTTTTCAGTGTAACTACTGGTTTATGATCCTGCATTTAGTAATTGGATGACCCTTTATATCACATTCTATGAAACTTTATTTATGCTTCAAATACATTTCACCACTACCTGATTAAAAGAAGGAGGGAAAAAATATTTTAAAAGTGGCAGAGAATAAACAATGAAACCTTTTCCAGCCCAGCTCCATCTAAATACCCCATTTACTGCCAAGGAATGCTGTCCTAGAGCATGCACTGAAGAAATCTGCAGCTGTCAGGCTGGTTTCTCCAATCCAGCATGTTCCATGTTCTTTCAAACCAAAACATTTTTGTGACTGTCAGTGAGGGGATTGCAAATTTCGACAGAGGAATCAACAACATCAACGAGCTGTGACCCTTATTTGTTGGTCAGATATGCAGAATCACATTACCATGGTTTGTGAACTAGAAATCTGACAAGAGCAATTTGACTCTTGTATTTACATTTGTAGCAGTTTCATCTTGTCATTTGTGGTTTTCTTCAAATTAGAAAACAATTAAATGAAGACTCTGGCAAAGAAGTGGAGCCAGATGTAACAGTTTCTCTTTACTCTTTGTTAATAGCAGCAGCAGCAATGTAATTTAATTCTGTCAGCTCTTCAGCTGCTCAGCAGCTGAGGAGATATGTGAAGGAAGAAAAGGATCAGTCTCCTAAGGTGCTGGATCAGCATCCAATACTTATCTGCCAAAAGAGGAGAGGGAAACCCTTGATCCATGATTCTGCAGGGTATATGGAAGCATCACCCAAACCATTCCAACCTGATACTCTTTGGAGAGGGAAGGGTCATGAGCCCAAATTACATTTCCCCCAAAGTTAGCAAATAAGGTTCATTTTATCAAATAAATGACATGTATATACCAGAAAAGTGTATGGCCAAAAAGGGAGCTCTTTTGCATTAGTGAAAGCACTGTCATTGCCAGGTCAGTTACAATCCTTGAGAAAAGATATTTATTTTCACATGTGCCTCAGCCATCTGACATTTCCATGCCAGGCACACTACGGTAATGGATACACAAGATGTTAATGGATAATTCTCTACCTGCTGTAGCAGAAACTTTGTCCTCCACCTCTTCAGAGCTGCCTGATCACAAATCTGAGATTACAAGAGAAAGCTTTCCTTTGGACAGGGCTCGAGTGCAAGGGAGTGACACCAGGACAGCTACTGAGAAACCTCCTCAGCCTGCAAGCAGTTCCCTTTTTCCCTCATCACTGGGGACAAATGACACAGACAGAGACAGAAAAACCCTTGGGTAGCTGATCCTCAATTTCTGTGGGAATTTTGTGTGTTTCCTGTCATCTGAAAACCAGGAGTAACCAGTATTACCCAGAAAAGTGATGACAGCCTGTACATCAAATATCAATAGGCTGTATTTAATACTACACCAATGATACAGTGAAATATCTTTATCAGTATATAAATATCCAAATTTGTAATTCTTCCTGATATTCTGCAAAATACAACAATAGGCAATTGCAGCATTTGAGGGAGGGGAGACAGTTGCCTAATATTTAAAACCTGCAAACTCAACAGAGAATTAATCTGAAAGGAAACTGGGTTAAATCCTTCTCCTCACTCCTCTTCCATACCAAGGGCTGCTGCCCCATGAGGGCACTGTCACCCAAAATGCTCATTCTGTTTGTCACACTTGGGTGTCATCCCCGGGGTGGTGATGGCGGTAAAATTTAGGGGCTGGATGTGATGAAAAATGATAACTTAGAACAATAGAAAAAGAAGTTTAAAATTTGCTTAGAATTAAAAATGAAATCAATGAACAAATTCCACAGGCAAGTCTGAGATGCCTGTGTGAAGAGGGACATTCTATTTTCTTTAACTATAAATGCTCACAGTAGGCTGACATAAGACAGGGCAATTCTTGACAGGACTTACCTTTTATTCTCACAGTACAAAGAGGCAGCACCACTTGTTCCTCTCGTGAGAGCAGAAATCAGGTGCCTGTTTGGTGGAAGAAGTTGGGTTACAGGGTCTGACACTGCATTTTAGCACTGCCAAGGTCCTCAGCCTTGTGAAGCTGCTTTCTGCAAGTCTGTAGTGTCATCCTTCCCCCAGCCACAGGCTGCATGCAGCTGCCTCTGGGAATGACTGTATTTTAAAAATGGGCTCTAAGAATGAATTTTTATTCCAGTTTGGCATTCGAGCTCCAGAAGTGAAGATCAAAGGGCAATCTAAACACCACCCCAAGGTATGCAGGCGCTCCTCCCATTGAAGTCACCAAAGAGTTTGGTCCAGAGTATGTTACTTTTCCTTAGACTAATTAATTTTTACAGACTAATTAATACACCACATTGCAGGTTTGAATTAAATGCTCCAGTTTCGTTTGGTGTGTGTTTTCTTGGAGGAGAATTTGCCCATATTCTAAACAGTGCTTATTAGCAACATGAACAAAAAGACCCAAAACCTTGCAGCACTCATGTTAATCTTAAACTACAAACTCTTCTGTCACTGGGACTCCCTTTCCTCTCTGCAGAAGTGCTGAACTCCCTTTAGTCTCACACACCAGTGCCAGCCGCCTAGAAACACTTTTAATTAATGTATATTTTTGTTCTGGAGGAAAAAAACATGGGTTGTGCTGATCACCCTCTTAAAGATTTTAATCCCAGCAGCAAAACAAGCTGCTTGTCTAGAGAAGGATCTGTGAAAATGGAGACTGAGGCTGGGGCCTCAAAGCTGCAACCTGGGCTGCAGAATTTGTGGTAATGCTGTAATACAACAGCAACAGAATGAATAAAGCCCTGGTTTAAAGCCTCTGCTCCAATGTCCTGTTACTCTGTTTTGTTCAGATGTCATCAAAGCAGAAAGAATATGCTCCTACATCACTGATGGTTGGTCCTGGTAGATTTTTCTGAACGTCAGCAACTGCATTTATTTATGCCTGGGACTCCTGCCAAGCTGGAACCAGTAGCCAGGTAAGTTCACTGGTGTCCTGTTTTCACCAACTCTTTGCTGCACTTTTTTGTCCAAATGGAAAGGCTTTCTCAGGAGCTAATCCAGGCATAAAAACAACCACAATCCCTTCCCCAGCCCCCTCCCCAAGCAGCTATAACAGGCTTTATAGGAAACACAGGATTGCTTTCCAAATTAAACTTGCCAGAATACAGCTGCTGAATTGTTGTAGGTGTCCCCCGCCCTGATATTTTGTGCAAAAGAATTCTGCCATCAGAGAGAAGTTGTTTCCCATTATCCCATTCAGATCCAAGAGCACAGTCCAGGTAATTTGTACTGGACATGATTTTATTTTCCACATCAGGAAAGTGTCTACAAAAATTTTAATGGAACTCCTAGAAATTAAGCATCAGAAAAAGGGATACAACACCTACTATGGTTTAGGTTAGAGTGTTTTCACCTACATCCTGTGTTGGGTTCCTCAGAGTTAAATATACACCCAATAAAATAGAATTCAAGAGGCAGCTCTGGTTTACTTTTTGTCCGACCAGCTGCAAGAAAATACATGGAAGTGACTTCAGAAAACTTTGCTTATACACTAAAACAAATTATCCATGTGTTTTTCTGATGTCTTTGCATTCAAAACCCCAGTAGAGTTTATGCATTAATGGACGAGAAATTAGAAGAAAGCCCCACACTTTGACGTGAAGCATGTGCTTGGAAATACTTGGAAACTCAGCACTTACAATTCTCAGCAATAATGCACTGAGGAATATTTCTTCTTAAAACCAAGACCCCAGTTAAGTGTTTTCAAGAACAACATCATTGTCTCCACAAAGATAACTGAGTCCTCATTATTTACAATCGCTGAAATATTCAAGATTGCTGGTATGGGGGCGAGCAGGAGGAGATTGTTATTTTATTTTCAAGAAGGTAAAACACTTTTTCTAAAAAGAGATTATAAAGGACCCTTTCCAGTAGGTGGATTTTTTTAATATTTTAAAATTTTTTTAGCTTTACTTTTTTTAAAGACTTCCCTTGGAATCTAGCTATAAACTTTTTTTTACTTCAGAGCATTGACACTTCTGTATTTCCATGGAGAAGTATTGCAAGATTGCTCATACGGGCAAGGTTTTGTTTCAATTATCAGTAAATTTCCTTGAATTCTGGACAAAAAAAAAAGAAAAAGATTCTTTTGCTTAAGCTAGGGAAGTAATTCCTGTTATTTTCCACTGCAGTGATTTTTGCCTTGGACCTGCAATTCGTTATATCACTGTGGAAGAAAATTGCAAAGCTCAACCTTCCTGCAGCTCTGCCAAACTTCACCATGTCACTGAGAACCTGGCAAACTTTTCCTTTTGCCTTTCAGCATCTCTCTCCCCTTCCCACTCACCAGCCACCCTTTAAACTCTGCTTGTGAGCCATGCTTAACCCCAAAACTGAAGCCATTTCCAGCTGACCTGGACTTTAAGGAAACTAATTAATACAAATGAGAAACAAAAAAACCCATAGCCCTTCAATTTTGACAAGCTAACTCAAAGAATATGAAGGCCTTGCAAGACAAAAGGCATGAGAAGGTCTCTGCAGCCACTGGTTCCCATTGATAAATACTTATTATCTTACCAGCTGGGAGACAGCCCCCATTCCACCTCTTCCCCTTTCCATGGCTCTTGCATAACACAGCTTCATTTCATTTCTGAAAGAACTTTGTTTACCAAGAGGAAAAGCAAAAAGAATATGTTCTGTCACCTCTATGCTAAACCTATTGTCTCCTTCCTAAAAGCAATCATCTTTAGATATTAAAATGGCATGATCTGGGTATTGCATAGCATTTCTTCTAATCTGCCTGCATTGCCAATTCAGTTCACAGATTGCATTCATTCTCCTTCGAAAAGCTTACATTGTTGAGTCAGAACTTTCCTAAGAAATAGAATTTGCTCACATCAGCCTGGCTGACGTGAGGCAAGGACAAAGCCAAGAGCAGAGGAGGGACTGTGCTTTGTAAGGGAGAATCAGGGGCTGCAGCTCATTAGGGCATATTTTCGTATTTTGGAACAATTCAAGTCAAACAGCAGAGATATACCAATGTTGCTTTTTGTTTTCTTTCAAGTCATGAAGTAAGAGCAGTGAGAAGGGCACAGAGCATGAGCCACAGTTAAACACAGGGATGGAAAATGCACTCTGCCAGAAAAGGGGAATAAGTAAGAGAGAAATTTTCCCAGCTCTTGTCCCAATCTCTTTCCTACTGGTCCATATTCTGCTTTTTAGACTTACCTCTAAAAGGGGCAACTCTTAAACTCCCATTCCTAAACACAATAATTTTGAGGGTTTTGAGGTTTTCATACAACCTAAAACTTGTGAGGCAGTACAAAATACTGTTCTGCTCTACAGGAAAGGAAAGCATCCCTTGGACTGGATCTTCAGCTCAATTCCTGTGAGCATTTAGGGCACTGAAAACACAAGATGTCTCTATGTGTGTGTCCATATCCAGCCAGCTGAGCTTTCTGTGTTGCACAGAATAACTGAGCCCACTGACCAAACCCTTTTATTCAAACCCTGAGCTCTTTATTTGGGGTGCACAGAGTAAAGTAAACCAGCACAGCACTGTGCACAAATTCTCCTTTCAAATCTCCCCTGAGGCAGGTGGCCCCTTCCCCTGGCTTTATTTCTGTCTGCAGTGTGGCAAACAGAATTTTCCCTGTGATACAGCTCCAGCTCCACGTTAGAGCCTTGCTGGGGAAGCACAGAGCAAGGGCAATGGCACTGGAGTTGTTGAAGGGAGCAATTCAGAGACATCATTCTCTATTAGTGCATGCCACTAATACCAACGTAAAAGCTGTCATGGATCACCCACCTACCCTAGAGAAGGTGTTCACAAAGACACATTTTTAATTTTGCACACTGTAGCATCATGCAGGGCTCACAAAGCAGCAGAGCTGCACCTCTAATTCTTATGTGTACTCCCAGACAAACGATGCAGCTTTCTTTATGACATCAATTTATTTTTCACTTTGCAATTACGTAAAAACAGCAATAACATGGGAAGAGAGATGATGTGACGGATCCTAGTGCTGAATTATTCATCGCCCTTCATCTGCTGACTTCACATCAGACAGCTCCCAATGCACCCTGCATAAATCACAGTGGATCTTTCCTTGCCACAGCCACTCTAAGATCCCATCTTGTGCTTTTTCACCTAAACACCATAGGATAATGGTCTTTTCTGAAGGAGGGGACGTGCATACATTGATTGGGAAGGAGGTCTGTGTCCTGCAGTCATTGATGTCTGGTGAGGAAGATGAGTAATGCACTGGAAAAGATCCATCAGATACATAGGTTTTAAATGGAGAAGTTATTTTATGTACATAAGTCTAACTGTATGGTGAGTTTTATAAGCACGTAATTTTGTATACCTGATGTTCAATATCTGGTAAACTGTATTACCTCCCAGAGCTCAGTCTCAGACAGAAATACTACAAGATTTTGGGGAAAATTGAGAAATTAATTTCATAGTCTCTGTTTTCAATGTGTTTATTTATTTATTTGCTATATCCTAACAATTGATCTGGTGAACTTCAATTCCACTTTAGGGAAAAATGGCCAGAGTTTGTTGAATCACAGAACATCCACAATAAAAACTGCAAACTGCAAAGGAGTGTGTTAACCTTAATGAACATTCTAATGAGTTTCGTGCCATGCACTTGGCTGGTCTCCACACCAGTGAAGGGTTAATCCATGTGCTTCATTCCAGCTTTTCAGGCCCTTGGGCTGGGTAATTGCTGCTGAATGTGAACTCTTGAGGGATTTGGGTTTTTACTACCCTGCCCTCACAGGCTCTATTGCAGTGAGAACTCTTCTCACATTCTCCCTAGGTGCTATCCCCAACACTAGGGTAAGTAGTAAAACCAACATTCTCAAGAAATTCCCATCTTTCATTAGCCAACCTCCTCACCAGAAAATTTTTAAAGGATATCTGGACAAGCTGCACTTTTATTTTGCCACAAAACAAATGGATAAACATCCTCCTTTCTCCCCATTTCCCCTCAAGCTACTTCTGAGGCCTCCCCAGATGAGGAGGGTGACAGGAACAAACTCTCTGACCGTGTCAGAACTGTGGTGCCTCAGCTGGGCTGTGGCAACCACCCCTGTGTGAGCTCTTTGGGCAGCTCCAGGTGTGACACCCCAGCAGCCACAGCAGCCCAGCTGCCATGCCAGAGCACACTGAGCCACATTTAATGTCTCCAAGGCTTAGGTTCCTCTTTTAATTCATGTACAACCTCATGTCGTAGCCTGGAGAGCTGCCTACAGCAAGGATCAGCTTTCAGCCACTTGGGCAATTTTGTTCTCCACGCTGCACCACAGCTTTTCTGGCTGTGGTTCTCCCTGCTGACAGAACATTTGCCTCTCTGAAGCTTTGCACTGGAATTTATTCCCTATTATCAGTATTTGTAATGTGGCAACTCTGCTCCATCAGCCCTAAAGCAGCACAGAGTAAAAAGAGGGTTCCTGCATGAGAGAATTTAGCTCTGCTCTTGCTTACTTTAATTTGTCTGCCTGTGCCAGGAGCAGGAGGATGTAGAAACAACAGGATATCAAAAAACAAGTGGAAAAGCAGTGAATCCTCAATGGATGCTTTGCTGTCACAGACTAAATACTTTTCAGGAGAGTCTGGGACAAGCATAAAACACAACTCTTGTTTTACCCTATATTTTGTATATATTATGATTTAACAGCTCGTGTATGACCAGAAAAGGTGATATCTCATAAATATGTATGAAAAATATATGCAACATCAAATCAACTGTCAATATTACTCCATCTTTTATAATTTTGTTTGTTTATTTGGTGTTGGTAGGGTTTTTGGGGGGTTTTTTGTTTGGGTTTGTTTGGGGGTTTTGGGTTGTTTTGGGTTTTTGGGTTGTTTTGTTGCTTTTTGGTGTTGTTGTTTTTGGTTGGTTGTTTTTTTAAATAAAAATTCAGAGCAAATAAGGGACCTGGGGAGAGGGAGGCCATAGCAGACCTAGAACAAGGTTCCAGGTCCCTCAAGTCCTAGCCCAAGGCTTAAACTAAGGGGGAATATTCATGTGCATAAGCATTTGCAGGATCAGGGCCTGCAATTGCATTCCAACTTGGATGTAATCCAGCTTGGATGTAATTTAATTTACTCATGAGATCTCAGTTAAAAAATGCTGGTTTCATGAAAATATAACATTACTATTGATTTTTTTTTTAAGCTGTGAATTGGGCAAATACAGACGTAAATGAAAACCACAAAATACTTGAACAGATGCACAAAGGACAAGCAGTCACCAGACTAAAATCTTTGGAAAGTTGCTTTCCCCACCCCTTCTTTCTTTTTCTGTATTTTATTAACATTTAGGAAAGAAGAAAATATGTATTTCTGTCCTCTTCATTAAAAATATCACAAGATTCATTAAAATAAATATTTGGAAACCTCAAAACTCTTCTCCATTTCAGTGAATACCTGAAATCAAATGCCTCTGATTAAGCAGAAAAGGGATGAGCTGTTATGTGAAGCTGACAACAACAATTGTGAGCTGAAGAATGGCAAGTTCATTGCAAGTAGCTGGTAATGATTTCATGAAAAGGATTAGAGAGCTGGAGAGGGGGGGCCAAGCTGAACTTTGTTTATAGAAATAGAACCAGCTGGGGGGTGCAGGGAGATCCCAGGAATTTCTAGGATCCTGAAGACAGGAGGAGAGATGGGGCTTCTGCTCTTGCAAGGCAACTTTGTCAGAAAAATGCTTCAAACTTGGCTGTTTACCATCAAATACTAATTTCTTAAGTGTAAGCTACTCCCATGGATGGCATGGGGATTTTTTTGGCTACTCAGAAGCACCAAGTGCAGAAAGGTCCCCTCCCTCTCATTACAGAATTGCAGCCACAAGGAAATGAAAAGGACTCTTCATTAAAATGTTTCTGTGCAGAATTTCTCCTTCTTGCTCAACCAAACTACAAAACCTCCAAAATTATGGTTTCAAAACCAGAAAGCTGTTCCATTTCTTCTAACAACCCAAAATTTCCTCTCAAAAGCCTAACTATTGCTTCTGGGAAATTCTGATTAACTGAATAGCCATTTTTTCATTAAAACCAGCTTTAATGCAGAATTATTTAACCATTCCTAAAATATACACTTTTACAAATCAAATATATCACATCTAGGAACCAAAATATTAATTTGGAAACTTGACCTACTTAAACAGGCTTGGAAAATATAAGTTGGCTTTGTTCCTTAAAATAATTGTGTTGACATTTTTATTTTTAAATATGAAAACGTAGCGTGTTTTAGCCCTGTAGATAGTAAAATGGTTCCAGCCATCCATTCTAAAATCAGTTTGAATGGACTGCACTGAAAGAATGTCATCTGCTCAAACCAAAATGTTTCCTTGAATGATTGAAAGGTATTGATCAATAAGGACATGGATGTTATTGATGGTGCTCTCAGCATGTGCTGAAGGATCCTCTTTGAACCGAGCACAGGTTTATTCTGTAATCAGCTTTTATTTTCTCAAACTTTTGACTTTGCAAGGAAAGAAACAGAAGAGGTCTAAGGATAGCTGTAAAACAAAGCAAGGAGGGTGCTGCAGAGCACAGAGTGGGTTTACAGCCCTGTTGAGACTTCTTCCCTCTGCTCCCCTCTCCAGGGCTCCTCAAGGCATGGAGCCTGCACAATTTACAAATCACTCCTATTGCTTTAGCCTCTTAATATCACTAAATCTCTTTCTCCCTTCCCTTTTCACCCCCTCCCTCTCTTTCCCTGCACTATATTTATATCTGGGAGGTTGCATTCAAGCTCTTGGATATGATGTTTCCTGTGGAAACCTTTGAATTATTTCAACAATTTCACAGCATGCTGCTTTTCTCTCCTGTCCCTCGCTGCCTTGTTCTGGTGATTGGTACTAACAGTAATAGGGAAAATGGTAAAGAAAACAGTGCCAAGACCAGCTCTGCCAGAGGAATCCTAAGGCAGCCCAGAGATCTGATTTCAATTACATCTGCTCAAGGGAGAGCAATCCTGCAGCAGGGGATGGATCCTCTGCTGGAGTCAGTTCCTTTGGGCTGGGGCTGCTGCCCACACTGGGCTGCAGGATTTGCCCTCAGACCCCCATTGCCCCTCCAAACCCCTCATTCCAGTCCTGTGAACAGCAACAGGTCGTTTGCTGGACTCCACTTTGCATAAACTCTGCCAACAAGCTGCACTGTGTCTAAACCCTTTGAATATTTTTAACGTGGATTCCAGAGGCCAAGTATGCTCACACACAGATTTTAGAAGAAATTCCCAGCTTCTCTGTGTGAAGATAACTAATTGTGAGCCCCAATCCTTACTCGAAGAAAAAGGTTTTGTGCTGGGTTGTTTGGTTTGGTGTGGTTTTTTATTTTTTTTTTTACTCCTCTGAATGGAGACTATGATTTCCTGCTTTCTTTTAAATTTTTAATATTGCGCTTTTTAAAACTTTCAAACTATTGATTCTCTTGCTGTAAAGTCCAGAGTTTCCTATGAAAGGTAATGAAGTGAGAGGCAGAATTAAGAATGCCCAGATGTGTTGTAGCTTATAAGAACAGTTTACAAGGAAAATGCAAAACTGCCAGCAGACCAGCGACGGGTTAGCTGTCTATATAAATATATTGTGCAGGAAACAAATCACCAAGCCTGGCTTCTGGACTTTGGTCTGGGGCATGCAAGCTCAGCTGCTACTGCCTGTGCTGACAAAATGAGAATATGCTGTTTTTATGATGGTCCAGAGCAGTTTATGCCAATCCTCAGTAAGGAAGCTGTGGTTGTTTTTTAAAGCATATGAAAGGCTCTTAATTGCACAGAGGGGCTGGTTTGGACCTGGAAGAGGTAAGGAAAAAGGCATGGATCTCCTGCTTGCTGTTAACCCTTTTCTCCTGGGGTTTGCAAGCCCTTCTTTTCCCTCCTTATCCCTGTTTTGGAGCACTAGGCCACATGGCAGATGAATTTGGATCCCTGCAAAAAATCTGCTGCAACATGGAATTCCTGATTTCCAAGATTTCCTGCTAATTTCACAAAGCAACTTCTTGTATAAGTACAATCCTCCATGGGTTGCGTCGGAAGGCCCAGGCACTCATTCACACGTGTTATTAGGTTGCAACAGAAAGAGTCTGAAATATATGCAACAGAAACATACACATTCCCAGCTTTCCCTTAAATTAAATTTCCTATCCTATTCCTCATGTGAGTATGGTCATTTTTAATTTAAATTTGTTAGAAATAGACATTAATTTTAAGGCGATTTCATAAATCCCATGCCAATGTTACAAAGCAAGCATGTAAATATGTCAGTTTGCAGAAAGCCAGGCTTCAAAAAAAACACAGAAGAGCATAACACTGCTGACATTCCCATCATAGGCTGAAATTTCTCTCCAAAGCTGCTTTCTGTCTCGGTGGCAAGGAACCATTGCTGAACAGAAGGATAAACAGCGTGCACAACCTCTGGGGCTCCGCAGCTGCCCCACACGAGGGGTCCAGCCCCACTCCTCGCACGGGATGGGGCTGCCTTGCCCACAGGATCACCCAGCTCAGAGCCATGGCACACCATCCCTGCTTCCTCTCAGAGTTTACAGCTGCACGTCCCTGGCAGCCCCAGGCAGGGGAGAGAACGAGCTGTGTCCTTGTGCCTGCAGGTGTGGGGCTACTGCTGCTGCTGCCCCTGCGGAGCTCTGCCCAGAGATGGGTGAGGGATTTAAGATAACAGGGAATAACAGGGATCTGTTCCTTCCCTTTCCCATCATTTCCAGACTCTCTTGGAGCACTCTGCTCCCAAGGGTTGTGCCAGTGATGGGTAACAGGGCTGGATACCCTCTCTGCTGCACAGAGTGAAGGGGTGGGAGTGCTTTGCTACAGGAAATAGGCACAAATTCAAGGCACATTGCTGTGCCACTGCAGAAAAAACCCTCCCTTTAGGTTGTTCTGATGGCATTCAGTGCTCACACCCTCTCTGCTCAGGCAGGTCAGGGGGTGGGGAGCTCACCTGCAGCACAGGGACCTCTGTGTGGGTGCTCCAGCTTTCCCCATCCTCTGCTGCCACACACTTCCCATTGGGCAGCGTTTGGAGACAGCAGCAAAAAGAGGCACCACAGAACTCGTCCTTTAAAATTTTAGAGGCTGAGCTCATCCAGAGAGAGCCCTTCCACTGTCCAGCTTTGGTTCCCTTATTTACAGAGCAACTTTCATTTCTATTGCCCTCCTCCCTGTTGCTATTTATAATATAGGGAAGTCTCCCTGAGCAGCCAGGGTGAAGTTTTCCTGGGCTGCTCAGCCCCTTGCACAAGGGCTGCTTTGTGTCCCTTGGTCAGGGCTGGCCATTTGGGGAAGCTGTAGGTCTGTAAGAAACGACAAAAATTTACAGGAGAATGTGCTTAACATTTTGTTGCAGCCTTTGAAAGCCTTTACGAGAAGCAAAGTATTTGGAGCAGATAACCCAGCCATGCATAGACTCGGCTGGGATTTCCACCAACATATTACTCTAATTTTCTCCTTTCCTATTGATCTGCAGGGTACCACCTCTTCAAACCCCAGACAAATTGATCCTCTGAGTAACATCTGTGCACACTATTAATCTTTTTCACACATCTGATGTTCCACATTACTGGACACAGGACACACACTATGACTCAAGTGTTAATCAACTAATACCTGAAAATTAGGCTTGTGTCTACTGTATAAACATTGACAGACTATCTATCACCTGCCCGAGTGAATAAATGAATTTTGCCTTTGTTGCATGCACTGTAGCACTCAGGGGCCTGGAATATTTGCTGTGCTTGGAGGACATCACACAGAGAGGCCAAAGTGTAGCATGGGGCACAGACAAGGGGGGACAGCAGGCCCCACCTACCCCAACAGACGAAGTAGCTCCCATTACAGCAACAGGCTTCTCCCAGTGTATTTTGGAGCAAAAATAAGGGTGGAAATCCATTGGTCAGATGGGCTAAGGCCACTCCACTCATGTCCCAGGCTACCATCCAATTTGGGTCTCAGAAGGAAAATGGAAATATTTAAAGTGTCATTTGCACCATATTTGATTTTCCTGCACATCAGGTAAATTCTGGATATTTGGCCTGGTCCAGAACTTGCACCACCACTACCAAACCCCATTTCAGTATTCCCTGGCAGGCATTAGGCACTGTTTGAAACACAAAACCCTGGGCATGGCTCTGTCTTTCTATTTTGTTTCTTTTTTTCTCCCCTCTGTAACCACTGAAACAGATGGCTATTTCTTCCTAGGAGTTGGTAGAGCAATCTGATTGCAGTGTCTGATTGTGATCATTGCTGACTCTGACACCCTCCTGGCAGGCTCCTCTCTTCTGTTCCGCCAACTTCCATTTAACAGAAAAGGAAAGGGGGGCAGAGGACAGGCACAGCTGAAAAACACAGAGTTTGGGTCCCTGCTCAGGCCAGGCTGCAGCAGATCAATGCCCCCACCCTCAGCAAGTGAAAAGCCAGAAAGATTCTGGCTGAGTTTAATAAAATGCAGTTGAGGCTTTGCTGCAGCAGTGTCTCTGGGTAGGACAAAACTGCTTGAATCATCTTTGTTCTGATTTTTTTCTTTTTTAAAGCGGTTTTCTTGGAAGGAGAAATTTACCCAGGGAGGGTCTCTTGTGACAACTTCCTGAAAGCATCTAAAAATTTCTGGAAAATTAAATCTATGAGGTTATTTGGCAACTAAAAAGTGAAACATTGTATCTACGGAAATTAAGCTGTTGGGTTTTGATGGATGCCTGAAAGCTTTGAGAGAAAAATACCAATGAAAAAACAACCTTTGCTAGAAACAAAAATAATTTCCTCCTCACCAGGAGAGATTAATTCACTTACATTCCGCTCTCAGGCTGGAATTCTTCATGCTCCATCTTTTTCTAATAGTAATTTTTTTTTTTTTGTTTTGCAAAGCTGGGCAGAGGCCCCACAATAAATGGGGAAGGAGTCAGACTGAAAGGATCCACACTAAGGGTTGGTGAAAGGGGGAAGAGCAGGTTGGGCTCTACAGGTCAGTCAACATAGCTGTGAACCAGGTGAAAGAGATGCATCTCTCATTCAGATCATTCTAATTTCACTCATTCTTGGATGCAGTCACTCTGGAGATGCTAATCTCCCTCCTGACTTTGTAGGAACCACAACCAGGAATACAGGCACCTCAGGTAAAAAAATCACAGTGAGAGGAGTGGTTTTCTATGCTTCTACCTTCTCACTGACCCTCCCCATGCAAGTGCTCCCCTTCCTGCACTTTGGCAAATCCAGTCTTCACTGACGCCTCCCATCAATATGGGAATACAGAGAATGACAAAATTAAAACATTTCAGCAGCAGGTAAAGAATAACAGCAATGTTAAAAAGCCCAGAAACCTCAATGGTGAAGAATATAAGACACTTTCACATTTATATATTTGTACTGACACATGCGCCCTACAAAATTGGGTATTCCATGTAAAATGCTCCATGATGCCATAAAGACACTGCAGGTGTTATAAATTCAAGCTCTTAGAAGTGCAGAGAATTCACCCTCCAGATCAGCTGAAGTTGAACATGAGGGACATCAAGGAAGCCTTTAATGAAGTATTTTCATGCAGTTACTTCATGAGAAAACATGAGAGCTTATATAAGAGAAAGAGCTTATATAATTCAGAAAAATCCAAATTTTTCCATAAATTATGTTTCAGGCTAGAGAACAATGCAGCTAAAACAGCTCTGCAGGTGCCTAACCTGGTTATCTGCTACCTGGCAGATACCCCTGTTATTTGCTACCTCTTTTGCTCTGGCTCAGACCACTCTTGTGCTTTGGTCAAGCTCCTGGAAGAGAACCTATGTGAAACTGAGCCACTCAAAGAGGGCACTGAACAGTTTTTCTCCCCCTTAAATCAGGGAATGCTGTCCCATTTAGGTGGTGGTATGGAGGGATAGTAGTGACATCATCCATTTTTTTTTAAAAGAAAATGTTTGGCAGATGAAAAATCTCAGCATGAGTAGGCCAAGGTGCAGAGAGGAGCCACGAACCAGCCCTGTGCACAGCGCTTTCTGTTAGCGAGGAACAGCCAATAAATCTGCCCAAAACTCATCAAAAACTGCCCAAAAACATCAAAACCCTCTCCACTGCACCAAATATCAATAGGATGGGCTTACCTCTCCCCAAGAATCAGCTGGGGAGTCAAAGGATTCCACTGAGAAGCCAAGCAATGAAAATTAGACAATATCAACTTTATGCCTGTATCCCTCACAGCCCCTCACGCCCACAGTGTGCTGATCTGCAGCCGGGTTGATAACAGACAAAAAGGGAAAACATTCTTTAAAATCTCCTTAATTGCCTGTACCTCCCCTCCACACACCCCAGAGAAGGGTTCCTGGCATCAGCTGATGCAGGAGGTGAACCATGAATAAACAGGTTTCGCTCAAAGTAATTCCATTAGGGCCTGAAATGACTGGGCGAAACCTGAGTAGGGGAAATCGTTGAGAAACCCAGCAGCTGGGCTCCATGACATCACTCTCAGGAATCAAAGGGAACAAGCCTCTAAGTTATGCAGAAAAACCCTGGTTTTGTTTGTCTGCTTACAGAAGTGCAGTTTGCTTTCCAAATGATTGAAAAAGAAAAAAAAAAACCAGGAAAAAAAAAAGGAAAAAAAAACAGTTTTGAAAAATTTGGTCCTGGTATTTTGTTCTTTTAGGTAAATCGTTTTGCATTTATCAAAGCTGACAAGGAAATAAAATGCCTGAAATCCTTTCTGTTTGCTGTGCATGGAGACGAATTATTGCAGAAGCAATAGTACCACATGCTGCCAACAAAAATACAGTAATGCAGGATCTAAAAAATTATGGAAAAAGAGGGGTGCAGTGGTTAACATCTATATTATTGCTGCTTTCATTTGTTTGCATGCCTTGACCTTATTGGAGAGCTTATCAGGAACTAGTTCTACGCAGTCATCACGTTTATTGTCAAGGGGTATCAGCTAAATGACAAATAACTGCTTTTGGAGTTCAAAGAGCAGAAAAATAACACAAGCCAGGATATTTACTGCCTCATGTTTAACTCACTCGCTTGTGTCTTACTCCAAGATGTGCTTGAATGTTTTAGCCATGGCCCAGAAGACAAATCAGAAATCAAGGGAGGATTATGGACAGACAAACCTTCTGGTTCCTTCGTGCTCGGTAGCATGGGTATGAGAGGAGATTGTTTCAAGGTAGAGCACTCAACTATTTAGCAAAAAATAATTTCCTAAATAAGGCCATTCCTTACCCTGGAGGAGCAAAAAGACATTTTTGATGGATTTCTTTTTTTTCATAAAAAACAGCAGAGAAGAGCTATGAAGTCAGAGAGCTGGGATGGGATTTGTGCAGCTGGAAGCATCACCTGGGCTCCCCCTTCATCATGAAGAAGAAAATAGCATCTCCTGGAACAACCAAATCATCTCCTTCTTGTAACCAAAATGCACCTCAGAAAGGTGACATGAACACCTCCAGGAGAGGTGAGCTCCCTCTGGATTACACAGAGTAACAACTGGACACACAGTCCAGACAACTGCAGTAGAATTTTTTTGGCAAAAACTAGAATAAATTACTGCTGCCTTCAGTGTGTGTGTAACACAGAGGACAAGCTCCCGCAGTGCTCCTTGCTCCATGATTTCTCTCCTGGTGGAGTGGCCACCCCCACATTGCTCTCCAGCCTGCCCAGCCTCGTGTCCCTGGTTTCTGTTTCCTGGTTTGGCTCCTGCCTCACACTGTGCCACCCTTATTCCAGTTTACAAGACTACAGCCTCAAACACGTTATCATAAAAAATTGTCCACTGTAAAGATTTGCTCATAAAAAAACCCAGCTCTGTTCACAAATAAATTAAGAATGTGCTTAAACCCCAGTGAAAGCACTGGAACATAAGCATGTGCTGAAAGCCTTTCCTGAACAGGGGCCTATCGCCTCCCTCTTCCCAAAACCTACTTTGGTTGAGCTCATATTTCTTGTTGGCAAGAACTTAAAAACAAAATGAAGGAAAAAACTTTTCCCATAAAAGTTGAACTTAATAGACCACTCCAGCATCCTTAATTGCCATATTTTTGTGTGTTGATGCAAATAATTATTAATGGACTGTTTTAAGGGAAAGGCTATATTTCATATCAAAAATACATCAAAAAATGAGTTAGCGCTGTTGTACATCATAATGCTTTGCAAAGTTAATCAACCTAGATAGTTGGAATGTGGGAGAATGTTTTGTTTCCAAGTGGAAAATTATTACAATATCCAGGGGGTTGTTGTCTTGCCAACTGACTTTTAATCAACTCTTTTTTTTATAAAGAATGAAGGCCATGAAACATCTGAAAACTGCAAGCAACATCTTCACTCAAAAGAAGAAAAAAAGGAAAAAAAAACAACAAAAAAAACCCAAACTAAGGCAGATTTTATTTTTTTTTAAGCGGGTGAAGGAATCCACTGCTGTAATAAATGTATCCACGTATTCCAAGTATAACTTGGAGCCAGCCTAGTTATAAACTCCTTAAGATCAAGGTTCATCATAAAACTGGGCCCTACCTTTATTTTCGTAGTACTAGCGGTTGCCACTAGAATTCCTGAACCCCTTCTTCACGCCATCTGGAATACATACATGAGCAAGTTTATGATGAAAAATATACTGTGCACAAGAGCTGGGCTCTTTCAGGGTAAAAGCAACTACAAAAGCAGTAATGTGCAGGGATTGTACATTTATTTTATTACAAGAGCCAATGTGTTCTTTTCCTTTTGGTCTAACCAGGAGAGAGCATAGAAGTAAATTTTGCTAGTGGATATGGTGGTAGGTGTGTTCAGGTTTGTTCTGTGCTTGCTGGAAATGAAAAGGACACACCTAATATCTTCATCTACTTAACCCTGTCACTGTTTAATTCATTGTGTAAAATTTCTTTCTGGGTCAGCTGTTATGTCCAAGGCTGGCCTATGGCAGGTTTTATGTCTGGTGCCACTCTTACACCTCAGAATTCATCACTTCCATTACAGAAATATTGGAACACCAGGTAGCAAAATTCCCTTTGGTGACTTCCCTGCTGCAGTTGAAAAGTGCTAAACTCTGGTCACCTTAAACGTTTGCTCACAAATGCTGCAACTCAAATCCCAGTCTGTGTGCATTACCATACTACGTTGTTTTATTCTGGGTCATTTTTTAGGGGGATCTTTTGTTTTGCTGCGGGGTTTTTAGCAACAACAGTGTGAGAGCTCCCTTTTTTCTTTTACTCTTTCAGATTCTCAGCCTGATTTTACCAACTCTTGGTAAGATCAAAATGAAGACAGTAAATCCAAACCTAAATTTCAGTTTAGGACTCCAATTCAGGAAAGTCCTGACATGTTTTATGGAAAGAGGATGTGCAATTTTTAGCCAAGTCAGTGTCCAGACATCATGTGTTGTTCTGCCCCTTGAATGGAGGCAAGTTGAACCAAGCATGTGTTTTATATCAGGTACATGCCTGAGCCCTGTCTTGAGCAATGATGGAGTTAAGCTCATGCTGAAGTCCTAACTTAAGGCTGTTAAAGGCCACTTTTCCCTCCTTCAGCTGAGAAAGATAATCTCGGCACAAATGAGCCTTTCCAGCAGGAATATCCAGTTTATCATTTCTTAGGCAAGTGCACAAGTATCATCTTTCTGATTTAGTGAAGTAGGGGAAGGACATTCTCCATCTGCAGGGCCAGATCCCACAAAGAAAGGCTCTTGTAAGAGCACGAGAATGCTGTGAGCTCCACAAATATCAGCACTCACCAGATAAGAGCCCCAGACACTCAGCTGCCTGTGCACCCTCCCTTCTCCCCATCTCTGTCTCTCTCTCGAGGCTCATTCAAGGCTCTCCTCAATCAGGTCCAGCACCAGGGAGGTGAATCAAGCAATGCCACAAATGTGTGCTGCACACAGGGAATCCACTCCTTCCTCTGCTCTTCCCTCCTTACTGGCTACCATGAATTTCCTTTCTGTCTTACTCAGAGCTCTCTGCTACGAAGCTGACACAAACATTTCACAAGGGTGAATCACATGGCAAAATAAATTCTGCAAATGCCTCGGATGCCACCAGGCCAGGGGGGCTCCTGACATCCCCAAAGCACCTGGCACACCCACAGCTCTGAAATCCCTGCAGCTCTCCCATCTCCACTGGCTCCTGCTGAAACCAGCCCAGCTCCTGGCTGCTGTGCACAGGTGTGGATGGACAACAGCAGTCCTGTTCTCAGCCAAAGCCCAGCCAAGGCCACGCACACAAAGCCCAGTTTACCAGCTGAATTCCCACAAAACACAAGTGACGCTATTCAGGGTCTCATAAGCGGTAGGTCAGGGAATAAGGTGTTAGGACTCCTAAAGTTTAGCAGGAGGGAGCTGCTTGTCCCCTGGCCATAGGCTGCCTGCAGTACTGCAGGGCTAATTGCTGCACATTCCTCAGCCATGATGTCACTGGATGCTGAGTTTTGCTCCTGTGGATGGAGGGAACTTGTGGTGTGTCTCTGAGACGCCCAAAAATACATGTGCTGACCCTTAAAAAAAAAAAAAAAAAGAAATCTTTTGCCATATACCTAGCAGAGCCAAACTAAATGAAGCTGAGGTCTCTGTCCAGCATTTGGAAGCCAGTTAAAATAGGAAATCAGTGTTTCTCTAAATACACAGAGTATATTACCTTAGTCATAAAATTGGGGACTTTCAAATCTAATTTGTTCAGCACTAGCGCTGTTGAAGGCTGGGAAGTGTTCCAGAGGAAATCACCTCCACGCAAACAGAGATTAGCAGCTCCCCATTGCAGACATATGGAAATGATTGCCTATAATCTCCGGTAATTGTGGCTGTATTACATTCAAATCCTGTTTTCAATTTTCTTAAACTTCTAGACTGATTGTGTTATTAAATCATGCTGGCTGATGTGTTTAATAAGGACCTATTAAATGTTTATAAAATTAGGGAAATAAATACGGGCTTTTAGTCAGATTGTGTGATGGATCTGGTAACCTATTGTTAAAAGTAGTGCTGGTAAAAATGTGCCTACAGAAATTAGACTTAAAGGCTCGCTTTAAAATAAGGAACCCAGTATTCAATGCAGATCATGTCCAAAATGATCTTTGCAGATGTTTAGGGTGAAGAGAGGAGCCAAATTAGAACGATCTCAGTGAGCTGTGGGAAGCAGCACTCCCTGTGCAGGGTGAGGGATCCTGGTTTCAGGCTGTGCCAGGAGGGTCAGGGTGACCATGGTGGGTCAGGGTGGCTTCCTGGGCACCTGGATGGCTCCAGCAGCAGCCCTGGGGCCGTGGGAGCAGCGGGCACCACTGAGGCCATGAGGCTCTGGTCACCTCGGAGTGCCAGCCCTGATGGACGGGCCAGAGCCTCCCACGGCCCTGCTCTCCCCTCTCCAGCACAGACATTCCCTGAAATAACTAAAGAGCTCCAAGGGACCCCGACTGAAAACTGAGCAAGGCAGAAGTTATTTTTTTTTTAAATCCAGGGACGTGTGTCTGACACAGAAGAGAGGCTAAAGGGTTGCTCCTCCTCCTGCCTTCTGCCCCTGTCCTACACCAGAGACAAAGCCTTTTTCTCACTGCTCCTCACCATGAATATCTCCTTGCAAGCCCAATGTTGCTTTTTGGAGGCAACTTTCAGCTTTTAAGAGCTACCTCTGGGCTTTTTGCATTCCCAGCTCCCTTTTACAACAGCTCTCACCTGGCTGTGGACATGCACACATTTAACTTGCTTTTCCCAATGTACACATGCTAAAGTAATTTTGTGCTCTGTCTTAAGGGCAAACATGAACCTGTTTTCTCCAGCAAATTAATCTTTTATTTTATTCTTTTTGGAGGGAGGGGGATGAAGAGTAAGGGGGATTATAAATTAATTAATTATTGAGTTTTTCAGCATAAAATGCACCGCATCATTATCTTTGCATAAACACACCATCTTTTAAAAAATATAACTAGCCCGTAACACTGCAGTTACAGAATATGATCAAGTAATGAGGAACTTGCATGGTTCACATTAGAGACTTTGAAAGGTTTGAAGAGAATTGGATATAAGGTTAATATTTGGCAGAGCCTTGTAAATAGCCTGATTGTTATTTTATATTGGCTGAAGTATAAAAATCTGTGTTGCTTGCCAGCAAAAGCCGAGTGGTGTGGCCAGGTAGTTACATGGCTCTGTTGTTCGCCTGCTTCACGTAGGAATGTTCTTGTTCTCAGTAGGTTATTTTTTGTGTGTCTGCTTATACTCAGCTAAAATAGAGCAAGGACCCAGCATGGCAATTATTTTTACTAAATTTTATTGGTCTGCCCTCAGGGGACCTTCTCCCAGTTTAATTGTTGGAGGGATTGCTGCCTTCTGGGATTTTATTTCAAAATGTTCCTGTTAGAATTTGTTTCCTTAACAGAGTAAGGGCTTTTATTTTATAAAATTTAATCCTTTTCTTCAACGCACATAAAGATGCATAAAACGGTGTATCCTGAAATTAATAGAGGTGTTTCTTGTTGCACAGATTTCTAAATTATTTGTCTAAAGATATGCTTAGAATTGATTATATTACAGGGGTATAAATCTTCTGCCCCCTCCCCTCCATGCAGGAGACTTGCAAGTGAATTCAAGCAACCCAACTACATTTTATAAGTTAAGACAAACATGGGAGAGATCATTTGTCTCTAGCTGTACATTAAATAGCTTATAATAGTTACAGCTGAGTACATGAAGTATATGTTAGAACCCCTTTGATATAAAGCCCAGCACCGGCCTACAAAGACATTGCATTTATGCCTCTGACAGGATTCACCCATAAATAATAATAGGAGAAAAAAAAATCCAAATTTATAAGCTGCTATTTCTGGGTTTATTTTTAATGTGACTGAATATTCGTCCCACTTCTCCAGCAGGCACTACATTAAGCAGAGCGTGGGCAATCTGGTTGGAATCAACTGAAAGAAAATAAATTCTGAAATGTCCCCTTGCTCAGCCATGGCTGGTCAGAGACATGGGAGAGACTTGGGACAAGCTTCACATGAGGACAAAATACCCTCCTGCCTCATCATACAAAGCAGCTGAGGAGCCACATAACCCATTTTTGCTGGGTTTAGATTAGTTGCAATATTTGTTTTTTTGGGAGGGAAACTGTCCCTTTTCTCAAACATATGGTTCTTCCCCCACGCCTTAAATTATATTTACAGGCTATGAAACCTCTGTGGGCTAAACCTCAGCTCGTGTGAATTGGCATCCTCTGCTGAAAGTAGCAGAGCAGTGCTGGGGTCTCACTCTCAGCCTCTCTGTGACAATCTACCTGCTAATTTCTTTTGGAAAGAAGAGTGGATGAGGTCAGCCCGTGTTCCCCTGCTTCCTCCTTCTCTGCTGCTTTTTGCAGTTAACCCAGCATCTGTAATTAATCTGATAGTCACCACCTCCTTCATCTTCTCCCCCTCTCCCCTCTGCGCCCTTGGGGAGGCTTGGAAGTAAAGCAAAGCAAGCTAAACACACACATGCAGGTAGCTAAGTTCACCCTGGATGTCAAAGCACCGTTTTCCACCAAAAATAAAAACAGTGTGTGGACTGAAACTCTGGAAGGTAAACAAGGCCCTTGAGCCTCTGAAAGTAAACTTACCAATTAGTGCATTAGAAAAGCCTGGATGTCTGTTGTCAGCCCTAATACTGACTGTAGCTCACATACTGGGCTCATTCATGAATTAATTGTGAAGCAGGCTTGGAACCACCAGCCCAAATCTTTCAAATCCTCCACCTCAGGATGGAAAACACAAACATCTGCCCCGTTGGCTCCACGCTTTGCAGCGTTTGCAGCGAGTTTGGGAGGCCTCACACAGCAGTCCACATCACAGAGCCACCACACGTAATGCAACATAATTTTTGCCAATTAGTTGTCTCTCTTCAGGAAAAGCCTGAGGCGGATGCAGCAGACACATCCCTAGAGAGCCTGGTCCGTCTAGGTAGGCTCGAGATCACTGGCAGATCAGTGAGACTCTGTCTCTCTCTGTGTGTGTATAAAAAGCAGGAATGGGGAGAGCTCACAATACAGCCAGTCTTCAATATTCCCAGCTCTTGCACAAGCAAAAAAAAAATAAATCAGAAATTCTCATTATTATGCAAGATAAACAAAACTCAAATGGGAGCTGTTTAAAAATTTCTTCTTAACTTGACACCAAAAGTGGAAGAGAACCAACCAGAGGAGGTCAAGTTAAAAATAAATAAATAAATAAACCCCACAATTTTCCCCCACAAAATAGAAAAATACTCGGTTCACCACTTTCACAAGCTCTTCATTGTTGCTGGTGTCAGAGCATATTCTGAGGTTGGGGTTATGGTGTGACTTCTTTTTGTGACAAGAGCATAGCAGCTGGGCTGACTAAGGGCAGGAGGCTGGGAACAGCCCCTGGGGCAGCAGCACCCTCAGTGTGGGCACCCTCACCCCGAGGCAAACTGCTCCCCATCCTGTCCCAGTTCTTGTGTCAGCAAGAAAAGGGTGGACAACCCCAGGGGATTCCTAGATTGTGAACATCCACTCGTATTCTTTGAATGTAAAAATGCCACTCAACCATCATTCAAAGTGATTTTCTGTTCCTCACAGACCATTTCTGCTTTTGGCCCAAATCTATCTTTTTGTTCCTTAGATGCTGAAACTACACAGGAGACTCTCATCCCACAATAAGCAGCAAAGTCAATGGCAATGTATCCTGGAATTATAAGTCAATGGCAATGTTTCCACAATGTTTGAACAACTGGATCATTGTGCTGGGACTGGAAAAGTCTTCTCGTGGCTCAGTGCTGCAGGGCTCCCCCCTGCCTACCCTTACACGTGGTTCCTATTAGACAAGTTAGAGGAGTGGGGAGAAGGAGGGAACAAGTGAAACAAGGTGATTCATGGAGATCCCAACCAACAGATGCTCCTGTGGAAGCTCCCCTGATTTCAAAGAGGAAGCAGTCTGGAAGATGGGCAGAACTGATGCATGATGTGCTGCTGGATTGGGAGGGAGCTCGATGAAGTTGCCATTTGAGGAGGTCCTGGGGGACCACAAGACATCTTCAAACAGGACATCCTTGGCAATAATGTCTGGGGCCTGTGCCTAAGTCAAAACCTGGCAGTTCATGCAGGAGGAACAACTAAATAAAAAAAAAAACAACACTCCCTTGGCAGGAGAAGTTGTGAGAGAGGCTTGTTTTCAGACTGGCTGAGAGAGAAAGATCTGGGTTTGAAGGCAATGCACTGGATAGAATCAAGGCTGGAGATGAGATGGGGTATGTGTGTGAGTGTGGGAAGCTGTGGTGTCTGGCATGGGTGGCTTGCTCAGGCTGCTCAGGGATGGTATGTAGCACTTTATTGCTTTGGCTAAGCTGTTCTATTGCACAAGTGACAGCTAAAGGCTCTGAAAGAGAGGGGAAGAATGGAAAAGTGAAAGGTGGGGAAGTTTCAAGTTTTATGTCAGAGCAATGTCAGGCTGGGGAAGAGAAAGGAATGATGTAATAAGTGGGAGAGAGAGGGAGAAAAGAGGTTAATGGGAAACAGTAAAATTTCAAATGCAGTATTTTATTACAGTATTGAAACTGATCCTTACAGTTTAACAATAGGACTGGCATGGAATAGCTTAGTGGTGTGAGCCCGCAGTGCCAGGAGGATTTATGATTTTTTTTTATTAATTTTAATATTGCAGAAGGAAAACCTCAGTCTTGTTTGGGTTGACAAGCCTCAAGCCTGGTAAACTGGAGTATGCTTGGAAGTGCTGTCCACTGGAAATCTGCCTGGGCTCCAGGGGAGGGAGCCAGGGCTGTCGGGTATTTAATGGAGTCTGTTGTTTCCTTTAAAAGCAAGAGAGGGAAAGAGGCAGAGAAAGGAGAAGCAGAGCTACCTGTGGTCAGCCATTGAGTCCTCCTGGGGAGGAGACTCCCACTGGAGGTGCCTCTGCAAGCAGGGAATCTTCTCCAGGCTGCCCCCAGCCCATCTACAAATGACAGAGATGCTGCCAGAAAAGCCCTGTGAGCCCAGACAGGGTGGAGCTGGGCTCTTTATGAATCTGGTTTGTGGCCCAGAGCACTGTACAATAATAAGCAGCTTGTGTGGTCGTGGGAGGCTTTTGTGAGTCTCAGACACAGAGATTGAAATTGTTTCCTGTGCTGATGGTCAGCTCTGGGTCTGTGTCAGTCCCATGTATACCCATAGCCCCCAGGGATGTTCCAGGCCAGGGTGGCTGTGGACAGGAATGCAGGACAGGAAGGAACATCAAACAGGGAGAGCTGCAGGGGCTGGAGAAGCCCAAAGATGAGGGAAGAAGGTAAATTGTTCGGAGTATGGGCTTGAAAATAGGCTTAGAGGGTTCCTGCATGTACAGATTATCATATGAGGCAAAAGGGATCGGGAGGGCAATCTTGGATTGAACATTTTCATCACTTGTGAGTCCCAGTAAAGTCTCCAGGCATCATCCCCCTGGACCAGCCATACCCTGCGCTCCCAGAAAGACCCCCACAAGAAAGTACAGACAGCCCCACTCTGCTGCAGGCATGGCAAGGGGTACTAATGTAACCAGGAGATACTTAAAGTTTGAATAAGGAGATATTTATTCAACGAAGCACTTGGGACATTAAGTTAAAATGGCCAGAAAAATTAAGAATTATACTCTGTGACATACAAAAAAAGTATTGCTATTTTTGTCCTATTGCATAGCAGAAGGCACAAAGATGTGTGCATTTCAGTGGGAAGAATATTTCCCAACACTTTCATGAATCCAAAGGAGGCAAAGCAGAAGGCTGCTCTCTCCTTGTCCTGCTCTTGCAGGGATGACACAATCCTGAGGTTAAATTCCAGCTGGTTACCCTGTCCCAAAAATAACCAGCTCCTGAAGGCACCAAGACAACAGGGAAACTCTTTAGCTGCCTCTGCTGCATCCTGGTTTTGATCTGTTTATAAAAATAGACAAGTAAATGAAAACGTGAGTCCCGTGCCATCATAACCATTGCTTCTGGGAGGAGCAAGGGAGGTTTTGGTTCAGTGGGGCGGCAGACAGATGCCCTGAGGTAATGTACTTAGTGAAGAGAAGGCAAATAGAACAGCCAGGAGAAATGTGTGGGACCCGGGCCACCTCCCAGAGGCGGTAGAGGGAGTTTCCCTGAGCCTCTGGCACAGGGACATCCATGCACCGTGTACACAGAGACAGATACAGCCTGCAAAGGCTGGCAGGGATATTATGACTGTGAAAATCTGTGCCTGCTTGCCATTAACAAAGCATTTCCCAGGTGCTCACTGGAAATTTAAATTCTGTAAGTTTTAAAATTTTATCTCTGCTGAACCAGCTGTTACATTCCTCGCAGATCTGTGCGCACACGGGAAGAGAAAGTGGCTCCTGCATTCCTGATCCCTCACAGGAGATGCCGGAGCCTTTTACCTGCGAGGGCTGAAAGCCCGGAGCTCCTGCTCTGAACCAGCCCCAGCTCCCTGCCCCTCATTCAAGGGGAACCTCCTGCCCCGAGGAAAGAGCCTCCGTGGGACGGCAGCGACAGCAGGGCGGTGCCACCTGAGGGGCACACACCAAACTCTGACCTCTGCGCTGGTCCTGGTGACATAAGGCACGCGTCCCCTGCCCCCTGCCCATCTCACACCTTGTGTCCCGAGATGCAGGTCATGGGGCTGGCTGGCAGCAGGAGCCCCAGGAGCCTCGCTGTGCCCCGGGCAGAGCTGCTCCATCCCCGCCGCCGCGGCAGCTTGCCATTCTCCAGCTTCCCTTAGTGACCAAGCTACATATGTTCAGAAAACTGAATTTATGTCGGCGGCTTGTTGTTCCCAGCCAGAAGATTCAGTCTGATTTGTATATAGCTCTGCATAAATTCCTCGTTAACCTTTACAACCATCTGGAGCGGGAGTCGCTCCCCGTATCGCAGCGGACTGTGGCAGCGGCAGCGAAACCGCGGGGCTTTCCCCGTGCCGGGCGCTGCAGGAGGAGGGCAAGGACAAAAAACACCTCCGTGGGGTCCCCATACAGCCCAGCCCGAAGGGAATCGCAGCCCCGAGCGACAGCCAAGGCAGTGCCTTCCCCAGAGGCCCGCGGTTGTTGTTGCTCTCCTCGCACATCACAAACCTTCTCCCCTTCTGCCTTCCCCGTTTAAGAGCAGGCAGCTGCTTAATGCGAGGCTGCTCAGCCTCCGACGACAGCCACGCGCTTAATGCTTCAATTTCCACATTTTATTTTATATGTAATTTAAAGCCCATGGTGCCTTAATTGTAAAATAGGCCTTATTAAAATAATAGCTAGAGAAGCAGTGGGGTACCTTGCACAGCAGATTGAAGCCTTCTATCTCAGCTGCTATTTACAAAGATTTAAAAGGGAGATGCAACCAAAATAGAGCTGTGGAGATGTTTCCAATGTGAGTGATGGACCAAAGACCACTGGATAATTAAGCCTTTTTCCTTTTCCTTCCCCTCACCCACCATGTTATTGCTCCCTCTCTTTAGGTATCCAGAGCCACCCTTCGCTGCATTTATGATTGATGATGCAGTGCAGATACTTCCATACCAGTAAGCAGCATGGGGTTTTGATTAATGATGTTGGTGGCACTCCCAGAAGACCAATGGCAAACAAAAACAACTAACACAAACAGGAAAACAGCGGGGTTCCTGTGAGTCTGGAGAAGTCCTTCCAGTCTAAAATCGCCCTTCTGCTGTCCAAAACCTCCTTTCTGGAGACAACCCTGAGAGATGGAGGGCATGATCACAGAACTCAGAGCTGCCTACAAACTCCCTTCATCTTGTCCCATGCAAGGGGCAGTCTCAGTCCTAAGTTAGGGCTCCCTCTGGGCTGCTTTGATTTATGTCATGCTTCAGCTCTCTCAGGTAACGAACGAGCAGGATGTGACCAACCACTTTGTCCCACCTGATCTTTGTGGAGGTCGAGAGCAGGCTGCCACAGCATCCTCAGGCTCTGCTGCTCTGCCCTGGGTACCCCCAACCAGCTCTGCAGCTGAAGGAGCAGAGGAGCCATGGGGTGGCTTGCCACATCAGAGTCACGAGCACCTAAACTGCCCCCTGAGTCTGGCACCAGAGCTCCATTCTGTCCCCAGCTCTGCGTGCTCAGACACACTGGGGCTTGGGCAGGGTGCTCTCCCCCACCTCCACTGTCTGTGTTGCACCCGCATCCTCTCGAGTCTGCAAGGCTTGGCAGGGTTTTGTTGCCTGCTCAAAGGGCATGTGCATTCTTCCCATCAGACTTCAGTGGGACACCTCCCCTCTCCGAGACTGAAGGATGAAACAGGAGGCACAGTGCCCTGGGGTTAGCAGGCTGTGGCTTCTGAAGCCTGTCTCACTGCCAGCAGGAGCAGTCAGTGCTGGAGAGCTGGATGACTGCATACCCGCCCTACTGACAGTTCTGGTGATGAAAAGCCCTTAAAAAACAAAACAAATGCAAAACAAAAACCAGCTGCAGCTCTGTGCATGTACTTCAGCAACATCAGAGTGATCCTAGGGAGGAGCAGTTGCTGCCTGGGATTAAGGGTCCCCTTGGCTCAAGGACTTTTGGGCATCCTCACCACTATGGGCATTCCTAAGGTACCAGTGAAGAGCTGGTCCTGGTGCAGACCCAGGGATGGAGGGGACAGAGGGGCACATCTAACAGCATGGCATCCCAACAGCAGGGTGTGATTGTGTGATTTTGGGTGCTGGGCTCCACAGCCCCCTCTCTCCACCTGCGTGCTGCCCACAAAACCCATTCCCCAAGGGCCACTTCCAGCTTTCCAAACCCATCTGCAGATTCACACAGCTGCTATTTAAAAATAAAATAAAAATAATAAAAAAGAACCACTGGAGAAATAGTTCCTTTTAAATTTTTTTTTTAATTTCATCTTTTAACAGTAACATTTCCCCTCCCAGCACTCACACTGGCCAGAGGCCCATGGCTGGATTCTTTAGTCTGACTCCTGAAGCAGGAAGAGATTTACAATTCAAATTCTCATGAAACGGCAGGGTTAGAAACTTCACCAAATTTTATATTATTGGAAAGAAGAGATTCCCAGAAAGGGTCTGAGCTAACTGCCTTTAAAGCTGTGATATCTTTACTGTATAAAGAAGCTCTTTTAGGTGTGTTTAAAATGCATTAGTGCTTTTCTTCACCTTCTGTCAACCCTGACAGAGAGCTAAGTCTACACAACTTTTAAGGAGAGATTTTAAGAATGGTCTGAATAATTTTTATAACCTAGGAAAAAAAGTAAATTTTTTTTTGTTCTGTAATAAAACATGGGATGCATACATAGTATATGCTCAAAACAAGGGGCAAATCCTCCTTCTTTGCAAGAGTTGAAGATTAGACCTGAAAATTAATCATGAGATATTTCAGACTCCCACCATTTCCAACCAGCAGCCACCTACAGCAAGAGGAGCTGAAGTTTAACATCAGAAGCCAACAAATGTACACCTGCCTGTTATTTACTGTAATTTTATTTATTTACTTACATAGTTACATATAAGCCAGGCAAGAGTCTTGGCAAAGGTTTGAAAAAGTAATTTCTTTCTTAGAATGTAAAATGACATTTATAGAAAGTTAAACATTTTCCAAATATATTTGACCTTATTAAAAAATTCTATTTTAGTGAATGTTTCAGATTTTATTAATATTTTTATCATCCTTATATCCCAATTCACTAATGAACCCTAAATTGGATTAGGCAATTCTTAAAGGGGAAAACATGGGAAAATATAACCGGAACAGCAAATGAGTCCATTCTGAACTCTGCAAACTGAGAGCAGATTCTCATTTTTATCATCTTCCATAAAATGACTCTTTTGGGGTAAAGGAGGAGGAAAATGACTTTTCTTTGACCTTCTCTGGCCAAGTTTTACTGTAAAACAATATAGCGTCACTATAGTATACCTGGGATCCAAAACATTGTCTGCCTTGCAGTACCTCTGCAGGAATTATCAGTAATGCTATATGTTCCAGTTTCAGATGTTTCTAATCAATCTTTTAGTATCTTACATGTCTGCCTATTAAGCTTGAGATGATCGCTTGGACTCTGAACTCTCTTTTTCTTTGTAAAATCATCTTGAGTAATATTAAATCACGTTGTTGGAGCCCTGGAATTTCTGGGTTTCATCAACATTTGCCCTCATTTTTCACATGGCAAAGTTAAGGAAGTATCTGGTAACATTTTAATTCCACGTTATTCACTGTGGCTTGTATAGGTGTGGTGCAATCAAGTCCTACATAGGAAAGGCTGATTCAAAGTCCTGGCAGAGCGATTAGCTGATTCCCCAAAGATATGGATATAAATTTCTCCTAGGCACATCTGCCCTGTCTGCTTTTAATTTTGAAACACCAGCTTTAATTTAGAAACCGTACTGCAAGCTCTCCCTTTTGTGAACAAGAATGACATAATTTACTGAGCAAAGGCCCAAAGCCAGGCTTTTTTTGTCTTGAGTAATCAATGAGTAGTAACCAACAGGCAAATGTTCCTTCACTAATCCCCTGCCTTCACAGGTTATTGTGCTGTGTGGATCAGGGCTGAATGCTGGGGCTGGGCTGGGCATCCCCCCTCCTTCCCAGAGCTGCAGAGATCACCTCCTCTCACATTCTTGATCAGCTTCCCTGCAGCAACAGCAGCAGCACATCACATGGAAAAGTAATATTAGGAAAGTATTTAATGTATTTATAGCTGTCTTTTAATGACATTTACCAGCTGGAAAGGAGGAGGCCTGCCAGCACTGGGTGATCAATCAGCTTTGAGGAACTCCAGCAAGTGCTCTCAAGACCACCAGCAAGCCCTTCCTCCAGCCCTGGCTCCATCTTCTCCCTTCTGGCTGCAGATCCTTGGGGCAACTCAGGCTGACACTGTGTTTGCCTGGCCCTTATCACAGCAAGACCTTGAATTTAGCCCAGGGCTGAGGCTGCTGCAGAGTACAAATAAATAGAGCTAATTCTTAGATCACAGCACAGAAATTTCTGTTCTACATCAACCAGGCAATCTGCGAGCATGAGACCCATTAGGAACACCCCACACAGTAAATTCAATGTGCCAGTCAGTTGTGCCAGAGGACAAAAGGAGAGACTACTGAAGGCTGTGCTTGGCCAATGTTTTCAGCAGACATCTGGAACTCTCCTTACAGCAAAATGCCATCACACAGAAGTTCTGGCTGTTGCAGGAGGAGTTACCTGTGCTTGGAAAATTGCAAGGACCAACCCATATGGAAAAGATCATGATTGAAAGGTCCAAATAAAGCAATTTTCTCCTTCCCAAAAGATATTGATATAAATAGAACAGTGCCTGAAAATGAGCAGGCAGAAGTGAAATACAAATACAAACAGAGAGCAAATAAAGAGCAAATAAAGGTTTTACTAAGTCTGTCCCCACACAGAATATCCCAGACCCATCAGCACCACCAATTCCTTCTGTGCCCTGCTGCCCCTGCTCTCATGACAGTGAGTGAGGCTGGACACAGCCACTTTGTGCAGAAAGGTTGAGCCATTATTCTGCCTCGGTTCAGGCTGACCTGAAGAGTAATAATTGAGCAGAAGTGCACATTCCCATGACTGCATTATCCCGGGGAAGCCGTGCCCACACTGCTGATCCTGGGCACTCCTGGAGACACTCCCGGGGGACACACTCCAGAGCTGCTCTCTGAGCATCATGCCAACCTTTTGTTTTAACATCAAGGGGTCTTCAGCCATCTTATCTGTTACTCTAATTGCTCTGACAAGCTGTGGAGGTACACGTCATTTGATGAGTAAACCTATAAAATAATCATTTGCTGTCTGTGCGCTTGATGCTCAGAATCTGCTGAAATTTCATGTAGGGGGAAAAGCTCCACTGGGCTTGAAGAAATACTTTTTTGCTTCCCCCTTTACCTCGGAAAGGGAATTTTACAGCCAGTGTAGGAGTTTGTGTCTCTCAGACTTCATGTCTATCCTTCTTCCTCCCAGTACAAATCGCATCTAAAATATTGTGCTTGTTTGTTCTTGTTATGATTTGAAGTTCAGAGGCTAATTTCTTTCTTTTAATAACTGAACTGAAAATCAGGTAGGAAATAAAGGTTTGCAAATGCTCACCATTTACAAAAGAGGTAATGACAGTGAGAAGGCAGAGGACTGCTTCACCAGCTGCCTGCACTTATATTTAACAAGGCTACAGTGAAACAGAACCAACCCAAAACCCAGCCAAAGGCCACTTCCTTCCCTACTCTGGAAATGGATGCACACACCCTTAGGAAGGGTGATTTTCTTTGAAGGAACTGACAGTGCAGTAGAACTGTTGCCTTCTCCCAAAGCTTTGCCCGTGGACAATTTCCTAATGGATTTTCAGAGCCCTCCATTAGGATCCTTTTGCAGAAGATTTGGACAATGACTGTAGACAAAAGAAGCTAAAGTATGTTTTCCTAGATAGTGGCACGAACATATCAGACAGTAGCTTTGGACCAAGGTTACAAGTTTTGTGCAAAAGGAGATGCAGAAAGAGAGTAACAAGACTGAGTAGAAAGTTTAATGTCTTAATGTAAGTGAGGAGAGCTGGAAGTGTGGAAAACTGCAGCAAGTATCACTTCACCTTTGGAATTCAGCACATGTTCCACAGAAGAGGCTCCTGGAGAGAGTGGATGTCAACAAAGCTTTGGGGGTCAGGTGTTTTCCTTCTTCTTTAATTCAGACTAATAAACTTTCAGAAGCACTAAAGCACTTCCACCACTGGTGCTCTGCTTCTTCAGCTGCACCTTCTGTAAGGAAATCTGTAACTAGTGATTTACAAACAAAACCCCATCAGGGCTTAAGGAGTCCTAGAGAAAGAGCAAGATGAATTTCTCTGAGCTGCTGAAGCAAGTGCAGAGGAAGATTAAATGATGAATATGTAGAGATGACAATATGGGTAGTGAGAGCAGCTGCAATGGCATTATGCAAGGACTGTCATTTTCCCTGTGTCTGTACAGTGCCTACAACCAGGGGACCTGACCCAGCTGACTTCCTCTAGAAACTGCTGCAATCCAAATAACAAATAAAAATAATGGGATTAAATCTGAATATGTGATACAAGCCATCCTGCCTCAGGGCAAACACAACCCACCAGCTGCAGGAGGGGAAGGTAGGGAGGAAGGAATTTTCCCCATAGGCAGGTCATCCCATGGCTGCTGTCCCTGAGGTTTCTTGGATCCTTCTCTGAAATGTCTTGTCTTGTACTCCTCACTGTGAGAGACAGGCTAGTGAACTAGATGGACAAGCAATCTGATGCACTGTGGCAATTCCTGTGATCCCATAGAGAGCCTATGAATAATTCATATTTTCTGCAAAAAATCTCCCACACTTCATGAAAGTTAACTGGTGTCTCCAAGAGAAAAAAATGTATAACATCTTTATAACTGAGTCATCATCACTTTTTATGTGTGTATTTGACTGTTTATGGGTGCCTCCCTGTTAAAACTAAATGTAATTAAAATCTCAACTGATCTTTTATAGCTTGAGATGTCACAAAGACCCGGTCACAAAAAGCCTTAACTGGACTCTTTGGTGGGTCAGCAACAAAATAGAACCCTGACTTTTAGTGAACTTGCATGAAACTTTAATTATCTCAGTCTCAGTCTTACTTGGAGGATGCCCTCCTCCTTGCAAAAGATGCTCAGGGCTACCCCAGGATGCAGAGGCAGCAGGAAAAATCAAAAAGGGAAGGACTGGGGGGAAACCTCTTCACTTGGGGGCCTTCCCTCTGGGACCTGAGTTTGATCTGAGAAAAGGCTTCTGGGAGCATCCCTGAGCCTGATCGAGGGGATTTCCAGCTCCCAGTGGCCTGTCCACACCGGGCAATGCAGGCTCCCAAGTGTCTGGTATTTCAGAGCACTCCTGGCTTACCCTAATAATGGGTTTATTGTAAGGTCAGATCTACTCTCACAGTCTCCTCTTCCCTTTGCTTCCCCACATATTCATGGGGAGGGGGAGCTGCTCAGTGCCTCTTGCCTTCCTCTGTGACTTGTTGCATCACAGTTGCTCACATCAACAAGATCTTATTAAAATATCCAGAAAAAGTATGAGGGGAGTGTTCTGACTCCAAACAGAGAAATCCCCCTTCTGAGAAATAAAATCTTGAAACAATTTTAAAAGTTTGGAGCTTCTACTAGGAGGAAACAGTGGCACAGGAGCACTCCTGAAAATGCATCTCAAGGTCAACTTTTGAGCTAGTTTTGGAGAACTGTGTCTAATATGTAATTTCCAGTCTCCAAAGTAAAAAGTGGTGAATATTGTCACGATTGTAAGGAAAAAGCTAAATACCTCTTGAGGAGCAGTAAGTGAAGTATGAGAATTAACTTTAGGAAAATGCACAGGAAAATATAGAAAGATAAACATTAAGTGTTTCATGGCCTTGAGGAACTAACACCTGCAAAGCAGGAATCTGGTCCATATAAAAGGATATCTTGTAAAGACAAATATTTGCCTACAATATACACATTTCTATGCAGACACAGGATTATTTGCACATGCAGACTCTATATTTGTTTACTTGCAAGGAGCTGAAATTTGATCTAAAGTCAGAATGTCGATGAAGAGAATAAGAAAAGCTTGTAAAGGCATTTAATGGAAAATGTCTATGTTGGAATAATGTAATTGGTCCCTGCAGTATTAGAGGTTAGGGCAAAATGTTAGATTCTGACAAAGGAAGAGAAGGAATGGATACATGGCAATTGTCCCCTTTTTCTCAAGAAAAGCCAAGTCTCAGTCCAGGCAGAAGCAGGGGACACTGGTGCAAAGAGTTCTTGCCTCTTCTTAAAAGCAGGGAACAAACTAAGACCCAGAAATTTTAAAGTACTACTTAACTTTCCTTCTGCATTCAGAGGAGAGCAGGTGGGGATCTCATTGCAGGTCAGTGGGAATTTCCCAGTGGCCCCAGGGGTGCTGCAGGAAATCATATTATGGTCTTGTATCTTTGAGGGTGTACTGTAAAATAACACCCCACCCTCACCATGGCAGCCCCTTCAGAGACTTTCTCTCAGTATTTTACATCACCAAGCTTTACCTCAGTGAGGCTGTTGGATATTTATTGCCATTTTCCTTCTTCAAGCCTGAGGAATCTGGCTTTCACTCAAGTTATTGTCATTGACCTCAAGAGAATCAGAATCAAGTTGCCCTATCCAGAGCTCCCAAATCGATGTGCACACCCACAAACTGCAAGGGGAAGAAATACCCTCCAAGGGAAGGACTTCAGGAGGAAGGGAAGATGTTTTACACTCAGGAATTACCTCAGTGAGCCTGTGCCTCCCTGGGTGTGCAGCACATCAGTAGCACATATTCAAGACAGATGAAGGGCTTAGGAAGTATAGAAACATGGATTCAGATGTGTCAGCCAGAGCGTGTAGAAACAGCTGCTTAAAAATAATGTTTGGGGTTTGCCTTTATGCAATGGCAGGAAAGGAATTCAATGTCAAAGTAGCCACATGTGTTGCTTTACTCCAAAGCATGCTGCGCTCTGATCCTTAATTCTTATGATGCCTTCTTGAACTGCAAACCCATCCATACACATCTCTCCACACTGCCACAATTACACATGGATTTACTGAGCTAATGACCCTGCCATTTGGGCAGCCCTGCCTAGAACATCCTGAAAGTCCTCAGGATAAATCCAACAGACAAACTGAAATCCTAGCGTGAAAAATGCTTCTGTTATTTATTGTCCAACCCTTCCAGCCACACAGTACTGACTTGTTGATCTGAAACACAACCCTCAATAACCATCACACCAACTTCTGCAATCCAGGGAGTGCAGTTTAGGCAGTTTCTGCTGCTTGGACTACAGTCTCTTTATGGATGCATCTTTGATTTGGGCTTTTAAGAGACTGAACATACTGTCAGCAGTTAAATAATATCTCCATATCATCACCATATAAAAAATACAGCCAAAAATCTGTTCACAGGGAGATTTTGCTTTAATTGTCACTTGGATGCTCCTAACCACTTTCGCTGCAGCTGAGAATAAAGCTGAACCTTCCTCTCAGCTCTGTGCCTCCGTTTCCCTGCCTTGGAGTGAGCACCTGCTTGGACTGCCCACTCAGCAGAGAAAAGCTGTCTCTGATGCTTGGGGCTTCCAAGAGTTGGTCTTTTTCAGGTAGAATCTTGTTAAAATCATTCATAAATCAGCTGCAGCTCAAAGTGCAGTTGGGAGACAGTGACTTTTTGGAAGCTGAAGAAGACCTTGGAGGGGTTTCTACTGCGCAGCTACTGAAAAGCAACGTGAGCCAACAAAAAGAAAGGCTGGTGGGCAACTCAAAATTCATCCATAGGGATGGAAAGTGGTCTCAGGCAGACTGTTAAATTGCTAGCTAAGAAAAAATAAATAATATACTTTGACTGTAGTTCATGTAAAGACTAAGTTACAGGTGTTCTGATCTTCCTACTTTCACAACTTGGTTCAATATTTAGCATATGCTGGTAGCATTTTTTTTTTCCTAAGTCAATGGATTAAATCAACTGTTTCCTATGTAACATCACAGGCTGGAATGGAGAAGCTTGCTGCAGTGTTCCAGGCTAGACAGCTACTTTTGTCTCTTTCCCTGCTTCTTGCTTAAGAAAACAGTAAAAAGAAAGGAAGAGTGGGAAAAAAAGAACTACACGAAAGAAAAAAAAAAGTAGATAAATGGAAAAGGAAATCTTAATAAGGTTCTTTTTTTTTCTCTTTTCCTATTTTTTGGAGGCTGCTGTATTAAATTAAAGTCATACATAGGTTTCAAAGAAAATCATATGTCGGTGGAATGGTGAGCCCACCTGACAACGCATGCTAACAGAATTGTAAATGTAAAGGGTAATGCTTGTCACTTCCTGACAGCTCTAAATGGCCTTTTAGTTCAGTACGCAGAGCTGTCATAAAAAAACATAAAAATGCATATGCAGACAGCTGAAACTGCAATGCACATCATTATCTGCAAATGGTATAAGTATCCTGAACAAAGGGCCTTCCAGTTTAAGGACAAGCATAAGACATTTTTCTGCCTCTAGCCTTAAAACAAAGTGCTGTCAAGAAAACAAGATTCTCAGTGCCAGAACTGAGGATTTTCTGTCAATCAGCAAGGTGCTACATTTGTACATATTTTTCTGACCCCAAATATGAGAAGAGCATCCTTAACAGATGTGTATTTAACTTCTGGCAGATACATCTGTTTCTTCTGAGTTTTTTTTATTTTTTATATCTTTTTTTTTTCTCTCTCCCTCAAACACACTGCTGAGCAGAACATTTTTGTTGTGTACTTATTAGTTCCTTCTATCCTGGCTTTTCCTCCTTGGTTATTTAAATCATGGTGGTTTCACCATTAATGTGCCAAGATGCTGGAGAAGTTCAGGGACTAATGTTAACCTGGTATGGGAACCACCCAAAAAAGCTTCAAATCTGTTCAACAACCGCTGTGCTGGTCTGGTGATGGTTTAAACATTTTCAAAGTTGTAATTTCATTTCCAGGGCAGTTTTAAAACACTCAAAAAAAAAAAAGCAATGAGTGCTTAGCAAAGCCATTAATGTCCCCAAGGAGCATGAGGAATCTGCCTCTCCCTGCACTGCTCTATGAAGTGCTGGTGGAAATAGGAGCCCCAGCACAGTGTGAACACGTGAGTCAGATCTAGGCAGCCCCCAGCACTCCTGTTTGCCCACATGTGCTGGCATTTCTGCTCAGGACACCTCTCCAAATAAAGGCTGGGCACTGTAGATTCCCTGTTATGATTCAAGGCTCAGGAAGAAAAGCAACTTATGCTTCACACTGAATGCTCTGCTCTAAGAGCAAACTGGTGTGAACAAAAACTCCCACCCCAGGCATTAGAGTTCCCCCCATGAATGCATAAAAGAGCAGAAAGAGAGCAGTTGGGATTCCTTCCTTTTTTTTCTTCCTGAACCTCTCATCCAAATCTCATCCTGACTGATGCTACTCACAAGAATCCACTGCACCAAGCCGTGAGCACATAGTGACAGGACAGGAGGGAAAGAGGGTGAGTTGGGATTAGATGTTAGGACTGAATTCTTCCCTGTGAGAGTGGTGAGGCCCTGGCACAGAGTTCCCAGAGAAGCTGTGGCTGCCCCACCCCTGGAAGTGTCCAAGGCCAGGTTGGATGGGGCTTGGAGCACCCTGGGATGGTGGAAGGAGTCCCTGCCTGCGAGTAGGGGACTGGAACAAGATCATCTCTAAGATTCCCTCCAAGCCAGGCCATTGCATGGTTCTGTGATTCTACCACTGAGACCTTCCCATCCCCTCCCAGCAAATCCTCCCTCAAATATTCATTCACCAACACAGCCAGTGCTGAACATGGATAACCACCAAGTACTTGAACAACAAAGCCCAATTTTCCCAGCTGCTGCACATCCAAAGATGTCTCTCTCACCTTGGTCCCAGTTTCACTTACACTCACATGCAGATACTACCACACTCATTAAATTGTATAAACCCCCTTTTATTTCCTGTGCTTCCACCAGGTTTTTAGCTCCAGATTGGTGCTTCCACCAGATTTTCAGCTTTTCCTTGCATTGTTTTTCCTGCTACTCTCCCAGCCCTGGGCTCTGGCAGCTCTTTAGGATCTGTGCATGCAGCAAGTAGAGTCTTCTGGCCCTGAACACAACTTTCAGTCCAGGATTTGGTGTGCACAACACATCTTTGATCCGTATTTCCTTGGTATTTTGAATTAGCCACCAAATGTCTCACTTTGGTAATATCTGCTTGCAGCATGAACTATGGGAATATGAATCAAAGATATTTGGGGTTTCAGAACTTCTGAGATTATGGAGGCAAAATTTCTCAGTCCACAAGAAAAGTAAGGGAATAAATGTTACATAGAAAAATTCCCTATTAATCTCATGGCTTATATTTACAAAGTGCTGTGTTTGAATCAGTAAATTTTCCAGCATGAAATTGCCCTGAACAGTTGCTTAATGGGATCTTAATTTTCCTTTAATTAATCACCTTTAGAATTTCTAGCCGTTTCTCCATTAAAATCCACATTTATCATATGTGTAATCTTCATTCCTTTCTTCCAAAATTGCCCAAAGAAACCATCAAAGGATAAGGCTGCAACCCTAAAAATTCATTTCTTTTGTATCTGCAGTAAGATGATAGGGGAATATGCAGTCATCTTAGAAAAATACAGGTTTTGTCTGAGATTTTAAAAGAGATCTAGTTTCTGTCTGCCTCTGCCTTCATGGTGCTGCTTGAGACATCTGAAGACATCTAAATCTGAAGCTTGGTTCCTGTCTCAGCAACTGATTCTAATCCAAACTCAAGAAAAATTACATCTTAATACTCACTCAACAGTCTTGCTTCCAAAGCTGCCTCAATAGATGCCTAAATAACTGAAAACAACTCTGTAGCACATCCTCCCCAGAGTCTCAGCTTGCACATGTGCCTGAAAACAAAATAAATAAAAAAAGCCTTGCAGACTATGTGCAAAAGCCCCATCTGGTGATGCCCAACACAGCAGTATGTTTGCACCTAATTACAGTACACTTAAAAAAATACACTGTGCATTATTGACACAAAAACACAGGGACATACCTCTGTCTGCTAACCAGTGCTGCTGGACAGAAGGAAAAGGGTTTCCAACCCCAGTGGAGCCAGCTGATGAACCAGACTTCCTACAGGGGTGGGTGAGGAAGGGGAAATAAACAGCTGAGGTAAGTTTTGGGTTGGAGTTTGGCACATTTGAGAGAGAGATGCAGAACATGCTGGTTTTTCACTGCCACAAAACAAGAGCATCACTGCTTTCCCTGCATGCCTGGCCCCAGGGCACCTGCCCTTTCCTGGGGGAAGTCTCACCCAGCCCCTGTCTTTGAGCACAGCTTTTGTGCTGCCATGTTTCAACAGACGCACTGTCGACTGCAGCAGTGAGAGCCCAGGACTAATACCAGCAGCCAAAATGCCCCAGTGTTTTATCCACAGTGATATTGAGCTGGATTTGAACACACATCTTCCAGACAAAAGCTTCTATATCCCATTACCATGACCTGTGCCAGCCGGGCCTCCCTCTCAATCTGTTCCCTTTAAATTTACAAGGAAGGAAATAACAAGAAAGAAGGACACTCTTTTATTACATTTTTTCAAATAAAATGTCTGTGCTTTCCCTGGATGGTACCAGCCCGATTTATACAAGGTGAATTTGACCTTCAAGAGGCAGAACATCTGGGAATGACAATTAAAGCCATCTGCACCCAAGGCAAGCAGGTTGCTCACTATCCACTCTGTTCTGTCGCCTTCAGAACACAGAGGAGGGGGGGTAATCTCAAGACAGTCATCCCTTTTTTATTGACTGTCTCCTGTGCTTTTAGAGATGTGAAAATACACGGAGCCTGACTGCACTCCTTCCCAAGGAGGCTCACTGAGGATGCCATGAAGACTCCAGCAGTGCTGAAGATTTGTGATTTAGGTTCTGTGGGGATGGTATTAGACAGACCCAGATTTTCTGTCATAATTATTCTGACCTCTCAATATCTCAACTGTGGCAACTTGACTTGTCTGAAAAAGGCTCTTGTGCCTCCTCTGTGTGGCTGAGTGGCTTGTGCATTTTTTACTGACCATCCAAACCCAAGAGGAGTCAGAGGAAAGGTAATTGAGCCCTCTGCTCCAGCTCTCTTCAAGACTGAAGATGTTGAAGATACTATGAAACATTGGTTAAAAATCCAAGCCACCATTTATTGTAGGAATTTAGGGCAACTATACATTCCCTAGAGCTTGTAAATCTTCTAAAGGTTGCTGTGACAGGGTAACTTATAACTCCCTATAACTCCTCTTTGAGTTTGCTGTTAAATCAGGTACTGTTGAGGACCATCATGCTGATTATCACTGTCCCAGGTTTCTCTGATCACCGGTACCATCTGATTGCCTAAAGTTTCATACTTTGCTACTGAGCTCTTTAGGACAAGAGGATTTTGTTAGTGAAGCAGGATTTTGGTGTTTGCCTGGAGATGCTAAAGAAACAGGTAACAGGTAACAGAAGAAATCAAGGCACTACCTGTGTCCTGCAGATACCTGTACAGCAGGATCACATTCACTTTTGGACAGGTAGCTAATGACTCATTTGGATAACCAGATCTGTTTGTCATTTCAAAAGCAGAGGGAAAATATAGAAACAGAAGATGGAAAAAAACCACAACTCACTCAGAACTAGATTTTTTTTTTCTGGAGCATTTGGAATGTTATTATTTTCATTTTCTCTTTGTATATTTTTTTCTCCAGCCCATTTTAGAACTCCCTGTGTGCCACCTATCGGTCTGACCCATGCTCAGCCCTTCTCCAGACAAAAACAGTGGTGGGAGAGTCCTGCAGGCCAGAGAAAGGGAGGTGGGAGGCCAGAGACCCATCCAGAAAACAAGGAAAGGGAAAGGAAGTGGATTTTTCTAGGCAGGTTCAAGCCAATTGCAGCCCAAAAGGCCATCACAGCCTCTGCTTCAAACTATGGGTGTGACTCAGATAAACCAAGCAACATGAAATTACAGCAGCAGAAAGACATTTCAGAAAATATTCTGCGCCATGGATGACATATTCAAGTATGATGCCTTTGGAGATTTAACCCTGCTTTCTTTGAGTGAGAAACCAGACACTTGGAGAATTAACCAAGATTATATTGACAGGCCTTGGTTCCACAACAATTCCCTTTGTATGTGCCCCATAAACATCTTTCTTTCCAGTGTCAGTCATACGTTCGTTTTCTACCACAATAATTCTTTGCTAAGATCCCATTCCCATAATAGAAAGAGGGAGAAAAAAATTGAGTGACACCTCAAACAATATTTGATAGTCTAACAACAATTTCTAACTTCAAAGTCTATCTACATAAAAGTTGAAGACTTTTGCTACAAAATCCAAACCATTGGGAAATCATTTTCCATCTGACATCAATTCCCCAGCCACTAGAATGAAGGCTTTAACTAAAAGTATAACTTTTACTAGAGGTTCTTTAATATTTTAATCTATGCTGTGAGAAAGTATGTACAGACAGGTTATATTGTGCCAGAATCCAAGAATGGGGTGAAAGAGGGAGAACCCCACAAAGCAAAGAGGGATTTGTGAAAATCCTACTCAGACTGAGTTACAGAGGTTAAACAAGTAGGGAGCATTTGAATAGCTCCAAATCTTTGTGGACAAAGAACCACAAAAGGTGCAACCAAAAACACTCCTAACCCCCAAAATTCTTGTCCTAAAGGAAGGGAATAAATTTTTCAGAGCTGAATCATTACAGCAAATCACTCCTAATGTACTGAACCACTGGAGGAATCAATGGATGCAGGTCTACAAATCATGCATTTGAGACTCAGTGCTAGCAAGCAAAGATCTGTAAGGTTTGATGGTGGGGCATTTTCCTTTCTCAGAAACACTGCCTAAACCCCTCAAAGTCTTCTGTAACAGTCATTTATTTTTTTTAAGCCCTGCTTTCATTTCCAGCTGAAGAGAAGATTGCACGTCTAAGACATCAAGTTGTGACCTTGCAGTGAATTAAATGGGTGAGCATGTTAAAAGGCTTGTAAATGTATCTGGACCTTTTTTTCCTCACCATCTGTTTCATACTTGATATCTTGATAGATAGTTCAGCTTATTACCCACCACTAACGTCATCTCTCTGCTGAAGCCTTGTTATTTGAAATATGGGGTCTCTCCTTTGTGTAGCAGTGACTAAGAACATTGGAACCCACTTAAATTTGTTTTAAATGCATTAAATTGGTAACATGCAGTGTTGCTGCATACCAGTTTCTAAGTTACATAGTAAAAGTTTGGATGATTTAACCAATTTAATGTGTGAACCAGGCACTCTGTATGGCAGAGAGCAGTCAGGCTTTCCAGTGAAATGTTTGCCTGGTAGTTCACATTGTGCAGAGGTATGCAGATGCTTTTGCCAGGAGAAAGTGAAATAATTGATGCAGCTGAAAATGACCTTGATCTAAAAGTCATTACCTCATTCCTTGAAATATCTGAAAATACAGTGACAGAAGCAAGGGCCTGAGTGACTACTGTGACTTTTACTTAGTCCTGAGTACCAGTGTGACATGGTACATGCCAACAGTAAATCATTTTCCTGGAACACACAACAGTAAGAAGTTGGGGTCATGTTTTCAAGCTGGCTTTTTTTGCTTTTTCTTTTTGTGTCTGTTGGTTGTGTCTCTGCAGACTTTACATGACGTCTTCCTGTCTGCCTACATCTATTTTATAGATTAATGGTACCTGTAACTCCCCAGCTGAAAGGTAAAATAATGGCAAGGGTGATGAAACCACATGCTCCATGACATAGGAGGGTGACTCATGTCAGGAATGAATTCCTGCCTTTCACCACTGGCAGAGCCTTATTTTGGTACCAAGGAGTGTGCAAGGTGAGCAGTGTGACCACACACACCTGGACATGCACAGAACTCCACCAGGTCCATCAGCTTTCCAGGGAAAAGGGCAGATCTCTCCAGGCTGCCACAGGGCTGATTGCACCACACCACAGCAGGGCTCTGGGCTGCCTTGAGCCAGCTGAGCCCAAGCCCAGCAGAGGCAAATAAAACCTTTCTTATTATCAGATTTTCACCTGGGTTGCCAAGGCCACTTGCACCTGTTGGAGAAGCACTGAAGGGAGGGGCTGGCAGGATCAGACTCCCTGCCACAGGAATAGACTGCCCTTTCTAATGGGACAAGTGATTTCTGCAACCTCTGCTCTTCCCTGACACACCAACAAAGGTGTCTGGTGCCTTAGTAGTGTTACAAATCAACAGTTTCACACCCAAAATGTGAGATCCTGGTCATGCCTACAAACCACATTGTCCAAATGATTTCCTGCACTTTCTCTTTGAACAGGAGCACACGCAGAGGAGCTGGGAATACACTGGCCCAAAGAAGAGAGGGAAGGCATTTTTTTTTAAAAGTGAACTGAAAGCTGTGCAACAGATATAACTGCAACCAAACACCACCTGCCTAGTGTTAGAAGTGAAAAATGTCACATCAAGAGGATGTGATGCAGCCAGCTCTGACAGGCAAACCACCTTGCATCTAAAGAGGGGCTTCAGGAGGAGGTCATGACTTGGGAGGGACCGAAAGTCACAGTGGTGGCTTTGCCATGGAAAGGAGCTGCTTCAGCAGCCGTGCAAAGACCAGAGCTAAAGCCAGGCTGCTGCTGGAGCAGTAAACACAGGTGCTGTGGTCTCAAGGAATGGAAGCTGGGGCTTTGCTAGAATTTCTCCCCCTGCAAGACAACCCAAGGCTCTGGAAAGCAGCATGCTCTCTGCATGCCGTGGTTTGGGCTTTTCATGTATTTCCTTTCTGGGATCCATCAGGGCTAACGCTGAGAAAGAAAATATCTGCAACAGCAGAGATGTAAAGCTTTCATAGCTCTCATTCACCACTGAAACAGAAATGTATTTCCCTAAATTTAGCAGTTAAATCCACATCAAGGCGTTACAAACAGTTACTTGTGTTACAAAGGATGGTTAAGTGTTGGCAGGATACCTACATCCTGTACCTGATATGCAGTCTAACAGGATTTCTCTTAAGCTCTGCCTGGGACCACTTTCATTTAATTTCCTCTAAACAGCATCTCTAGCAGTGGCAGCAGGACCTCACCAAAAAACAGAGGTTCTGTTTCCCAAACCAAACACACTCCAGATCTTCCAGCTCAAATGGAGGTCTGGGAACAGATCTGGATTTACTCACACAGTTCAATTTAGAATCCAATTTTCTAATCAATTCTTCATTGTTTAAATCAATGCTACTGATATAATGCATCAGAAAAACCTATCCCCTTGATGGGGGATTTTAAAAGCTGTATTTTATGGCTATGTCATCACCAGGAATTTGTGGATTTAAACCATTTGTGAAATAGGATTTTCTGGTAAAATCTTGTGTGGTCCATTAAACTTACAATACACAGCAGAGGAAATACTTGATTATTCTTACACACTTATCTGTGTTTCTTGCAATATTCCAAATAAGCAGAGCTTTGCCACATGGTTATCAGTTCCTGAGATGGCTTCTGAAGTTTGCAGTTTTACTGTTCTGCCTCACAGCTGGCAAGTTACCTGTGACTGCATTAGCTTAGAGCCATTCCCTGCAGATATTTTGTATTTTCCTCTGATATTCCCATTAAAGCAAATTTCCCAGGAACTCCATTCAAATGCCTTAAGCACACTGCATGTAGGCATGCCTTTGCAGCACTTCCATATGTATACTGTTTTTCTTGTATACAAAGCACATGTGGAACCTGCAAGCATAACAAATGGGATCATTAACTGAAAAATTAATTACACTCACACAAATTGTGTGAATTTGCACTATTAGTTCTACTAGAACTCAGCACAGTGCCTACATAACTGAATACTTCTCTTGAAACCTCAGGGTGGGAATCCAACACTGAGCTGGCAGCACCAAAAGTGGCGTTTTTCTAAGGATATGTATAAAAAATTACACTGTTCAAAGTGCATGGATGAAGTGATAGATACACCCCTGTGCTCTGCTGCATTACAAATACAGCTCTGCAGTGTATGCCATTGGACCAAAAAAATAAACCAACATTCCACAGGGCACCAACCGCAACATGTGCAGCTTAATATAAAAAACACCTTGTAAGAAGTACGATAAAAAAATAACATTAACACTAAAAGACATAAATATCTCCATTTCAGTGAAGAGAGGCTCCTGGTGTTTTCTTCCCAAGCTGACCTGGCCATCGACTCATGGACTGGCCATTCCTTATGAGCAAAGGAACTTGCACCCACTTGAATCAAAGTTCAGAATTTTTACCTGCCTGATGTGTTGAACACAAAGGGATTGTGCCTTGAAGGTTGGGAATAAAAATTAAAACTTAGCTCATCTAATGCAGTTCCATAGGACAGCAAAGAATCCCATCTTTGAAGTCATTAATAAATCTATCAAACAGCCAGTACACCACAAAATTCAAACCTCCAGAACCAAAAATTCCAGAATCTTAGCACAGCATAAGCAAGGAGCAGGAGATAGCCCAGTATACTGGAAATATTCTACATAGAACATCAGATTTTATTGCCATTTACACAAATTCAAATATATTCAATATTATCCAGGATTAAATGTATATCACACTTTCTTCAGACAACATATTTCACTCAAAGAACTTTAATAGAACATTAACAAAACACCTTTTCTCATCATCCCTCGTGGAGAGACACACAGAAGCACAGAGAGGAAAGCATATAGCAATTTAGAACAAGAAACCAATACAAATAATGTAGTCTCTGGAAATTATTGGCATGAAAGAAGTAAACAAGATTCTAACTTTCAAAGAAAAATTCATTCTAACACAATCACTGGCAAAAGTGGGAAAATATTAATTTCTACATTCTCAAAATAAAAAATTGACTTTCAAATAATGTTCTGGTTGTTTTTTTCTTACTGTTTTCCCCATAGAATGACAAATGTAATAAAATCTCCTACCCACACCAAAATAATGTTTGGCTGAGCTCTATTTTTGGTGTAAAAAATTTCTCTGTTGAGACAGCTCACTCATCTCCTCATAGGAGTCTTGGAAGCATTTTCTGGCTTTGCTACACTTTCACTGTGTCAGTAAATCACATAACATGCACACCACAAATTAACATCTGAAAAATTGGGAAAGGCATTCCTATTTAAAAAATTTGTTGAGAAGCTAAGTTCAAACTAATTATTCTGTTTCAAGTTACTGGCATTAAAGATGTTTACAGCTACACATAATCTTTATAATCAGTAGTAGCACAGAACTACACATGAGTAATGATCTCAAGCAGTTGAGCCCAATCTGAGTTCAGTAAAGTGAATCCAGCAGAGTGAAAGTTCCAGCAGATTCCCACAGGAATGAAGATTTTGCATTCAGAAGAAAGGAAATTCAAATCCTTATTTGCCCTCACTCCATAACAAACCCCATCCAGGTTCCACCTCTGCCAAAGCACACCCTGCCTGTATCATGCAACCATCCAGTAAAAGATTATACCACAACTATGACAATGCAAACACAGACAGAAGTTTAAAATTATTACTGGAATTACCTGGATTTACTGACACTGATGGGTTTAAATCCTCAGGGGATAGGTTGTATCATTAGCAGAGAAGGTGAGGAAGATAAAACAGAGGCAATTACTCAGTACTTCATAATAACCTGAACTACAATTCCCTGAAGCACCTGTGTTTGCCTGGCATAACTCATAGGTCAGCGCCTGAGATGCAAGATAAGCCTGTATTTGCTTCTGCTCTCCTTGGAAAAGCCTGCATTCCTGGGGATGTATGGAAGGAAGCAGCCACTGGCCACCCCTGAGCACCAGCAGTGCTGATGCAGAGTCCCCAGGCACCAAGTGTTCAGTGCACACCCACAGGGTCTCACTCAGCAATGAGAAACCCACCCAGAGTCCCTCTGTTACCTCCAAGTGAGTTCAGTTTCCTGATGTGAACAGAAAACCAGTCAGGAGAAGTCATTAGAGACCTAAAATATTGATCTCAAAGACTTGTCTCTCTAGGTTGCCACTGTGATGAACAAACAGGGATAAACTTCTCTTTCTGTGAGCAATTTAGAGCTGAGGTGTTCTGAATTGGCTTCTTGGAGAGCTTTTTTCCACAAAGACTCCTGACAGGTACCAAAACCTGGGATCCTCTTCAGGAAAAAGAAAACAATAATAAAGGAAACCGAAATTCACTTAATTTTTATGCTCACGACCCTCAGGTATGTGTGGAACAGGGTGGGTTGAGGGGCAGTGTTGTGATGACTGCGGTGTCCTTACCAAGCCCAGCTGTCATAATCTTCAAGGAGGGAAAAAAAAGAGGATTTTTCCCTTTTGTGCCCAGACATGTGCAGGTCCTGGCATCTCTGCAGGCTCACAATAGAAGACCTATCTTATTCATGCTGCAAAAGATCTGGAACCTGACACTTCTCTTGGGCACTCAGTCCTAAGCTGCAGGATTTGCCTCTGACACTCTCCTTTCAAGATAAGTGTCAGCAGGTGATGAACTCTCTATTCTTTCACTCCTGCAGCTTCAGAGCCTGGATCTTGGTTTCTGCAGAATTTATGAATGGTAAATGTCAAGCCCTTTGTTTTTTTCAGAGCTGCAGCTCTGGTGTCAGAAAAATAAAGGGAAGATGAACAATACAATTCTTTCTTTCATCTTCTATTTTGCAAATTCTTACACAGGAGAAATGGAGCCATATTTATTGATGTACAGTAAGCACAAATAAATAATTTGCAGCAGGGAAGGCTCCAACATGTCATTGTGGCATCTTCCTGGTTTTGTCTGCTGAGCTTGGGTGCATTGGTGCACCTGGACAGCTGCGTGTGTGATATTGTAACCACACACCTTTCAGGGCTTAGTGGTATTAGGTAACTATTGTTAAGTTTTACTATGATTTTAGTAATTTGGTTAATTAGTTCCACCTCATGAGGCAAAGGTCTCATTATGGCCCTTTGCAGGATGTTCATTAGCTGAGCAGATTGCTTTCTCAGGTCAGGGCATCTCTAGCAAGGGCTCTGTGGTCACTGCATAAGGATTATGGCAATGGAAGGAATTATGAAAATTGAGCTCTAAGCCTGCCTTTTCAGTGAACTAAGAGCTCACACTGGTCTAAAAAGAGTGGACAAAGCTGAGATTTAGAACAGTCTTGGCCAAAGCAAAGTAAATTATTGTGTATGAATTGTTTAGCCCTTGTGCCCATTTCTGAATCACTCACATCTTGTTCTGCAGACCGACCCTGGTAACAACCTAATGCAAACATATTTCCACCAGAGTGACCTGTGAACCATCTCTTTTGTCAGCTCTGCCTTTGATTACCCCTCACACAGTCCCAGTTAAGAACACTCAGCTCCAAAAACACACCTACTACTCAATTATTTCAATATCTAGGGTGAAACCCAAACCTGATCATCACAGGATTTCAACAGAGCAGAAGCACATCCTTAAGGCTTGTGTGATTCTGGATCACCTCATTCCTGACCTTTTACTGTACAGATTTTTTCCTTGCCTTATGAATTTCTCACACAGTGATGACAGCACAGGAGCACCCAGCGTGTGCCGGAGCCACATCTCACACCTCTCTGGGGATATCCTGTAGACTGGCCAGGGCAAAGGCCAGCCCAAAACCCCAACCCTCTTCTCTCCTCACTCCACAACACCTCTTCTGTTCCTTCAGCAGCAGTGAAGCAGAGACAAAAACACCCCATTTGCATGGAAGAACAAGAAATAACAGAAATATGATCAGATGACTTATTCTCCTGAAGCAGCAATTCTGTTGGCACATCTACTGCTGCCCTAAGAAGCTGCCACGTGGTTTAAAAAGAAGCTGCTTACAAAATTACTAAGAGGCTGAAGACCTCATAACTGATCACAGCCACCACAGCTTGTGCACTTTCCTGGAGAAAATCAGGCACCGCTGTCCCTGGACCAGGGCATCATGATGATAGAAACAATATCCCTTTTCCAAGCTCTCCTTAAGAGCCCCTCCTGACAGAGAGTGATTCCTCAGGAAATTCTGTACCCACTACACACACATTGATACCAGTAAGAAGGTTTCATTATGACTAATGTCATTATAGGGGATTCCAAAAGAATTATTCATGATTGGCTCCTTCTTTTAATGCCTTAGGCATTTGACATGTTTTCCACCTTGCTTACAAAATATCTGTGGTAGGAAAATGCTCATAGGTGTCCTTGGCAGCTGGAGGCTGAAAATGTGACTGCTGTGCTTTATATTCAATGAGGGGAGCTCAACATTTATTTTCAGGAGAGAAAGTCTTTTTCTCCCCACAACTGGTCTGCTTAAAGTCAATACAAAATACTCTGAGACACCTTTCTGGGTGCTTCAAGGGAGGTACATGGTGTTAATTCAAACTAAAAGCAAATACCATCTTTATTACTCTACATCACAAGTACTGCCAGAGAAGATGTCTTATGTTCCCTAAAACAGAAAAATCCAGAAAATTCAAATACTCCTTGCAGTCACTTCCTTTCTCTGTACTTGAGATTTTTAAGGCAGGGGAAAGGATCCCATAATGCCTAATCTTTCTTCAGCCCACAATAAAGTTTTCTAAGTAAGGAAACCCTTGCAGGGAGATGTGCTGTTGAAGTTAGTGGGACCTGAATTTAGTTGGAACCTGAAGCCACTGCACAGCCACTCGAGGTGAGGTAGTGAGGAATTTAGCCAGGCTGTCACCATCTCCTCCTGCTCTTAGCACAGCTCACCACATTTTTCCACTTGTGGTTCTCACACTCTACTGTTGGAAGCTTTTCCCAAGCAAATAAACATTTTCCAGCCTGATAGACAACATCATCCAGTTTTGTTTCCCCAAAGAGATGAGCTTTAAAGGAACTAAGCTCAATGTACTTGGCAACTGGAGACTCACAGATTTCTTGTATGCCTAAAAGAAGATATTTTACACTCTCCACACCTGAAAAAAAAATATATCTTTGTGTCTAACATGAATTAAAACCCTTGTTCCTCTCTCTGTGCTCCAGGATGTGTCATCTTGTGCTCCCCAGGGGACACAGGCACAATGCTGCAAAGGTTGGAGAAGGTCACGCCAAAGGTCCATCCAACATCCTGCCTTTGGAAATGGATAGCAATAAGCATCTGAGAGAAAGCTTGTAAGAAGTGATGCAAGTATGAAATTCTCAATGTCTTCTCCATTTCAAGCAATTTGTGGTTTAAGGACTTCCTGAGCTGTAGCCTACATCTGCGTCATCTCATTTAATGGCCCTTCAGAGACCTTTGCTTCCACTCACTTGCTTGGTTGCTTCTTGAGCTGCAGATATCAACAACATCCTGTGGCAACGAGCTCCACAATTTAATTATGCATTGTGAGAAAAAGTAGATTCTGTTTGTTTACAGCCTCTTGCACAATGGTTTCATTTGGCACTGCTTAGAGTTATGAGAAATGGCTTATAACCATTTCCAACAATCATTTTTCCATATTGCTGCTTATTTTAGATGGGCAATGGATAGACAATACTGGAAAGCACTGAAACTGCAAATTGCAAGCAAATGTGCAAAGATTAAACTCAGAGGGGGGAATTGACTTTGCATATATATAAATATATAAACAAACTATTAATATTTTCATACACATTTCTTAAAGCTGTATAAATGTGAGAAAATACTAATCACTTTTTTTTTTGCTGTAATGTTATCTTAAGCACGCACAAAAAAAGGTGCTCCAGTCTTCAATACTATTTTCATTGAAACAAATGTCCTTAGAACAGAAGACATTTATATTGCACGAGCAGCAGTATTGGCAATCATGCTAATTAAAGTGGATTTTCCTTCCTAACAGTTAAAGCTTTCTCAGTTGCTTTTCCAACCAAACACCATACTGAGAGGTTCATATTATTCCCTTGCTGTAAGTATCATGGCAATGTTATCTAAATAAAAAGGCAACAGTGAAACAGTTTTTAAGACAGACCCACTGTATGATTACTAGCTGTTGGTGCTCAATGTAAAATATCTGACTTACAAAAGCACTTTGGCATGTTTTTGGACAAGCCTTATCAATAGCTGTAATGAGAAATGGCTAACAAAGGACTTTCTGTACAAACAGCAAATGAGATGCTTGCAGACAGAAGGGAATTTATTCCAAAGGGAAAGAATGAAGCCCAGTGTTCTCATTCACTGGCCCTTCACCTAAAGTTGTTTTATTGTTGTTCGTGTGTGCCTTAAGTACCATGAAGAACAGCATATGCTATTACAAGGATGTCCTGTTTCATCTGACTTTTGTTCCACATAACCAAGCACCATTGTCATTATCAGATGGTAAAAGTAAACCAGTGACAAAACCCTGGCATTCATTTTCTGAAATAGTCTCTAGAAAAGCCAACTTGCCACATAAGTCAGAGCTGGAGGCACAGTATTGCCTCAAGACATGTTTAGTTCCCAGAAGAGTAACTCCAGTAAATAAATACACAAATATAGATAATTTCTTCACTTAATTGTAATAAATACAAGGACCTGTTTTTCACTTTTTAAAAAGCCTGCATTAGATGGGGTTAGAAAAAGAAGCTAAGACTGATGTCAGAGCTAGAGCAGCAATCACTGGGGGTGAGAGCTGCTTTATCTGGAGGCAGTGAGACTGAACTCAACTCACAGTGGAAGGGCTGCTTGTGCCAGGCACGAGGCTGCCCTGGGGCTCCTGTTACAGCCCCTTCCCACATCACAGCCAAGCACAGGTCCTCCAGAAATTCACATCACATCTCAAGGAAACACAGAAGAAACAAGAAATTGAGAGTTTTGATTCAAAGTGGATCAACAGACACTGAGATACTCCCATATTCTTCACCTGGCTCTAAGGATCTGCTTTATTATAGTGGCATAAAAAAAATGTTCCTGCATTGGCTGTTAAAGGTATCTGTGCATTCCACATCCAGCACTGAGCCTTGCTCCAGCTCTCTCAGTAGCACTGGAAAAGTCTTCCTGTTGTAGTCCAGGGAACCTCATAGCAACCCTGCCCTCTCTCAGCCTCTAAATAATCCTGGTGGTCTGCACAGAGACACTTGCAGGAAGAAATGAATGGTACTGTAACATTATTGAGCTGCTTCTCACTTCAATTTCTGTGGGAAAAAGAAACAAGCAAGAGCCAGCAAAGATCCTGCTAAATCCACCCTCAAAGAGAGATGTGAAACCAATTAGCAGGAGTACCCAGCACCCGTAAAGTCGCTGTCTACACCATGAAATGTTATAAAACAAAACAGAACACAAAAGAAAAAGAAAGGGAAAAAAATCAAATCAATAAAGAACAGGCCATGCCAAACAATAAGCCTGCAGGTGCTTGCAAGGTGCAAATCCAATATGAATAGTGGCACTTTTAGAAAACCAGCTATGACCGAGATGAAACCGAGCAGAACAGAAATGCAGAAGCAAGTGAGGATACATTTTCAAAATGTGTCAGGATTTATTCTGTTCCTAAAAGAACCAGACAGTTAATCCACCCCGTTGGCAGGTGCATGATAGTAGGTGATTCCTTGCAACAACCTCTATAACTATTCTCATTACATTATTCTCCAGATGGGGATAGCAGTAAAGGGAGCAGAGGCAGAGGATGGAGCTGGAGGCACCATTTGCTTTGCTTCCAATGTAACTCATGTGCAAAAACAAAGGGCCACTCAAACTGGATTTCTTGAGTGGGGATGACACAAAGCAGCAGTTCCAGTGTCTCCATAGACAGCAACACCTGCAGTGCATCTTTGGGGATTACAGGTAGCTCGTTTTGGGGAGGGGGGAGGTGATGGCAGGCTGTGATGCATTTGAGAAATGGCTGATTCAATTTGGAAATGAGGCGGCCTGGCTCAAGGATGGAGGGTGCATTTTTCAAAGAATTTATAGCTAGGAGCTCAAAGTGTTGTTGTCTTCTAAAGAATACACCCTCCTCTTCACCCCAAATTCAGTTTTCTCCAGAAGTTTCTAAGGAATAAATAAAAGCAAGTTTTGTGGATTAAAATATTTTATTTCTGTTTCAATTAATTAATACCCACGGAATGCTAGGAAATTTAGGAGAGAAATTTGAAAGAAATTTTGTTTCAAATTAAGAATATGTTTTGTGTGTGCCAATAAGATTTTAACATTGCTGAAATTCCTCCACCCTGTTTTACCCTGAAAACAAAGTTGACTCATTTCTAGAAGGCTCAGCAGCACTGAGAGACACATCAACATCTGGTGGAATATGGTTTCTTCAACATTTCTCTGGCCAGCTATCATCATCCATGGCAGGATGAGCTGGTCACATCTGCTGACCTCTTAAAACAGTGTGGCTGCTGTGAGTAATTCTGTGTTTTCCCACACTGTCAATAATTCCTACAAAGCATCACCATCCTAAAGCCTATTGCTACCACCTACCAACCTGGGAGGGAGAAGTATAGAATAAGGCTGTTTTGTGCTCTCAAATAATGGGGAACAAACATTGCTATGCTAAACAGAAAAAGAATAAAAAATATTAAAAATCCATCTTCCACACTGACCCTGCAGTGCTACTTGAACCTGAGTGCTGGATCCTTGGAGACTGGAAAATTCATCCTTATTTATTTATTTAAATTAAAAATCCTAGCCATGACCTTAGAGGTGTGTGTTTATTATCAGCTCCAATGCACTTGTCACGGCCTTGGCTGGAAGGGAAGCCAGGGGAGGATTTAAAAATAATAATAATAATAATAATAATCCAAGAAATTTCTCCATTTCAAATTTCATTTTTTTTTTTTTTTTTGTTTCTAATTAGAATATGGTTTGTCTTTCAGATTCCAAAGCTTTTGGATTAGTGATTTTCAGCATGATGTCATTTTCCTGCCTATATGACCACAGCACAGCCTTGAATCAAGTGTTTGGTAACAACAGAAAAAATAACCGTGGAAACCTATATGTAATTCTGCAGGATCTGAATGAGTGCCACACCATTACCAGGCAGCTCAGGAGCACGAGGGCAGGAACTCTGCAAGGAGAGTGTCTATTCCCTCTTATCCTTTCCAGAAAGTGAGTCTTGGCCCAAAAAGAAAACCCCCAAGGCCCTGCTCAGCAGCTCAGTTACCTGCCTCCACTACCCATTATGTGCATGTGGAAAGTGAAGTGAGCTTGTCTTTAAAACAAAACAGGCAGAAACAGAATTAGTGGACCAGAATGATTCCACTTATAGCTACATATTATTCTAGAGCTAAATTCCATCCATATGTGAATTGCAACCTTTCAGAGACTTAAACTGCGGAGAATTTCTGGTTTGCCATCTCCCTTTCCTTCCAAACACACTTTTGCCCCTCTTGCAGAGCAAACAATACCACTGGTATGTGCTATCCATGTTAGAATTAGCATGGCTGATGTTTCTGGTAACCTTAACAATATAATTAAAATTATTCAAGGCAATTATTATTCGTATTATTTAAGGAGATTTCTCAGGTCTCAAAATCTCACCTAAGAGGGCGAACACCAAACTGGGAGGAGACAACGTGGTAGTGAAAAGATAACTTCATTCAATAGCAAGATAGCAGCTGGTCAATCCTTTTGTAAACCTCATTTAGACAACATGAATTTGGTTTTTCCAAGGGTTTGAGTGTTTTTTGTACATCTCACTATTGATGGATTTTCTGCTTGTGTGAGTAACTGGCTTAACAGCAGTGGTTTTGGAGATGCCTGGGTTTTTTATGGATACATTTCAAATGAGCCTGTCAAGGAGCCTTGTGCCTTCAAATCCTCCACTGCCATACATGCTCAATAAAAATCCAGCCTTTGTTGTCCCTGCTTATCCTGAGCAGGTGACTTTGGAGCATCAAGGTCTTCTCTGGAATGTTCAGAGCTGCACTGAGACACCTGGGGAGGGGCCCAGAGGCTGAGCATGGTTTGGGGACTGATAACTCATCTCCCTCAGCTCCACTGAGCAGTACTCCATGGTGAGGAAACTCTCACCAGGTGAGAAAACTGGCAAGCTGGGCCACCAGAAACACAAAACCACCCTGCCCCTGTCCCCCCCCTTCCCTGAAGCCAAGGCACACACCCTGCATGTAGGACAGTCCAGCTGGCTTTCAAAGAGCACCACAAAAACCCATCTTGCTGACCCTCCCTCAAGTCCCCATGCCAAACCCATTTGTATTGAGATGATAACAGCTGACAGGAATCAGTTTAGTTTGGCTAAAAAGGAGGCATCCTAAGGAAAAAAATATGATTTTGGAGGCCCACCCAAAAAATGCAAAGGCTGGACTCTGTCTGAGAGCAGAACTTGGCCTCCTGTCTCCAATCCCACAAAAAATGCTTGTAAATGTTATGCTCTTCAGGCTGCATTTTTTTTCTCCCTGCATTAAAAACTGAGTGAATTTAGTGCTTATAAAACCAAGTGGCTGATAGCAACTGGCTTAAACCAGATGTTAGGGAGACTGGGGCATATCAGGCAAACAGATCGTGCACATAGAACTATTCAGAAGTCCGTAGCTGCATTACTTATTCCCAGTCAGATTATCAAACAGATTGATTTCTGAGTATAAAAACATGATGCCCAAACCACAGAGCTTGGGAAGAAAGGGAAGAGGGGGAATGTAAAGATGTCTGCAAGTATCAACATCTATAGATTCAGAAATAAGATAGATTTTCCCTCTCCTCCATCGTTTGCAGCTCTGTCCTTCCCTGCTGCCCCAAGCAGCAGCGCACAGCAAGCCCAGCAGGGACAGATGTGCTGCTCAGTCACATCTACAACCCAGCAAGGTGCTCAGCCTTTGGAGAATGAACGTCCCACTGTGGGGACAAGTTGATTTCCCAGGACATCCAGTCTCACCTTCTCCTAATGTGGAGCCATAGGGGTTCCTTTAGCCCCCAGCACTCAGGCTGCTCACAGATTCAAACACTTCTAGGAGAGCTTGTACCAGAAACACGTGCCTGAAGTGCCAGCATTCCTTTCAACAAGGCATGGAAGGTAACTGGTGCAATCTGCCAGTAAAACCTATGGAAGCACAAGCCTGTGGAGCTGGCTCCCTTAAGGGATTTGAGCTGTTAGTTTTAATGGCTTGGATGGGAGGGTTTTTTCAAACAAAAACTGGATCAGTTTTATTGACTTAGAGTGAAATGTTTCCGTTTATAGCTCGAGATTTCTGCTAAAAGATTCAAACAACCTTAAAGGCTCCTCCTCTGCTCCCACATCCCCAGCTCTGCTCAATGCATCCCCAGGTGACGTTATTCAAACATCAAGGCCTCCAAAAGCTCAGTTTGGGCCTTTCAGGCTCCCCCTGGTACCATCTCCTTCCTTGCTGCACAAGTTTCCAGAGCATTTAGCTATCAGCAGGCACTTGTACTGGGCTGGTGCCAGTGAAGCTCTTCCCGAGCCTTTTTCCACCACGGCCTCGCTGCTCTCTGCTGACCATCAACCAACAGCACAGGAGCCAACACAGCCTCAACTCAGCTGCTTCTATAGGCTGAGTTGTCCTTGGATTTCCATTTCATAGGCTTTGAGGCCAGAAGGAGCCATCACACCCCTCACTCAAGATTTTGCACTCCACAGAGCCTTTACCACCCATGGTTTGTCACCAGCAGTGCCACATCAACCACCCATGGGTCAGACAGCAACAGGAGGGACAGCAATACCTTAATCCCCAGCCAGGGCAGAGATTCAGTGGGTGAGATCTCCCTCCTTAGGGGATCCTACCCTGTAAACCACACTGAATCCCTAAGGACATCAACCAACTTCCTCCAGGAGACAATTCCTTCCCAACTGGATCCAGCAACCACTGCAGCCTGTGTTGAATCTCAGTTTCTGCTCCTGCTCTCCAGCAGCAGTAACAGAGCAGCAGACACCCTCCCTGAGGGCCGTCCCTGCCTCAGGTGCACACTTGGGACCATCAGTGTTCATCATTTCAGCCCACGAGCACACACCACAAGGACTTCTGCTGCTTTATCTGACTTCACCCAAATTCAGCTGGGCACACATGGCTCTCATCTTCTTTATCTGCTTCCAAAACGTGGAGAGACTGAGATCTTTATGTTCTTTAGTCATCTGTGCAGCACAAGCTGGGATCACAGGTTGCCATTATTAGGTAGAGCCTGGGAAGAGAGGAGACAGGAAGTTAATAGAAACATTGATGGCTGTGGTGGCGGCTGCAATTTTAATCCAGTGACTCGAGCTTGGCAAACAGAAAAGCTGCAACGTATTAAACTGTGAAGAGTTTACAAGAGCTGAACATCTAAAATATAGCTCTGAGAAATTACTCCTTAAAGCAGGCAAGCAAGAGCATCATGAACAGAACCAGGAGAATATTGTTTTCACAGGAAACACTCCGTGGGTGTGTTATAAGCTCTGTTCTTTGGCCTGTCACCACATAATTTCTGCACTTCTTGTATTTCTCTCTTTCCTCATACTCAAGCACTGTCCTGTGATACAGCAGAAGTGCATTTACAGCTAAAATTACAAAAGTGGTCCATTATGTTTTCTAAGGTAGTAAAAAGGCTGCAGTTTGTCAGCTGTCTGGAGCCCCAAACACCTACAACTGGCAGAGCTGTGATCCCCTTTCTTCTCCCCTGGCCCAGGCTGAATCTGTGTATGTGTGCATGCAGATTAAAATTATGTACAAATAGATCTTTTAGTGTTCTCTCTGGGGAAGAAAAAAAAAACCAAGCAAACAAAAAAAACCCCAAAAGCAAGCCAACAACAACAAAAAAGACCCCCCCTAAAAAACCCCACAAACAAAAAGAAAGGGAAATAATGGTGCATCAGTGAAGCAAGAGGTCAGAGCATTCCTAAGCACTTACTTCAGAGCAGCTCTGCTTCGGCTGCTGCTTCTTGGCTTCTCACACTGTCCACACCAGCTTTCCTATCTCACAGGGCAGGGGGAGTGTGGTGAGTCATCTCCAGGGGGCTCTTTCCAGAGGTGAAAAGTCTCAGCATGTCCAGCAGGAAAGCTGCAAAAGGGTGGGAGAGGAGCAGCAGATCCCCAGAGCAGAGCCAGGAGCCCAGGAAGAGCCAGACCTGTATTGTTCCAAATCAAACTTTTCCCTAGGAGACCTCCCAAACCAGCATGCAGACACACCATCCCCTTACCTCTTCTTCAGCTTCCCCAGGGAAGGAGGAATTAAGAGACAATAGCTGGGGATAATCCTCAGGCAGCACTCATGTACTCTTAAACAGAAACCAAACTTCACCACCAAGGAAATCACATCCCTTCTGCTCTTCCCAAAGCTTTTAGAAGCTCAGGGCTCCCAGCAAGAAAGCCCAGGCCAGGCCCTACTTCAGCTAATTATGCCAGTTTTGTATTCCCCATGTCAGATGTGTTGAGGAGTGTGCAGCTGTGGAACACCTCCAGTGATGGGGAGCTTTATTCACCCAGGGTTTTACTGGGTTGTTTCCATCTCACCAGAAACCACCAAACAACAGAGTCTGGAGGGAAGTTTGTATGGAACAAAGGTCCTGTGGATTTTTGGAAGCTCCATCTAGTTTACACCGGGGTCATAACCCTCGCCTTCAGAAATGGTTGCAGAAGACTCAGGTTATGGTCGGATGAGGCTCCCACAGCTCAAATGTCAGAATCCCTGTCTCAGAACTGGATGGAAAAAGGCAGATCTCAGGTCACCCACTCAGTGAGCTTGAGTTCAGCTGCAGGGCACAAGAGAGAGCAAATGACTTTCTGTAAGGTCCTTTCAGGTGCAGCCCCACTTCTGCAGGTGAGGCACCTGTGTCAGCCTTAAAAGACAGGCAGGGACTTGCATGGAGAGAGGGAATTTCAGTCTACTCACTGCAAATGTGGGGCTCAGAGAAGGGCTGGTTTTAGGCTTGAATATCAGTGTGAGTGGTATTAAATCATCTGCATAAGCCAAATTAACACCTACTCTACAAGGGAAGACAAAGCAGTTTTATGTTTTTAACTCAGGGTGAAGAGGCTATGTCAGAGCCTGGGTAGGCAAAGCTAAAGGTGGCACTGCTGCTGTGGGCACAAAAGAGTTTTCAGTGCTTCTAAGCTGCCTCACCTGAACAAACCCCACTAAACAAAACAATTTTTTTTTCCCCCCGCCTTTGGAAGAAATGAGGGTCTGACCTAATTCCAATAACTCAATTGCTGGGCATGGTGCAGCTCATCTCACCATAGCTGAGAGGAAAAATAAACAACGAGCAAGCCCTGCAGAGCAGCGGGGGCTCCTCTCTCTGTTAGGTCTGCATGAGCCTCAAGATGGAAGCCAACTCTCATTTGAGGCCTTTGGGTGCTTGCATGGTATAAATATTTACTAATAACACCAAGAGAGTGAGAGTGGGAGAACAGTCATTTTTCTCAGTGGCTTAGGGTTAAGTACAGGGCAATGGCATCTTAAATCCAGATGTTCTCCTTTTGGGATTTGCCCACGAGGCATATTCTCATGAGATTTCCCTGGCGTTTTGATTTGGATAGTAGCAAGCACTTTTAGCCCAATGATATAATGAGCAGATGACTCAAAATGCTCAAGGATTTTCTTTGTAAATTCCAGCAGTTTATTTTATGACTAATGCAGGGCAGAAACTTCTGCAGATTTCATCTTCCCATCCTTCTGTGTTTCTATTTTCAGTTGGTTTTAAAGGATTCTGAACTCGGCCTGCTAGCAGAAGATTTATTTAAATTTATATATCACATGTAAATACAAATATTGCGTGCACATGAGGCTGTGTGGGAGCTGTTCCCAAGGTGCTGGTGAAACGACACATCCTGATGGAGGCAGAGCCAATGGAGATGTTGGGGGCTGCCCCTTTGGGAGAGAGAGATAAAACACACATGGGAACACCTTTCCCATTGCAATTGCAGCAAGGCACTGTATTTAATGCCATTTTATCACCTGTGCTTGGAAAAAATGGCTTAAGAGTCACAGTCTTTGGCCAAAACAGCAGCAGTTTCCAGATCCTTTCTGTAAAAGGCCCTGAATGTGGCTGGGGAGGGTGGAAAAGATGCTCACAACCCAGCAGCTGCGAAGGCAGGAGTGGGGAGGGTGTTTGAACACCCAGCAAGCGCTGGACCCCAGGAGCAGAGCAAATAAATGAGGGAAATTCACTGGAGGTGAAGCTGGGCTGCCTTGGCCAAGGCAGTTGCACAACAGCACAATTCAAGGCTTGCACTGGGGTGATTTTTCTCTCTGTCCAATTCACCAAGGGCTTGCACGCTACTTTGGTGGATTTTCTGCACAATTACAGATTATTGCCATGGTAACAGATGCATCACATGACAACTTTGTTACCTCAGAGACAAGAAACAGCTGCTTAAAGAAACAGGCATCCTCCAGGAATGAAGATATTTATTTTCTTATTTTTTTTTCTGTTGGCTTCATGGTGTTTTAGGAGTCCTCTCTGGTTTTCTCATGGATAGTTAAAAATGTTTTTGTGCACCAACTGGAAGTTATTTTCTCCCATATCATATTTTTGCCTCTTACAAGAAATGCAGGGTGTGTCTGAAGCAAGAAAAAAAATTAGAGCTCCTGTAATTTTGGGAGAAACAAAATGGCTTTTTTCCTCCCTCATAAGCATGTCTCTCTAATGCTACCATTTTGTTTTCATTAAGCTAAAGACCATTGAAGCATTGCTAATAATATTATTTGAGAGAAATCCCAGATCCCTTGAAGTTAATGCTACTTTGCCTCTGGTTTGAGGGAGGCCAGAAGTTCTCTCTCAGGCCATATCCCCATATTCTGCAAAGAATCAAGGCCCTCTCTGCCCCACGTACCTCCAGAGCACCAGCCACATGTTAGAGCGTTTAAGTGGCCAGGGAAACCCAGGAGATGATAAATTCTTGCACAAAAATTACTGTTTACATTTATGAAAAAAAAAAGTTCAGAGACATCATTTATTGCTACCTCAATTTTCAGGCAATTTTAAATTAAGAGGCCTGTTTTAAAAAGCTTCACCAAAAAAGCCAGCCAGTTTGGATTTTTAATTCCAGTTGCCAATTTATTCTAATTTTTCATGCATAGGGAATAATGAAACCCTCAATTTTTTCCTGTTCACCTTGAGGAGCCCAGTGGGGCTCATTCACAGACAGCCCCAGACATGGATGGCACAAATCACTGTCCTCATCCCAGGGCTCAGCCCTGGCCCTCCAGCAGCATCTCCAGCCCCCATCCTGGGCATTCCAGCCTCCACCAGAGACCTGCAGCTGCCTCAAAGTCACCCCATTCCCCAGCCCCCAGTGGTGTTAATTAAGGACCTGCCAGAGCTCAGGCAGCCAGACCACTCCAGCCCACAGTGAATGCCTGATTAATTAAAGGCTTATAATTAACCTTCATGGCTGGAATTTCCCAAAGACCTTCATGGGCTGAGGTACACAGATCCCATCCACCTCAATGGGAGGCTGGAATCAAATCGGTTTTGTTCCCTGCTGGGGATCCCCATGCGCACCTGAAGAGTAAAAGGTTTCCCTTTCCCAGGTTTGGATGTGTTCTCCCAGGTTTGGATGCGTTCTCCCAGGTTTGGATGCGTTCTCCCGGGTTTGGATGTGTTCTCTCAGGTTTGGATGTGCTCTCCCAGGTTTGGATGTGTTCTCCCAGGTTTGGATGTGTTCTCCCAGGTTTGGATGTGCTCTCCCAGCCTTGCAGAGCTGCTCAGAGGGAGCTGGAAAATAAATCCTGTGCAGAAACCCCTGCTGTGCCCCTCTGTGCCACCACTAGCCCCACTCACACCACGGGTTTGCACGACCAGAGCTCTGCATCCAGTGGAGCTTCTCCAGACTTACCCCACCACAGAGGATATCAAGAGTCTCCAAATAGCCCTGGATGTAAGAACTGAGGAAGAGAGACACATCAGACATTAGGGAAATCCAGATGTTTTTTCTTTAACTGTTTTGTTTTAAATTTTCTTTCAGGAGTCAGATTTTTTCCTAAAAAAGTTTTAACTGGGAAGTCACCTCTGCATGGGACATTTTTATTAATGAAGGCCACTGCCTTAATGTGGTTTTTTTAGTTAAATATTTTGGGTAAATGAAATGCTGTTGTACAGCTGAAGTTAGCACTGCAATTTTTTGCTATAGTTGTTTTTATTTGACCACATGGAGCTCAGTGACTTGTAACCCAGTCCCTCAGCCTATTTTTAAATTTCATGTGGACCTTTTCAGTCATTTGTTAGCTTTTTTTAGAAGCATGAGAATGGAAAGACCAAACAATGTTGCTTTATCATTGAGAGCTTTTGTTTCACAGGATCACAACTGAAATGAGTTTGTCGAGCTCTCAGCCCAGGCTCTGGGGAAGAAGAAATCACAATTTTTTAATAAAAAGGCTCACAGTCTTGTAATTTCTGGTTCATGCTAGCCCTCTGTGAAAGATGTTACATATTTATTCTTTAATCCAAATCTTGGTCCAAATGGTCCAGAGGGCAGCAGACAAAACTGGACAGCCCAGTTGCTGCAGGCTGCTCACATCCTGGTGGACACAGGACTTGGGGGTTTTGCCTTGGCCTCCTTCTTTCCCTCATTCCCACCTCTCCTGTCCCTCAGCTGTGGTAGTGCTACTGATAAACCAAGAATGAGAAACCCTCAGGTGAGGCAGGAGTGATGAAAGGCTTCAAGACAGCTCAGGGATCCCTCTGACACCTGCACTCCTGATCCTGGAGATCAAGCTGTGTAAACCTGGCTTTGAAAACCCCACGAGGTCTCACCTGGATGCCACTTTGGGTGTTTTCTTGATCATCCTACCCCCCACTAGTTAAGCCCAACAAACATTTTTGTTTCCACTTGTACGCAACGGCAAAGGGGCGTAGTGAAGGGAGAGAGGGATGCTCTTAGTCCTTCAGCAAAGTAAAAGCAGAAAATCATCTGATTGAAATGCCCCAAACTTAAACAGGGCATTAGGCAGAATTCACAGACCAGATCTCCAAGCCATCAGAAATTCCCAGCTGAATTAAAGATTGATTTTAAAGACTCAAAGATACCTCAAGGCCAGCGTTCCCAAAGAAGACAGGAGCTGATTGGAGCTGAAGCATTCCACTTGTTCAGTGCATTTGAGTGAGCACTTTAAGTCTCCAAAGATTGAACTATAAAGAGAAATTAGTTTATTAATAATTCACAGGCTCCAAGAAGAAAAAAAGTCAAAAGCATATGCTCATGAACAAAGCTGACTTTATTTTCCCTGTTTAGAATTGAGCAACATGTAGAAAAATGGAGAGTGTTGAGCTCAAAAATTTAATTCAGGGCTTTTTCTCTTCCTTCCCTTTAACCCAAGCAAGGATATATTCCAACTTCGTCACGAGCACTGAAAGTTCTTCAAATCCCAAATGGATTATGTGAAACATTAAAAGCACGCTATCATCCTCAGCTCTTTAATAGTTTAGGACATTTTCATGGCATAGTTATTATCCAATAGCTCTTAATTGCAGCTTGTACATTCCAAGACAACACATTCATGAACTGGACTGACAGAGATTTTAGACTCCTCATCCAGCACCATGGCAAAGCACATCTTTATTGGAGGTATCTCATTGAGTCTGGCTCTTCCCTGTCCCACCTTGCCAGGTTATGAAGCCTGTAAAATTCATATGTTTAAAATCAATCATGTTATTCCTCCTGATTCTGTTTCTTACAGTTTATTGCTTGATTGCAGGACGCTAGGTAAGTACAGGAACTGAAGAATTCAATTATTAAAATTTACTAAAACACAGACAATAAAGAGGTTGTGAATTTAAGATAAAATGCTTTCCATTACCTGGTGGAGAAATTACAATGAGAGAAGGGTGGACATCATCATTTTTGCCATATTTATTTGAATACTGGTTCTTCTGAAAGTGAATATTGATTCTTCCTCTAAAAGTCCTTGTTTCCCTCTACAGGAGAATTGAATATTGAGCTTTTTTTCCTAGAAAGGGCTATACGAGATTATATTACAGTGGCTTTTTTCCCCATAATCTCAGAAAAGAGAAAAGTCTCATACCATGACCCAACCTCAGCAAGGAAAATACAGATTATGAGTTAGAATTACATTACTAATGTAATGTGTCAGTCCCATTTGTTTCTTGGTTTCCATTCTATTGAATCACAGTATTACTGCTTTGGGAAGGAATCTGATGATAAAGAAAGCCACCTCCCAACAACGGAGGGGAATGATAAAAGAAGAGGCCAGCCATCATCATCCTAAAGGAAATAACCAACACTGGAGCCCTGAAGCAGCTGTGATTCCCACGGGACTCTGCTCTGACTCAGAACCCAGGCTGCAGCTGATGCTCATCCCTCCGGATCCCACTCACAGCCAACAAACTGTTGCTCTCAGAATATAATATTTTTAACCATGTGAATTTTTTCCCCCAAAGATAATTATTTATTTCACCTCTGGGTGAACCAGAGTGGAACGTGCTCCAGAGCAGCGCTAGAGGAATGTGAAAAGCCCAGATAAATTCTTTGTGAGGTGATTTGCCTTTTTCCCCTGCTCTTTGTGAGAAATGCGTGGCTGGGAGACAGAGATCGCTGTCCTGACAGCAGGTTTCTCACAAGACACAGAGTTCAGGGTGCACAAAGAGCAAAGCAAAGCAGGTTTAGCTGCTCTTGGCTGCTCAGAGTTGTCTCCTAACACTCTGCATTGCTCAAGCAAAGGATTAGGCTATTGCTGTGATAGGTGAACTGCAAGAGGCGAAGGTCCAAATTCTAGAGTTACTATTTCATCCTCTCCCAGGCCAATTTCCTCTTGGCTCCAGCTGGAGTCCTTGAAATCCAGGGAAGTATTGCCTGACTACAGAGTGAGTAATGATTCCAGGAATCAACATTTGGAGATAACACCAAACTGAGTATCTTTGCTAAATTAACTTTCTTCCTAAGGTCATCTCTGTAACACTCAAGCACACAATACGTTATTTTCAAGATGAGCCAGTCTCTATCTGTTTATCATCGGGCCAATACACGAATTCCTGATCCTTCTGCCACAAGGCACACATAATTTGAGTCCATTAGGCTGTGCTTATCCATACCTCCACTGGGCAGATGCATTCCCTGGGAGCGGTTGTCTGGGCTCTGGCAATAATAACCCAGCACGGGCAGGAAAATCAATCCCAACGAGTTTCAGAGGGACCCTTCCAAAGCTCCCCAGCATGTGACAGAGGGCTGCTAATGAGAGGGAGAGATCACATTCATTGCATGAGTGACAGGTGAAAGGGAAGATTAACGCTAGCATACACCTGCTTTTTGGTGCCCCAATTAAGACCTCCTACTGTCAGCACTAACAGAAGATGTAAATCAGGCCATGCCCTTCCCCCTCTTCCAGGAAGGCTGTGGCAAGGTTTGGAGTAAAGTACAATGAGAAAAGAAATGCAAAATCTTCAATGTCTTCCTTGCTCTGCAAACCTTTTGTTTCTGTCCTTACCCTGCCTGTTTTTTGCCTCAGCTCTCCCAGTTCATCTCACCTAGAGAGGGAGATGACCTGTTTCACCAGGGGATCTCTGCCCTGGGCACTGTCCCAGGCATAGACTGGAAAACCCTTGATTTGAATTGGCAATACTTATCCCTGCTTTAAATTCATTTGAACCAACCTCACTCAAGCCACTGGCGGTGGAGGAGATGGGCGGAAATATCATTGAAGGAATGAGATGGAGAAGGAGGGGGTTGCTCATCAGCTTATCATGCACTGGGTCTAGGGAATTGCTTTTGAGGCAATATTTTAATGCAGCATTGGCAACCCTTGCTGGAATATTGCAAATCCATGAGTAGCTCTTGTGAGTGCTTTTCCAATATGTCCATACTATCCCATTTTGTCTCCTCCTACTGTCCAATATTAATCAAATATTGCTTATCTGATGGAATTCCAGCTGCCAAGGTATTGTAGACTTCTCAAAAGTAATTGTCCTCTCAACTCCCTCGTAGCTGTTGTGTGAGGGGCCCATCCCAGAAAGTGCAAATCCATTCAGAAAGTGCAAGTCCATTCAGAAAGTGCAAATCCATTCCAATGGGAGAAAAAAGATTCGAACAAATTTGCATCCTTCTCTCCTTAAAAAAAAAAAAAAGACAGCAGGTTTAAAAATTGCTTT